>CM050334.1:6760000-7360000 GCA_027405865.1 Salix purpurea
TTAATCATGATGCGTAATGGGTGCCTTTTCAGTTTGCACACATACATGATCATCTACAGTGAAGATGGTGTTCTATCTCAGAATCTATGACATAGATTTAGAGATCTCTGTGCAGGGGCATGAAATTTTGCAGTCAATTCATTTGGCAGCGAGAATTGGACAGAAAGTTCATTTTTGTTTTGTTTCTTCTGCGAGCACTCCTTTTCACCTGGCCTGTAGTTAGCCGGGTGGGGGGAGATAGAGAGAAAATAAGTAAAAAACAATTAGGTGGAGGTGCGGGGAATCGAACCCCGTGCCTCTCGCATGCGAAGCGAGCGCTCTACCATATGAGCTACACCCCCTTCCTTTGGCTAATCAAGGCAACATCACATAATAAACGTTTTTAATGGGTCATGAGAATGGACCGGGCTGGTTGAACCAATCTACAAATTTACTTATTTCCCATCGGTGGAGTAAGGAGCGGGAGTCCATGGAGCGAGCCCAATGCCAAATCTTGTGGTCGATTTGATCAGCAGTCCAACAATGCCACAGGATACAAACCAAAACTAGGATTTAAATATAATACAAACCAAAACTAGAAAAAAATAATTTGAGACAGGATCATGCAATGATGATGAGATGAAGCCAACCGGATCCTTAGACCACTAACTTGTTCTCTTCCTTCTTGCTGTCAAAGAGAGTTGTCAGTAATTCATGCACTAACATCATTGCCATTTTACGGCGAAGGGATGCCCTAAATCATTTATGAATGATACTAGTAATTAACAATCAGTATGAAACTATGGGCGAAAGAGAAATGGCAGGCCGGGGATGAAAAAAATAACAAGAAAAGGAAATGGGTTCGAGCAAAGGTTGAGTTAGACAAGCATGTTATTGATCCTGAACTAAACCAAAACATGGAGTCACCAAACTAGTTCATTGAAGACTACATCTCCAATCTCACCAGAACCACCATTGACAAGTCACAGCCTCTCTGGGACCTTCATCTCCTAAATGTGAAAACATCAGAAGCTGAAGCGGTTGGAGTTTTCAGGATCCACCACAGTACTCTTGGGGATGGCACTTAATTTCTCATCTCTCTTCTACTGGCTGCTTGTACTAGACAAATTTAAAACCTAGCGCTTTGCTTACTATTCCTGGAAAGAAGAAGAAGAAGAAGAAGCAAAATGGGAATAAATCTAGATGGTAAGCAAAATCCTGATGTGGATAGCATGTCTTTGACTAGACCAGAATGGTGCATTAAGTCTTGACTCTTAATATTCCATGTGCGAATCACTAACCTGACTGTAAGACCAAAAAATAAAATAAAAATTCCTGGTCTTCAACACCAGGTTCTTAGGGAAGATAAAGTTATACAAGAAGACTTTCTTAAGGTTTAGTTAGCAATATGAAACTCTGCAACACCAGCCTTGTCTTCTTCTTGTTTTGTTTTTTAATCTGCTGGAATGCAAAGACTTTGCTTTCCGAACGTTAATCATAAAAATAAGAGAGAAGAAAATTTTGATAAGATGGGCGATTTCTAAAAACAGGGGGTATTTCCCAAAATAATCGGCCACGGTATTTACCCAGTAATGAAATGCGAGACTCGGTCATCATAACCTAAATCACTTGGACTATTTTAACGTTGAGAAAAACAACTTGCTCCTTGCCTCCCAGGAAGGAACAAGAAAGGGAAAAGGAGAAGGTGAAACATAAATTACAAAGACCGCTGACTGCATTTTTCATTGCTTCTAATCTGATCTTCCGTACAACATTATTGAGTGTTTTTAAGGAGAGATTCTGAGAACTTTTTAATCAAGGAAACGGTCCTCATGGAATGGTCTGCAACTTCTGCTACGAAAGCTTATCTTGATACCCTTAAACTGGTAATGAAAAGCTGCTTCTAATCACATTTTCTTGATTCATGTTATTTCTTATTTATTTTGTATACGATATAATTCATGATGAAATTTGAATTGTAGGGGGGGGGGGGGGGGGGGGGGGGGGGGGGGGTGGTAGAACACCTTGACATTGAATCAATTTCCTGTCTTTTCTTTTCCACGAGCCCTTTTTTGTGCCTCGTGCCTCCATTGTGTATTATTGGCTCCTTGATGAAAAGGACATCTTATGGACGCAACAGAAAATGGAAAATACTGGGGCTCTTGATGTTAATATAATTACTGCTGAAAAGATATTCTAATGGATCAAGAAAGAAAGAGTATAAATATCTGCTTTCGCTTCAAAATACCATTTCATTTGGTTATTACGTTGATCAACAATTTCCCCCCTCTTGGATTAACCTGAAAGATCGTTATCGTTGCAAACATTGATTATTTTATGTTCCTGATGTTAATGACAAGAAGGGGGATAAAGTTTTATTGTGATAATCAAGTGGAGAAATGGTAATTTCCCTTCTCTTGGATTAACCTGAAAGATTGTTATCGATTCAAATATTGATTATTTTATGTTCCTGATGTTAATGACAAGAAGGGGGATAAAGTTTTATTGTGATAATCAAGTGGAGAAATGGTAATTTCCCTTCTCTTGGATTAACCTGAAAGATTGTTATCGATTCAAATATTGATTATTGCGTGCTCCTAATGTTAATGACAAGAAGATGGGGCCAATATTAATCACACAAGTCTATCTTGATTGTTTGTTTTGATTTATTTTTTTTGGTTTTTCTCCCGGTATATACGAACGAAAACACAGCTACAATTATGTATGACCTCCATGGATGGTAGCTAACGACGGTGTTGTTTTTACTTGCAGTGTGGCAATCACAAGAAGCGATATGACTCGTGGATGACAAAAGAACCAGGAAGCAATGAATTCATATCAGCCTTAGCCGCAGGAATGAAAGCAAAACTTATTGTGGAGGTGGCAAATGGTGTCTCGCCATCCACTGTAGCCTTAGCAGCCGCTGCCCGACAAACTGGAGGCAGGCTTGTGTGCATTCTTCCAGAGCCTGTCCCTGCTGAATCAAAGAAAGTGATAAAAGATTCGGGGTTAAAGGACATTGTAGATTTCAAAACTGGCGACCCCTCCAAGCTATTGCCAAATTACGAAAAAATTGATTTCTCTCTTGTTGATTGTAAGAATGATGAATACACTGTTAGAATTCGAAAGTGAGATTAGCTTTGGATAAGAAGAGTTAGCTGTAGGATTTATCATTAGCTGTAGTCTTTTAGTTTGTGTTTTAGTAGTTTACGTAATTTCAGTTTTCTTATCAATTCATAACAGGATTATGCAAATCCTGTTGAGAGCTTTAGTTTAATTCAATCTCATGTTGTTGAGAAGTCCTAGTTTAGTTCAAATTCATGTCCTTGTAATCCCTATATAAGGAACTTTCTGATTCAATAAAGGTTAAGTAAAATTTCAGCAACTTATTGTGTTGTTCTTCGGGCAAAGTTTATGTTCTTCATTTTTCCAGATTTTGATCTCAACAGTGCTTGTTAATAACAGCTACTGTTCAGATCAAAGAATTTTCTACAATTGGTATCAGAGCCTGGTTCTTGCGGGATCTGTGGGGTTTTTTGAGAGACAAACACAGAGAGTTAGAGTTTAATTGAGTGTAAACACAAGTGAGTTTTTTACTTTCAAAAATCATGTCAACCTCCAACAATAATGCTGCTGCAATTCCAGTTTTTTCTGGAGAAAATTATCACATCTGGGCTGTCAAGATGAAGTTTTTTTTGAGATCCCAAGGACTATGGAACATAGTGGTGACGGATGCTGATCCATATCCACTACGTGCGAATCCTACATTGGCACAGATTAAAGCTCATGAAGAAGAGAAGCTGAAAAAAGATAAGGCAATCACCAGCCTTCATGCTGGGCTTGCTGATCATATTTTCACTCAAATAATGAACCTGGAAACACCCAAACAAATTTGGGACAAACTCCAGGTTGAATTCGAAGGCAGTAGTAGAGACAAGACTGTCAAACTACTAGCATTCAAGAGAGAATTTGAATTGATGAAAATGAAAGAAGCTGAATCTGTCAAAGCTTATTCTGGCAGATTGATGAATGTAGTAAACCAAATGAGACTCCTTGGGGAGACATTTGAAGATCATAAGATTGTTGAAAAACTTATGATGTCTGTGCCTGAAAAATTCGAAGCAAAAATTTCAGCAATAGAGGAGTCTTGTGATCTGCAACATCTCACCATTGCTGAGTTAATAAGCAAACTGCATATCCAGGAGCAAAGAGTGCAGATGAGGGATGATGAAGTTATGGAAAATGCATTTCAAGCAAACTGGAAAGGAAGAAAGGCTGGAAATTTTCAGAAGAAAGATTTCAACAATGGTAAGAAATTTTTCTCGGAAAATAAGTCTATTGTACCTGCAAACAATCAAATGTTTCCACCATGTTCTTATTGCAAAAGAACAAATCATGGTGAGAGCGAGTGCTGGTTTAAAGAAAGGACTCTTAGTCATTGTGATTATTGCAAGAAGCTTGGCCACAATGAGAATTTTTGCAGGCTGAAGAAGAACAAATCGCAGCTACAACAGCAAGCCAACTTTTCTGAAGAAGGTAAGGATCATGAGGAAGCTGAGGAGCATTTGTTTATGGCCTTGCAGACCAGCAACAACTCCCAAAAGAATTCATGGCTGATTGACAGTGGCTGCACCAGCCACATGACAAAGTACTTGTCGATTTTCTCTTCAATTGATCATACCATTAGGCCAAAAATCAAGTTGGGGAATGGAGACATTGTGCAAGCAAAGGGAAGAGGTACTGTCAAAGTCAGCACAACCAAAGGTACTAAAGTTATCAAAGATGTTCTGTTCATTCCAGAATTGAATCAAAATTTATTGAGTGTTGCACAAATGCTTAGGAATGGATATGAGGTAGCCTTTAAGGAGAATTTCTGCTTTATTACTGATGCAAATGATTCAGCAATAGCAAAAGTTAAAATGGAAGGCAGTAGCTTCTACTTAGATTTGAATGTAGTAGAAGGAAATGCTTTGAGTGTGAAATCTGAAATAAGTGTTGATTGGAACAAGAAACCTGAGCACTACAACCTTGAGTCTTTGAACATGTTGCATGATGGTGATATGATAAAGGGTATGCCTGAAATTCATACTAGTGATCAAGTTTGCAAAAGGCTGCAAATATGTGACAAAGATGGGAAAATCAGTGATGGTGATCTGTTTAGCATGGAATCCAACAATGTTTATGTGAAGAATTTAGCTGAATCTACAACACATGAAGACATGAAAGATGTTTTTACTGAACATGGAGCAATTACTGGTGCTGTGATGATGAGGGCTGCTGATGAAAAATCAAAATGCTTTGAAGTTGTGAACTTTGAAAAATCTGAGGATGCTGCCGAAACTGTCAAGAGTTTGAATGGGAAAGAAATTGATGCTGAGGAAAGTTATGTTAGAGAATGGTACATGAAGACAGGAGGAGCAACATCTGAAGGAAATCCTGATGGTGATTTAAGCCAAAACAGGGCTGATATAAGTCCAGTTCATCATGACTTGAAGACCAAGACAATTCCAGTAGCAAGTCTGGAATTTCTGAAGATGAAGTTGGGATTGCCCAAAGCAAATCTCAAGGAGGAGTGTTAGAATTCGAAAGTGAGATTAGCTTTGGATAAGAAGAGTTAGCTGTAGGATTTATCATTAGCTGTAGTCTTTTAGTTTGTGTTTTAGTAGTTTACGTAATTTCAGTTTTCTTATCAATTCATAACAGGATTATGCAAATCCTGTTGAGAGCTTTAGTTTAATTCAATCTCATGTTGTTGAGAAGTCCTAGTTTAGTTCAAATTCATGTCCTTGTAATCCCTATATAAGGAACTTTCTGATTCAATAAAGGTTAAGTAAAATTTCAGCAACTTATTGTGTTGTTCTTCGGGCAAAGTTTATGTTCTTCATTTTTCCAGATTTTGATCTCAACAGTGCTTGTTAATAACAGCTACTGTTCAGATCAAAGAATTTTCTACATACACAAGGTTGCTGAAGTTGATAGATGTGAATCCAAGAAGATCAGTGGTGGTGGCGAATAACTTAGTGGGTGAAAAGAAAGGGTTGGGAGGCCATGTTAGTTGTCTGAACGATGAGGTTGTGGTAAGGTCTATGAAGCATCCCATAGGGAAAGGCATGGAGGTTACTATGATCGGAAAGTCCAATGATATCGAGAAGAGAGATTGGGGTAGAAAATCCTCTTCTCCACCCAAAATAAAGGAGAATACAATGAAGAAAATTATCAGCAGCAATTGGATTGTCAAAGTTGATGAGAAGAGTGGCGAGGAACATATCTACAGGGTGCCAAATTTCATTTAGGCCTTTCTCAGCAGAGGTAATCAACGTTTTTCTCCCATGCCTCATGCCCCATCCAGAGAATACGAGGTCTCAATATGGGGAGTATGCAACGCAGCTGCTGTTAAAGAGTCATGATTAGGAATCATTCTCACCCCATTGAACCGTGGTCGACAACAATAATTCTTCCAAAGTTCTTGAGCCCCAGGTGATTCTAGTGACACCAATAGCAGAAATGTGGTGTTGTCTGGCAGAAACGTAAGTGGTCTAATCCAATTCAGCTAGAAGTATACAAGCTAGTTCTTTCTGAATGGTATAATCTGTCGGCGGATCAATCCGAGGCTTAGTAGAAAGTGGCTGGGCAAGAGTCTGCTACATTTGTCGCCCCTCCCTGGTTTTAAGTCCAAGTAAATGAACCAACTTTGCTACAAGTCAGGTTTGTAGCCCTCTCCTGGTGCAAAGTTAGGGCATATGGATGTTTCATGTAGTGTTCCGTGAGAGAAATTATAGTGTAACTAATGTTATAACGATGAAGAAAGGCATTTGCGATTACTTGGTTTCTGGCTTCATTATAATGCATGTCAACCAGGCACCTTTTTGTTGGCTTCTCAAGTAATTAGAATTTAATGATCAAGACTCTGTGAGGCGTGGATCTTGATTTGACTCCAAGGAAGTTGAGAATTCCCTTCAACAGAGTCTTCAATAATTGCTGGGGCTGGTTGACATTTTCGTGTGGGCAACAACTCCTCATCTCAAGCCCTCTCTTTAAAAAGTAACCTTAGTTCTTACTCAATACTCCATAAAATTACAGATTTACTCAACTCAAAAAGTTAGCATGTCAGTTTCTCAAACTTCAAATCCAATGATTGGCAATTCGAGGGCAGGCAGACAGAGAGAAAACTTCATTACCTTCTTAACATTTGCCCTGAGGAAAAATCCAACTATTGATCGTAGTTAGTTCAGGCAAGGATAAATTTGGAAAATCTGCTTAATACAAACAATTAGCTCAGATGTTTCAAAGAGAATATGTCAGCATCTGACTGACCAAGACAGTGACTGCTCAATATCCCTAACCTAGCGACAAGCGCATTACTGTTGGCCAGCACTTCTTCCATCACTACATAGCCCCCTCTTTTTTCTTTTTTCTTTTTTTGCTGTTAGCGTGTCAAAACTAAACCTGCTTGGTATCTTTTAATGCAAAACAAGTCTAGATCCGAAAAATTAAACTTGTCACCTTCATCTATAACCTAGGCCAAGACAGCTTGCTAGCTTCACCCTGCAACAGCTAGCATTTACATATAAGTAGTACCAGACACTTTTCAGCAGATTTGCTTTTCATGTTGTCTAAAAATACACTTTACATAAAATTTATGAGGTAAGCAAATGACTAGTAAACAAAATGAAAAAAATACAGATGGAATACGATTTTTCCTTTTCATACATTTTCTTTTCCTCTAATAGTAGCTGGGGATGTATAACCTAATTAACTTTCCCCGAATTTAGGTCATCAGGCTAGGAAACCAAGAAACTGGCTTACGATTATGATTCATGGTAGTTAGATTATTTTTAGATTATATATATATATATATATATATATATATATATATATATATATATATATAAAAAGGTGGAGAAAACAAGTTTACTTCCGATGACTGTTTTTCTAAGCAATGTTACTTTGTAATAGACCATTTCTTAACGGTAATTTGAAAACCAAATTTGAGAGAGAAAATAATGCTGTCGTTGGGTGGTGAGATTTTAAGAACTGGCGGGAATGATGATTACCCGCCATCACCTAACCATAATTTTCCCTTCATTTTCAAGGAACTGATTCCTCCAACAACTACTCGCCATCTGATCACTGCCTTCACTTTCAAGTTCGCGGTATTCTTTCTTCTTGTTCTGGGTCGTTCTTGGCTACTTCCTGTTACGAGCCTTCGATCTCCATGGCAAAATTAAGATTTCAAGAATTGAGACCTGTGTTTGTTTTATTATGCTTCCTGTTTTTTGTCTTGAGACTCGGGATTTTCGTGGCTGCTGATGACCAGTCAAGTGAGTCTCACAAAGATGATGGTTATGATTTTGGAGTCACAGAAGAAGATCAGATTGGCGACAATAGCACTGCTAGTGGTGGTGCTTATGCTGTCCCTAATAGTGTTGCGATGGATCAGGAAAGATCCGAGCTTTGCAATACCGACATGAGTAGTTTTCTTCCTCCACCATATAATAACATATCAAATATGGTCTGCCGACCAGTTTGGAATACTTTTCTGTTGAGGGTAAGTCCAATCTGACGGTTCATTTTTCTTTGATCTAATCTGTTTCTGTTCATGGGCATGCCCTAACATCACCGTCCTGTGCCTGCAGTATCAGAAGAAAGAAGATAATGTGGTGACTTTTATATTATCTGCTGTATACACAACCGGATGGGTGGCAATGGGGTTTTCAAAAGATGGACGGATGGTCGGATCCAGTGCTATGGTGGGGTGGTTTAATAGGAAAGGTCAGGCAAGAATCAAAGAGTATTACTTGCAAGGTACCAGGCCATCACAGGTCATAGAGGATGCAGGTGAGCTGGACCTCACGAAAGTTCCACCTGCTGTTGTGATTAATGGGGCTATGATTTACCTGGCATTTCAAGCCAAGTTTGAGAAACCTCTCGCTTCCCAACCAATCATATTGGCTTTTGGAACCAGGTTTCCAAATCACTTCCGCCTATCCTCACACGACGACAAGACCACTATTCTTTTCGACTTCACAGCAGGTTTGTTTCATCTCCACCAGGCTAGGCTTCCTTTTGTTCCTGTTTTTTTAGCATATGATTTACGATTTCTCTTCCCGCAGGTTCAGCGTCCAGAGCACATATACATCCTGGGCAGATGAAGAAGAATCACGGGGTATTAGGAACCCTGGCATGGGGTCTATTCCTTCCTGTTGGGGCAATTGTTGCAAGATATTTGAAGCATAAAGATCCACTCTGGTACTATCTACATGCTGGTGTTCAATTTTTTGGATTTCTCCTGGGGCTTGCCAATGTAGTTCTAGGACAACAACTCTATAATAAGATTGACGCCAATATACCATCACACAGAGGCATAGGGATCTTTGCTCTCACTCTTAGTATTCTTCAGGTATGTCATCGTCTGATTTTATGCGCAGGAGCTTTTCATGATAATCATATGAAATGCATTCTGATAAACGCTCCAACCTGGAATTCAGATATTGGCATTCTTTTTAAGGCCCAAGAAAGATGCCAAGATCCGCAAGTACTGGAATTGGTACCACCACTGGTTCGGAAGGATTGCCCTCTTCTTTGGAGTCTTCAATATAGTGTGGGGGATCCATTTAGGAGCTGCAGGGATGTCATGGAAGATAGGCTTTGGTTTTCTAATTACTATGATTCTAGTCACAGTTATTATTCTCGAAACTCTGTCTTGGTTGAGGGGATCGGAGAGGACTACTACTCCACCTGAAACCTTCCAAATGAATCCGTTTTAACACACAGTTTTCAGGTACCATTTTAAAAGAATCTGCATTTTCCTTTCTTGCAATTGAGTCCGTGTTTCTTTTTAACCTTACATGCATATTATGTTAACAAATCATGAATCATGGCCATATTATTAGAAATTTCAACAGTATTTTGGTGAAACAGGGTCAATGGTGGTTGTAAAATTTTGCAACTGAAAGAAATGGTAGAAGTACTCAGACATGCACCGATTTATATTTTTTGAGAAGGCCAGGAAGCCATGTCCAGCTGCATTCTGGTTCAATCTTGGACCTAGTCGGAACTTGAGTGTTGAACCTAGATTACAAGCTGTTCCTTGTGCCCAGTGTGATAGCTGGGTGCCAAGGATATGGCTGTGGCTGGATAATTGCGTCCGCCAAGCTGGAGAGACCGTCAGCTTTTCTGGACCAAAAACCTAGCAAAGAGCAACTTCTTTGGGGTTTATGAGCTCGTGTTACTGTTTTGAGTTTCTGTACAGATTGAAGTGGATGAAGCGATGTGTGTGTTGGAAGGTTTAGTTTTTTGTGAGGAAACTGGCATGCTGTTTACTATTTAGAATTTGCGGGTTGTCTTTTCTATTGTGTTTGGCAAGTATAATTGCAAGGAAAACGCGAAGATATTTTTTAATATGTTTTTCGAAGTGGAAATGAAAAGAATTAACAAAAGAAAAGTTACGAACTGAAATTACATTTCTTTCAGGGTTGGGATATTTTTTCAAAGAGTGAAGAAGAATTTCTTTCATCTTTTCTTCTGGCTGTTTGGTTCAGAAATTAAAAGATTGTGTCAACAACGTAACGATGACGAGTCTAAAAACATACCATTACCATCCACCGCATATTTATTTCATTCTTTGTGGGACGTGAGCTTGTTTTTAAAAATAATTTTTTAGAAATATATTAAAATAATATTTTTTATTTTAAAAAAATTATTTTTAACATCGGTACATAAAAAAAATCTAAAAACACTAACTTTTTTTAAATTTAAAATATATATAAAAAAAACATTCAAACACCCGCATGAACATTACAAACATCTCACCAGCCCGTTGGCAAGAGAGATATCAGAGAATTTCACAAGTTCAAAAACTTTTTGGTTTAAAGACGGCAATGCATTTTTCAGATTGCAGGAAATTATGCGAGGGCACTTGAACAAAATGTCAAAAGCTAAGTTAATGGAAAAGTTCCCCTTATTTACAATTCAATAAAATTAATTTCTATAAGGGAAACCAAAAGGACTGAATGTATTTAGATGCTGTGATCCAAGATATCAAAATTTTCAGCCTACATTTTCTGCCAAAATTTTCAACTTGACGAAACATATGTTGAAGATTCAAATGGTAGACTTCCTGCTGGTAAACCTGCACATCAAGCAAAACCCAATATAAGGCCCAAAAAATGTGGCTCTGTTTAACAGACTAGAACCTTTTGCCTCCTAATCTCCAACTTGATATCACCTGGGCATCAGTAAGTGATTTAAAGTTATGAATCACTTCACTTTTTTTTGTTCCGGTAAGTCAGCGCTTTTGTTTATGCAACTTGCAGGAAATGAATTAGCTTCTACCGAAATCATGGCAACTTCAAGTCATGGAAGAAAAAACACTTGGGTGTCCTTAGAGATACCAAGAATGAACTTAGTGGCCAAGTTCTGTTTCATGCATCCACTGCCCAGGAATCAATTATGGTACATTTTAACAAGAATCCATCTCAAGGCAGCAACTTATTGAAAAAGCAGTTTCTCTCTTTTAACCAGGCCCGTTTGTTATGCTAAAATGGCACAGTTTCTGGAATTAACAAGAAGAAGAGATAGAAAGAGTGACAGAAATACCTGAAGTTACAAAATGGAAGCTGTTACTGAGTATCCACTATCCATTGCACAGGCACAAACCAAGTCAAATGGAGAACTGCAAATTTATCAGAACACAAATACACTAATCACAAAAAAAATCTTGCATGTTCTTACAGCAAATGCTATCCATAGACCAAGAGAAAGGTCAACCTGCATATTTCCCTATGGTTGTGATATTCAGGTCTAGAAAGAAACCGAGGAGAGCACTGTTTAAAAATATGTATTTACATAAAAAAAAAAAAAATAGATGATCGAAGAAGCAGTTCATGAAATGGAATATTCCTCAGGTTCAACAGATGAGTTATCTGTTTTTGTTAGTCAGGAAAACAAAAATTACACTGGCTTTGATTATAGAGAACAAACCTTTAAATTTTGCAGAAGGTGCTGTGACCATGAAAGCCAGAATATACTCAAGATACTTGTGCCCCTTACGCATATGATCCAAAAAGATATTATCTTCCAGTTTTCTCCAAACAACCCTGCATATACTGAATCGCTTGATTGGAAAGAACAGCAGAACCTAGGATCATGTAGCGCTAGTTGTGCAACCTTCAGTAGCAGCAAAGCTTGTAGATTTGGGAGATTCACTGCCTCTTACCACTCTGTTATATATAACTTTAAAAGACTGTGTGCCATATGGTCGACTAAGCAAACTCATTGGCATTCTCAGAGTCTGCTTCCGGTTTCTCCTTCCCCTTAACAAAATGCTGAAGGTTTTCTCCTCATCAATCTGCTGGTCAGTACTGCTAGCGACATTTTCTTTTGGGCCTTTTTTCTGACTCGAATCGCTCCTATACATTTCAACTTCAGAAGTATCTGAATGACCATTTTCCTTTATATTTTCCAAGCCAACTCCAGTCAATTCCTTCACATTGTCCTTTCTGTCTGATGCTTGAAGGTTTGCTTTGTCATTTGCTTCTCCTACATTGTCAATGTCCACTGACAGAATGGGAGGTGGACTTGGGCTTTCAGAATTTTCAAATTGTGCTTTAGACTCCGATAGAGGATCAGCAATTGGATCAACAACAGGTGGCAGGACAGAGAATTCCACTGCAACGCAACCAGGCCATACTGTGGTAGGAATAAACTCTGACACATTGGGACTCCCATTGCACTGCCAGGAGAAATGATTAGGATGGAAGCCGCTGCTAGTAACAGGAAATGTACTAGTTGGTATTGCTTGACTGTAAGGAGGATACATAAAGGGCAATGGCTGTATCATGTTTCGGGTTGGAGGTGGTGAGAGGTATGGGTATGGATGGTGCGGGGAGGACATTGGATTGATGGGGGGCATGACAGTTGCGGACCCAGGGTGAAGAGTCATGTTTACAGGCCAAGGTGCAACAGCTGGAACAGCACCAGGAGATGAAGGAAGAGGGATGTTGATGGCAACTGGTGGAGCACGTCCAATGGATGTTGATGGGTTGAAAGGAGCTGCAGAAGCAGACAATTTCTTATTTGGTAATCCCGGAGCATCGCCTGAATTCAAAATCAATGGTTTGTCCTTCAAGTCCTCTGCTCTGGGCAAAGTGGAGTTGAGATCAACTTGTGGTTCAAATTCAGTAGATGAATCCTTCTCATGAGGTTCCGTTGGAAAGGAATCAATTGAGTTTGGAATCTGGTCAATCAACATTTCATTCTGTATAATATCACGAACCTCAATATCACCAGATTCATGTTCTTGCACACTATGAGACACCATCAGGGAGGATTTTTCTTCCAACACGTGAGTTGAGTGTTGTTCTTCCATTTTATGAGCACCACCTATTTCCTTCTTCAAATCAATCGTGTAATCTGATTCAGAATTCTCATCCTTCTCTCCACTTCTTTCTTCCACACCCACGACTACTGAACCAGCAACTTCTTTTGCTTCATTTGTCTCTTCAAGTTTTCCATCACCAATTTCCCGTTTATCTGATTTATCACTTTGGGGACACCACACCTGCAACTTAGCAATGGTACCTGGTGGTGCCAGTGCTACTTCCTTGTATGAAGGGGATTTTCCAAGACTCACTATAGAATTCTTTGATGGACGAATGTCATTAGGGGAAGAAACTGGAGCAGATTCTGATGAAATAAGAGTCTTGTTGCCAATCCCGGGATTCTCTGTTGTAGAGGTTTTATAAGATGAAGGAACAGACTTGACCCTGTAGGTTACAGCTTTAACCATTCTCCTCCCAAATTTGGTACCTGGAGGGATATTGGTGGTTTGGTGGTCTCCATAATTTCCATGAGATGGTGCTCGTTTCTTTAAAAGGTAATACTTACTATTCTGGTGAGCATTCTTGACTGGAGTATAATCCATGTTAGCATCCACAATCTTTTTGTGATAACTATAAACTTTGCCAACAATCCCCCGCCAATGCTTTAGACGTCGCCCATACATGCCAGCTGATCTTGGCCTTTGAACTGGTTGCCATCCATCATCTCCTTCAGCATGAGTTTCAAGCAAGGCTTCATTCCAGATGCTTGATTTTTTTTCCACATTCTCTTCCACAACAGGTGTCTGGAGTTGAACTTGGGCAGAGCTGGTCTCTAGGGAAGCATCATCTTCAGGCACCGGTATCTCCACATCTGAAGCCTCTTTAAGAGTATCTTTTGCAGATTCATAGGAACTTGTCATACTAACATTTGGTTGGGTTTTTTCCTTTACCTGAAAAGCAAAAGGTTGCAAAGGCATGTTGTATTAAAGAAGAATTCAGAGGTGACTGTACAAAACATTGTCATTTTCCAAGTCAGTAATTTTTCTGAAATATAGCTTGGCAAAATACTTGATCTCCACTGTGGATCTTCATTCCATCTTTTTTTCATCAATTCATTTACAAGAAGAAAAGTGACAGGCCTTCACTGTTAACAGTATTAGAGAAGGAAAAGTTTGAAGGAGAAACCATAATTATTCTAGATCTTGCCTCTTTTTTCTTGTTATGGTAATTCTATAACAAAGACAGTGTCAGTTCATACAAGGGAGTTGTTTCTACAGTATTCCAAATGATCCAGTAGGGAACCCCTTAGATGTTTACTTAACAAATGAGTGGCCTATTATCTATTCTTTTTCAGTTCAGTGCACGGTTCATGAACAGAAACTGGTGTAATTTTTCCCTGGTGTCGTCAGCTGAATGATGGGTTAGAGTGGTTTTAATGAAACATGAATATCCAGATACCTTTGTGATATAGCTCTTTCTCTTTCCAGCGATAACATCTCTCACCTTAGCATCACGACTTGGATTTATATAGTCCAGCAAATCTGATACACTGCCAAATATTAAAAAAGTAAAAACTATTAGTTTCAAGATAAGTCTGTTTGAACAGGAGTTTGCAACATAAGCCAGATATGTAGATTCCATTAACATGTAACAGCATGTTCATGGTGCATATGATCATATAGAAAGAAATAGTGGCATCCAACAGGATCAAATTATTATGCACATCCATTTCAAAAGTATTCTGGTATAGGAACAACAATATAGTATATAAACAGGATAGATATGATGCTCTGGGCAAGTATTTGACATGCTTCTTGACCAAAGAAAAAAAACCTTTGGGGATGTTACTGAATGTGAGATGGACAGTCCTTGTTGAGTGATTTTTGTGCTTGTAGCAAAGATCATGAAGAAAATTCAAGCACTTCCCCTTTTTCTTTATCTTTATGTGTATGTGTGTTGAAGTTAACTTATTACAATTTCATGTACGTATTTCCAACAAAATTTAAAGAGCATAAATTGCTTTTCATTCAAGTCCCATATAAAAAAAGTAATCATACCAATAGCAGAGAATCCAAATGGTGTGATTAGTAAGAGAAGAGGAAGAATAAACGATATCAAATAACTAAATGGGGCAACAACGATATTCCAGTGTTCTGCTAATTTACCTAAGGTGGCCTTTACTAGCAATTGATGCATCAGGCTTTTTAGTACCATTCCGTACAGCTTCTTGCTGTTCAAAAGCCTTGGATTCAAAATACTCAAGCCAAGCAGCAGCATCCTGTCGCATTTTATTAAAAATTAAAAAAAACAGCTGGATAGCATCCTGTCACTAATTTATATCATTCTATAATACTCAAGCCAAGCAGCAGCATCCTGTCACATATATAATAAACATGCCCTTCTGAAAAGTACAAAACTTGGTAACGAATCTCTATGTCAAAGAGAGAGAGTAAAATAGATCTCATGTAGCCCTTTAAGGCTTAAACTCATTGACCTGGAGTCATTCGTTTCATGGTTCCATGTCATGTTGAAAGCCAAAATAATCAACAGGGACCTAATTAAATGCACGCTTATCTTCACTTCAACCTTTGGATCTCCAAGTCAGGAGGATCAGAGGATTGCACTTGTGTTATCAATTATGAATATAATACTTTCAAGACGTTAAAATTCATTGAGTGCGCCTTGTACTATCATACTAATCAGTGTTTCTAGCTCAAAATAGATGATAGTAACACGAATGCCTAAGAGGAGAGAAATGACAAGTGTGGATTAATTAATGAATTTAGCAAGACACCTGAGTACGCAAATCGTTTGGACCCAGCTTTGCTCGGAGAATTTGCAAAGTTGTTTGTTCATGTTGAACACTCAAAGGATATGCTTCCATCAATGAGAGTGCAATTGCTATTGCATGGTAACTTGCAGCAGTCTGGCATCATTAACCAAAAACACTCTCAAAAAGAATTAAATACACTAATTTTTCCAGATACAATAAATAGCTCATTTATAGTATGTAGCAAGTGAAAAATGAAATTTCATTAGCCATTTATTGTTTCAATAGATGCAGCAAAGTGCTTAAAGATGGAGTACCGACTACCAACCATCTGAAATGCTCAATGCTTATGAACATTCTTTTTTTCCCCTTCAAAGGATTTTTACATTTAAGTACAAAGGAAGAAATTGATACGGCAATTCTTAAGGTTAATTAATAACAATATGGAAAGCTTCTTGTATCTGTAGTTTAGAATACTTCTTACTTAAAATGCTTGACAAGAAAGTAATGATATTGCATTAATTTTCTTTTTTCAATTAAGCATATAATAAGCTTACCCAACCATTTTACTTTCTTTCATCACCTAGAAAATAGTGAGCTTATTATGAAAAATATAACATAAACGAAGTTCAGGAGAAGGGCAAAATAAAACCTGAATATGATCTGGCCCGAGTAACTTTTGGTTGCATTTCAGAGCTTTATGAAGATATCTGAGGGCAACATGCACATTCCCCAGACCTTCCTCCATCATAGCCACATTGATGTATGTTGCAGCAGTGTTTGGGTGTGATGGACCGCATGTGAGATGCAAGAGATACAAAGCACGCTTCACATACCTGATCAACAACAGTACTTGTCTCAAGGGTCTCAAACTAGGGTAAGGGTAAACCACAAAACATGAACAGATTATCATGAATAATGGAATATATGAATCTAACTGCAGGTATCTCCCAAGACTCACAAAAGTAGTATGAAAAAAGAAACAAGACAGGACAATACAAAACAGGAAAAAAAAAAGTTTAGAAAAGACAGATAAGACTGAATCACACTCGAGAAATAAAAAATGAAAAAAGAAAGGATCTAGGTTGGAGCAATATAGATAAGAACCTTGATTGTCAAAAACAATAAAAGGAACAATGTCGCTTAAATATGATTGTCAGAGCAACTGTTATTTAAAATCTATGGAGCGGAATCACAATGAGAGCAGTCATTATTCTAATTACTCTAAACAGGGATAATTGAATATGATCAGGTATCCACAAGGTAACCAGTCGACATCAAGACAGAACCAGATCAAAACATAATGAATGTGAAACATGAAATTGTTAAGGAACCATCTCACCTAAAAGCTTAAGCTTATAGGTGAGGCCCCAGAATATGATTATATTATACTCTAACACCCCCCCTCAAGTGAAAGCTTTTTGGGCTTGAAACTTGCACAGAGGCCCACTCTACCTTGTGCTTAATTTTTATCAAATAGAATGGTGGTGGTGAGATTCGAACTCGTGACCGCTGGGTCAACAAGGCTCTGATACCATGTTAAGGAACCATCTCACCTAAAAGCTTAAGCTTATAGGTGAGGCCCCAGAATATGATTATATTATACTCTAACAGAAATTACATAGTATCATGCAAACCTAAAATTATTAATGTACGAAGAATGAAAAGCATACTTGAGAGCCAGCTCTGTATGTTGAAGTCTGTAATAGAACACGGCGAGATCCCCATAGCTTTTCATTGTGTCTGGATGATCAAGTCCTAGTTCTCTCTCGTTAATATCCAAGGCTTTTTGTTGATAAATAGTGGCCTGCAAAGCGAAAAGAATATTAAATCAGCACAAAAGGTAAACCCTCAAATAAAGGAAGGCAAAGTTTCTGGGTCGATTCCATGACTATAACATGTCATTCTGCCACAAATTATTGAAAGAAATTTAGCAAGGTGACTATAATCTGAGTGTTGCTGGAGAAAATCTCCAGCTACATGGAAGAAAAAAGAAAGAAATAAATAGACCTGATTGAAGTCTCCAGTGTGATATAATACTACAGCAAGAAGGCTGTATGCTCCTGCAGTCATTCGATGGTAGGGACCACAAACTGCCACTAGCTTTGCAAGAGCCTGGAAACACCAAAGATGTGAATCAGCTAGTAAACTACAGTACCAATAGAAAAATATGATAACATAGTGAAGCACCTCGTTGACATGGAAAAAACAGGGAAAACATTATTATAAAAGAAGCCATGACAGCTATATATTTGCTAAGAGAATATCAGAAGTGTAATTTCAGAATGCATATACCTTTGTCCCATAGGTGACTGCATCTTCAAGTTTCCCCTTGTCTAAGGCAGTTTTTGATGATTCCAGGAGTTGCCTTCCATCTGCAGAGGAGCATGCTGCTTGCTGAAAATAAAAAGGCACAAATCAATATGGATTGGACAAATTTTGACTGCTTTTCAGACAGGATGAAGAAAAGCTTGGTCACATCAATCTCAAGTAATCACCTTATGCAGTGGAACCAGACTGACAACATCAAATTTTCTAAATGGATGTGGAGAATCCATATCAAAATCCCTCGGAACCAATTCAATGCCCACCTGAGAGGAGGGGGAAAATAAGAGTGTCAGTTTATACATGTCCCTGATTTGATTTTCCCAAATCAGATAAAACATTAACTACATTTGCATGAACATGTAATCCATTCATTTAAAAGGTATTGTTTCATTTGGAGGAATGCTACACACAAGGATGAAAAAGGAGTCATCATCATTTGTGGGAACACTGTTGTGAGTTAGAGCGAACGCTTTACAGGATTACAATTGTGCCACGCCAAAAATAGTCTTCAAGTAAGCCATAGTTAAACTAAAGCCAACAGATTAATTGCAAATGATGCATAATACAATTTGTTAGAATCCCAAAAATTGGAAACAAGCAAGCAAACTTCATGTAGATTAAACAATTTTGAGTCCCTATATCCCACTTGTCATGCATTCTAGAGCACATGCAGATAATTACCTTGTGGCACAACCCTCGCAAGATTGCAAATTTCCTCACATCTTTGAAGTTTAAGCTGCTAAGATCCCATTCATACCGCTTCTTCAAAAATACCTCCAGCCATCTCCATACAAGAGGGTGGACATGACAAGACTTGATTGAATCTCTGGTTTCAGGAACCCCAAGCATCAGATTTAACGCAGCAACTATTGATACAGCCATTTTCTCTTGGTCCACAACAGCAGCAATCACAGCCTGAAGTATGTGCTTAAAAGCCCGTGCAATCATCTCATGAATGCAGAGTGACTGTACATGCAACAGCTTTTCGGAAAGCTTTACCTGTTTTAGAAGATAAATAGCATATATTACCCAACATGGAAATCTGAAATAAAAGGTAAACATTCACAATTATAATAAGAGTTGTTAACACATTAACTTAATGGAATTGAAAACTATGGGCAATCCCAAGTTAAAGGAGGCACATCAAAATGCACAAATATCAGCAGTCGTTTGTAAAGTTTATTCGATACTATTATAAATTAAAAACACCATTTATGAAGAAAATTTAACATTTAGTGCAAGTTTACATAAATGATAAGTTTGTATGGTACAATAAATGTACACGCATGAAATAAAATAGATGACCATTTTTATATATGAAAAACAGGTAAGTGTTTTATATGCAGTATTAAGCCCTATCAGTTATGCTACAATTAGCAAGATAAGTGAGCTTCAGACAATGTCATTTAGAAGCGAGTGGCTGAATCCTCAAGAGCAGAAGCTTCTCACGAAGATCTTAAGGGCATGCGCCTTATCTTGTGAAACTTACTTTATATCTTGTGAAGTCTGGGCCACACAGGATTACCACTCAAAAATTATCACTGCTGCGCTTCAAGCATGCCTAAGTGTGTCAAAAAGGCCTTTTAAAACTATAAGGATCACATACAGTTAACACTTGCACTTAGACAACAATCTTCACATGCATGTTTATACATAGGAATGAACAATGGCATGATGACAGGTCTCATTGTCAAGCATGACGTACAAGGATCTGATTGGGACATCCTTCAAAAAACTGGATGGTTATAGCACAAACACGGTTTTTTCTTATAAAAAAAAACCGTGTAAAAACAAATGCATTCGTCAAAGTTAGACACATATGTGCCCGACAGGATGATAGATATGGAATTAAAACTTTCTTCATGGGCAAATAACTGTAACTAAAGCATGTACTAAAGATTAAAAGCCAAGGTGCATGATAACAGAAAACTTACAACGCGCCCAAGGGAGCGCATCTGAAGACCTCTAGTATGCATAAAATCAGTTAGAGTCCGACCATCAACGGGTGAAAGCTCCAAAGAACCAAAATCTGCTACCTGCATTTCGTTACCAGTGCTCAATAATAAACTTCTAGAAATGCAGATTGGTTGTGATAATTAATGAAAAGGATAGAGTACCAGTTTCGGAAGAGCAACTTCAGCGTAATATTTCTGAGACAAGTCAATTAGCTGTTCCAGAGACTGTCGATCACTTCATTGGTTAGTTCACACCTTACTGGAAAAGAAAAGGCAATGATCAGTCGAGGAAATACTACCTTGCGATGAAGTCCAGTATCAGATTCTTTAAGTCGAGCAAAGGCTGCATCAGACAGCAACTGCTGCAATGCAAGCTCATTATCTTTGGCGTCAGTTTCAAGGTGAGATTCCACAGAAGCCATTGTAGCATCTTCAACTGCCCCACTTAAACCATCAGAGGCAGGTCTTGAATTCTCCAGCTGCGTTTTTACATTGCTTTCATCTGATTTTTTCTTGTTCTTAAGGGACTTAAGAGGGGTCCCAAGTCCCTCAACCTTCATTTCTGTTTCTGTGGAAGGCTTCTTGCCCTTCTCAGTGGATGGTTTCTTATCTTTTTCAGTATTTTTCTGGTCTTGCAAATGCTGTATCCAGCAGGCTCCAAGTTCCCATCTCACCATATGATCCCGCTCCAGTACCTCTTCTTCAAGCCTGGCAAGACTTTCTTCCAGTAATCTCTCTACAAATGCTTTGGAAGCACTTAGCTCTTCAAATTCTGAAGTTTGCAAATTTGGCATCTGCTTAGTGTGTTCTGAAGGTGTTGGTTTGTGAAGTAGTAGTCTCAAGCTGTAAGGGAGGAAAAGATAAGACTTCTGCATAATGAATGCAGCCAAACAAAAAGAAAATAACCAAATTAAGGAGTGCATGCTATTACCATGAGGTCATAATATTAAAATCTGGGGGCGTGGCTATAAATATCTTTCATTGCGGTATAACGTTACAATCATTATGATCAGTACAGTAATACATATGTAGTGTGGGAAAGCATGCCATAGAACCTTCATTGCTGTAAAAGCTGGTGATAAAAAATAGATTTACAGGTAAAACCTAACATGCCAAGTACATGGAGAATCAATCAAGTCACCTTCAAAGACTTCCATCTTTGAAAATTTTGGGGTTGAAAATCGTATGACATGATTGGTATTTTCCAAGATAGGAAAAATTAAGATTCTATGCCAGTCATCCATGTCAAAATTCTTACGGAAAAAGCAGGGTTGACAATTAACTTCAGCATGATTTAGTTGAAATGGAAACAACATCACAGAATCGAATTTGATCATCATTGCATTCCGCTTCTCAAATGCAAAAAGACTTCATACATCAAAGCTGACTAAAGTTATTATATTGGACTGGCATCTGTCTTGACAAATCCAAATAGAAAACATCAAAACTATAGGTTCCCCGCTCGTGAATGGCCCATCACATTGTGCTTGTTCAAAGCTAGAGTGCAGCAATTGTATATGACTCCAGCACAGTTCACCATCAGGTATTTTTAGTTCATCGACTGCATTTGTACAATTTCACTAGCAGATAATAACTAAGATCTCTATTTCATGTGAAACAATTAACAGTGTTGGGAGGTGGCTAATTTTAGTGCTCATTCGTGCATAGGAAAAGATGGTAAGAACCTGTTGATGTTAAGGGCATTTGCACCACCTTCAGGCTGTTCAAGTTCAATACTTTTAGATGGAGGACTGGCTTTCTTTTCCTCCCTCGCCTCAACTTTTACAATAGCATTGAAACCACAGTATCTTACATTAACAGTACCAAGTGTAGCAAAGTCCTGCATTCAAAATGCAAAACAGAATTCAAACAGTTTACCAATTAAACTAAAATTAAAACACCAAACCCTTGGAAGAGCATCATTGAACAATTACATTTTCTGGAACTTACATGAGCAGCAGTGTTCTCATCAGCTGTGATCCCCTTCAGAAGGTTCCTCTCTACTATTTTTTTCTTATCAGTTCCAGTTGCTTGAATCCCGTCAATTTTAGTGTCTACCTTAGAGCTTGCATTGGTAGCATCTTTCATAACTTTGATGCATAGATCCCCAACTCTCTCTTTGTAAGGAATATTACTGTTTGCATCTGGACCCAATAAATTTGGCTTTAATTTTACATGTTGCACAGCTTTAATGGCTCTGAAAATGGCAACGTCGACAAATAGGCTGTGAAGCAGGAAGGCTTTCCTGTCTCGAATCTGCCTCTCCTCAGCTGTCTTGCAAGGCATAGATGCAACAAACAAAAACTCATCAGCCCAAGGTATGGAATCCTTTTTCCCGTCTCTTCCAAGACCACCTCCATTTCCTCCCCATGTTTCATCCTCAACAGGAAGAGGAGGACAAACTGATGGCAACTGTGCTGCAATGGGAGGGATAAGCCATGTGTTTGCTCTAAAACCATATGGAAGATTCCCGAACTGATCAATGGCCAGGAAGAAACAAAAAGATTAATAATTGAAAACAAGAACTACAACGTCAGGGAGAAATCATTAAATTACATTTGGACAATTTATTTCCCTTCTTCTTTTGAGATAACCGTATCAACACAAACGGCACATACCTTGTTACGCTCTGCAAATGCTTTCATGAGCTCATCGTAAGCCTGGCACATAAGACATGACATCTATATGACTTCAACAGAATATAAACCGAAAACAAAAAATACATCTCAGCAAAAGATAAGACTGTTGATTTACAGAAAGACTTCATATGTAAAAAAAATACTGGAAAAGCGTATGACATTAGCATGTACAAGAACTGTTTATCCAGAAAAAAAAATTGAGAAAATTAATGGATTACACTCGATAAATGATAGAGTATGCACTAATTCTAATATTATCCAATACAAAAAAGAAAAGGAAAAAAAATACTGCAGTTCAAATAAAAAGAGAGAAAAATTGAATAAGGTAGTGAAACTAACATTATCAAAAGCTCGACTGAGCTGCCTTAGCAGATCAACAAGATTGTTACATAAAATCCTCTGCTTTCCAACACCATAAAATCCCTTTTTGCAAGCTTCAACTTGAAGCAGCTTCCCATTGCATAGCTTCACCTGATCATTTTAACAACAATTAAAAAAAATAAAAACATCGTCAACAGATTTTAGACAAAAAAAAAGATAAAAGATAAAACAAATTCATAAATAAAACAATTACATCAAGAGAGAAAAGATGATCATCCACGGGAATCTCATCAATCCGTCTTTTCGTTGCCTTCCTTATATCTGCATCAACGCCAACCACATTTTCCATTATTTCTAGTTATACCCTCAGTTGTCTCGAAATTACACTCGTAAATTATAATGAGAGGGAGATGGTACATTGAAGAGGAGGAGTGAGATGCGAGAGAGAGAAGAACTCGTAAAAGCTCCCAAGCTTAGGGCACGAGTGGCTCATTTCTCCTTCTGCATCCACCGGAGCATCTTTTGATGCTGAATTTGGTGACGATGATTGTTTATTTGCGGTGGTGGTGGTGGTGGTGGAGGAGGAGGAGGACTGAGATTTAGTGGTCTTCTTAGAAGTCTTATTATCTAGCGCAGCCGGCGCATTTTTTCCGATATCGGACGTGATCCTATCATGCGCACTCGCCGATGGACTGAAGCACGTTGTGCATGCCACGATGTCCAGGAGTCGTCTAACGTGCGCCTCTGCAAGCTCTTCATTGTTGTCCTCTGTAACAACGAGAAAAAGATATGAAGAATGTAGCAGGTTGACATAGACAAAAATGAAAACATTAAACGCTGTCGCTTGAAATATAGTTGAAGGGATGAAACGGCGTCGCTTGCTGGTCGGGATTTTTGCCTTTTACCATTGGTTAAAGTGAGAACGCAAGGCTTGAGTGCTAACACGTCGACCGTGTCTTTTAACCGCGCTCCTCTAACCTGTAAATAAACCATGACAAAGCCATATTACTTTAATACCCCCTCATTTTTTAGAGGTAATTTTGGTAGTGGGCATGAAAAAAACTACGGGAAGCTTCAAATTTACCACCCAGCTACTGGATAATATCGATTATATACCCAAAGTAGTTTTTTGTGCTAATTATATCATTGAAGAATTTCTATTTCTCAATTGGATCATTCTATCAAATACATCTAATGAAATAATTAATCATATGCATGCTATCCATGTGATTCCCACTAGATAATGAAATTTTATTTTTAGTGTAGTATAAGTTATTTGAGATTTTTTATGTTTTAATGTGGTATTAAACATTTAGTCTATCTTATTAAGGAATTGGATAAAAAATGCCCTCTAATTTTCTTCCATGGGAGATCACATGAGAAGTATGCGTGATGATTTCATGTAATTCATATAAAAACTATTTTTGATATTCAACTAAGATTACCTTAATAGTTGGTTGGTTGGGTGATAAATAAGAGGTTCAAATAAATAAATAAAAACAAGGTTTTTAATGATGTGTAAGTGTTAGAGTATGATAATAGTGTTTTTTACAGAGATTTTTACTTGAAAATACAATTATATATATATATATATATATATATATATATATATATATATATATATTTAATCATATCAAAAAATTTCAAAAACACTAAAACAATAATTTGAAAACAAATTCATTTTTTTTATTAAAAAAACAAGTTCAACCAATAGTAAAGTGCACTTGTCTTGCCATATTTAATGTGTTTGCTTAAAAACATGTATTATATACTTTTTATAAGGTTTAATGTGCCGCACATTTTTAAATTATTGAAGTGATATCTCGTTTTAAAAATATTTTAAAAAAATTAATTAAAAAAAAATAATGTTTTTAGATTATTCTTATGTGATAATATTAAAAATATTTTTTAAAAAATATTATTTTAATATATTTTTATGTAGAAAATACTAAAAACAATTTCAATTACATTCAGAAACGGTTATTTAGAACTAACGATCTGGGCTTGAACCAGGAAATATACAGTGTCCGTGTTTAATTATAGATAGAGAAATAATAAGTAAAATATTAGGACAAATAGTTTTCTCTTTATCCTTACCTCATGCGACAACGAAAAATTCGTGATGTAGCAAGTTTCAGTGTTCACCGATAAAAGTCGACGAACATCAATGATTCTGTCAGTTGATATTCCCTGTTCAAGAATTACAGGTTAGCATTGCGAATTTGGATCGAGAGGGCAAACAGAAAAGACACGAAATGAGAAACTAAATGTCACCTTCTACTCGATCAAAAACAAAAGAGAGAAATGCCACCTTATACCAAACAAAATTCTCATATTACACAGTAGTAAAAAAGGATAGGAAAAGGAATCTGGTTGAATGGAACTTTGTGTATTTTGCTATTGTATTATTTAAAAAAAAAAAATATTTTATTTTGCTTCAAGCTAGGAGTTTGTTTATTTTGATGGTCAAAATTGTATTTTAAAAATATATTTAACATAAAAAAATATTATATTGATATTTTTTAATGCATTTCAATAGTTTTATGTACTAAAATATTTTAATATATTTTTAAATAAAAGAATATTCTTGAAAAGCAAATATTTATCGCGTAACCGAACACAGTACACGTAGCATTCTTTTTCAAGCCACATATTCAAGCGTGTGATGAGGAAAATGGATGAGACGTGCCATCGATTATTGTCAACACATTTTGTTGAAACACAGTGACACCAATCTGGAAGTTTTAGATGGAGAAAATGACTTTAACGTGTGATCATATTTTAGGAGATGTTTCTACATTTATATATTTAATTACATTTAATCTAATTTAAAAAGAAAATAATGTGGCGTTACGAATTTATCTTTCACCATTAAAAATACCAGAAACACATTACTTATATATAATTTTATATGTTAAAAAAATCAAAATCTATCACGCGTAGAATAGTTTACACGTGCAGCTTATAAATATTTATATATAACTTATCGAATTTCAATTAAAACATCAAAACCTCTCCTCTTTTGGATGTATAAAATATAAACATATGAAATCATTTTCTTATTTAGTCTATGCAGAACTTTTTTCCATTGTATGCTGCCTCCCTCAGATCAGTAATTAATGTGTCCAGACAACAAACCCTGTGCCTGGTATAAAACTTGGGTGAAAAAAAATTTAAAAGTTTTTTTTAAATATTAATATATTAAAATACTATCGTATTTATTTAAAATTTATTTTTATCTCGTATATCTAAAAATATATATATAAATAATTAAAAAAAAAAAACCAAAAACATGATTGATTGAACCGCGATAACAAAGAAATAATAATCAAAATCACCCCGCGAGCTCCTGTTGACAATCAACATAGGCCGAAGCTATTAATTATTAATTGTTTGTTTGAAAATGTGATTGAATTTGTTTTTAAAAATATTTTTTTAGAAAGGTAATAAAATGATATATTTTTTTATTTTTTAAAAAATTATTATAATGATTTAAAAATATAAAAAAATAATTTAAAATACAAAAAATTAAAATAATTCTACGTTACAAAACTCAAGTTTGCAGAGCTAGACCCCGCAGAAGCAGAAGATGCCCAGTAAAATAGCAAGAAATGTAGAAAAGGATACGAGTAGAGGATGCCATGTAAGTGCACAATTCATTGAAAAGAATATGCTAATTATCGATAATATGAAATATAAGTAGCGTGGCTTAGGAGGACCAAACCTTCAAAACGACATGAGTTTCGTCAGGAAGGTTTATGGTGATATCAGTAGCCACAGGAAGAACTGCACAAGTCATGAATTAGATAGAGCATTAGCTGCAATGGTTTATTCATAATCAACTATATAAGATTCTAGTGGGAGAGAAAGACAATCGATACCCTTCTCGTCCTTCTTCTTCTTCTCTCCTTTAGCCTTTCCACGATTGTTCCTGGGTGCCATTTTCAGCCTTTGCTTGGTTAAATAAGCAAGAATCTCTTCAAGTGTATACCTATATTTCAACAAACTTGAATGAATATTCCTATCCTTTTTAAGAAACAATTATGGCAATTCTTCACTGGAATTACTATGTGGATACCAAACAAGTCCTGCTAAGGAAATCAATTAAGAAGATTAAATCCCAGCTCCTCTTGCACCAAAAGTAAATGAATAAAGAATATTCCAGCTCCAACCCAGAGAATTGATTTTGAATTTTGGAAGAACAAAATACTAATCAAAAACAGCAGAAAATTGTAACAGCACAGGGAATAATATCAGAACGGGAAAGAAATGAACGCTGCTTCCGGGACAGGGACATTCGTTAACGACAACATGGACCAGCTCAAGAATTGTTATATATGGAACTCAAGAAATAATTACCAAACAGCTGAACTCAGCAGAGCTCCGGAGCTTTAAGAATTAAAGATGAGAGAGAGAGAGAGAGAGGGTCTTTAATGAACTGTATATATGGTTCGAACCAGGAATGCTTGCACCAAACAAACGTATATATATATGCGGAAAATTAACAATTCCAAGTAAAAATACTAAGAAGCTGCAAGAAGGAAAGGTGAAGGGCGTCTTTCAAAGATTGGATGCTGATAGAGGGCTTGACCATTGAAGGGGTTTCTGAAATGAAGCTCTCATCCGCTAGAAAGAAATGCTGAGAAGAGGAAGGGATAGAGGGAGGCGTGGGTGTGATAAGGCAGGAAGGGCGGAGATTTAACAGACAGGTGATATGTATGGCCGTTTCTGCTGGCTAAGACAGTAATCACCATCGTTCAAGATATTTTAAACTAAAATAATGGTATAAAATATTCAATGTAAACTTTTAATGATATAAAATGAAAAGATTTTTTTAATATTTTGAAAGAAGAAGAGTTGTGAAGGAAAAAACTAAGGTTGGAATGTCGTTGAAGATTGATTTTTTTAATTATTTTTTTATGTTTAGAAATATATTAAAAATATATTTTAAAAAAAATATTTTTGATATTTTCATAAGATGAAAACGTAAAAAAATATTAATTAATTATATTTGGTCTTTATTCTTATTCTAATGATTGTTATTTATTTTATTTTAAATAATTTATAAATTAGATTTTTCTTAATTTCATTTTAAATTTAGTCTTATTTTTGTAATAAACTTGAAAAAAAAATATTTATAATTTGTTTTTCAACTTATTTTTTATGACATGGACAAATGCTAAAAACTATTCTCTAATTTATTTTAAATAACACTAACAAATATCAATAAATAATTTAATTTTCAAAAACTTTTTTTCTAAACAAAATTATTTTTCAGTAAACAGGGTAGAGCACACTGTCTTGACCACGGATAATAAGAAAAGTTTTGTCTCTTTTAGACAGTCAGAGCATTCGTAGATATCCAACAGGATATATTTACTGTCTTGGCCGCCCCCAAGCCCCAACCTGGTCTCATTTTAAACCAGTACACCCGAATATCGAGAAAAACAAGAGCAAGAATATAGATTTGGCAGACGGGGGGGGGGGGGGGGGGGGGTTATGATTGGTGGATGGGATCAACAGCGGCATTTTTTTCCCTTTTTCTACTTTTTTATTTTTAAAAAAGAAATTGCATTGTAAAAATACTATAATATCACAAAATGATAATTATTTATAACAGATGGATTTGCTTATAACTTCCATGCCATCTAATTTATAATAAAAATGAAAGTATTCGATCGATAGAATTCTCTGAGTATAGGTACATAAAAGAAATCAATAGAAAAAATCATGCAAGACTTGTATTTTATATTTTTTGACATGAAGATAACTCTTGTACCCGTATATTTGTAAAGTAATTTAATAAAGATACTTGATTTGTAAAATCTTGTTCTTGAATAGAAAAAAAAATCAATATATAAACTGAATAGAAAAGAAAATACCAAAGTAAAAACAAATAAAGGAAAAAAATATAATTAAAAAAGGGATCAAATATGATAGGAAAAAAATAACGAAATGCTGAAAAATAAGAATTTAAAATTATCTCAAATAAAATTATAAAACAAACAACAATTAAAATGATAGTGACCAAATCTAACAATTAAAAAACCAAATGTTGATAAAATTTTAAAATAAATTATTTCAAATACAGTAAATAATAATTAAAAAAAAAACATACATTAGGTGCATTAGGTGAAAAGAAAAAAACAAAATAAATGATTGCCTTGTAAATTTAAAATGTTACACATAAATCGAGCATGAAAGAGAAAATAAAATAAATAAATAAAGATTATATTTATCAGTGTCAAACTCGCCCTGCATGAAAAGAGAAAAGGCGAGTTTTCTCATGATAAAGCTGCAACGGACAGCGACGGGCTGATGCCGGGAGAAAGATTAAATTCAATACTTAGCTAGGTAGATTTGCACCTACATTATCATTTACGTCCCCACTATTCTAAACGGGTTGGAAACAAAATTCGGTGAAGCGTCGGTTCAACTTCACACGAGCAACGTTTTCACGTCCTTTCAGTACGAGAAAGATGGCCAAACTTGCAACGTAACTCCCGTTTCGCCACGGTTAATGACTCATATAGTTTTCCCGGTAAGAAAATAAATATAAATATTTTCTCAACGCGTGTTTTTTATTTGAAAAACAATATTATAAATTGAAATACTTAGGCGCATCCATTTAATTAAGATACATTAATATTGGATTAAAAATAACTATGACTATAATATTTGATCTAGTAAAAAAATAAATGTAAGAGAAAAGTGAGAAACAAAACATAAAAAACCGGTATTCAAATATTAAATGTTAAAATAAAAATAAAAAATATAAGAATTGTTTAAATGCCGACGCTTTTAACATGTGTATCTCATATATTTTTAATATAAATTTTTAAACATAAACATGTGTTTTCGGTTTAATTGTTTCTCTGTTTTTTTAATATAAGTTTCCTATATATGTATATATATTTTTATCTCACTTATTATTCCAAGTTTCCTATACTCTTTTTCTTTTTTCCAATTCAATATCTGATGTTGTGTCTTCCACATAAATGTTCGATTGCACCTTCCCTGCATGAATGAGTGTGTATTTGCAAATCATGATAACTTTTCTTTATCGGCAAACTTTAAGAGTATCATTCAACTATTAAAAAAGAATTAAATAAGATGTTTCATCAACCATATAGCAGTGATGCTACAGTATTATAGGTTTGAAATTAAAGAGTTTGTTTTTTGTGCGTCTTAGATTAAAATTCTGTAATTGCTAATATGATAACTACTTCAGGCTTATATAATTATTAATTTTAGAATCTATAATATTGATCGAGATGCGAGTAAGTTGACCCTAAAACTTATATTAATTAAAAAAAATCTTCCATCCATTTCAGTCATATTTTGATCCAAATTGTATTTTATTTAAATTATGTTAATTTGCCAGGAACTTAACATTTTCTGTTGATATATTCTAACATCATTTTTTAATTAAAAAATCAAATTAGCTTGGAGAGAAAAACGGTAAAAAAACAATAGTCTGTGTAAAATTAATATTTTTTTTCAAATAGTTTGGTGGTAAATTTGATTTTTGTCCATCGTAGAAGAACCTTTGATCACAATCATACACCAAAACACCATATATAAAATGTATCATTCCTGCTCACGTATTTTTTCTACAATGTCTTTTAATTTTTTTTTGTATTCGATCCCATAAAAAAAGACTGCAACATTGCTGGACAATCCCTTTACATTTTTTTATTTATAAAAGAGCTTTTATTATTTCTATAATATTATTTAGATACTATAAATGAAATAGTTTGAATTTAATAAATGAATATAAAACTGTTTATACAACAATATTTAACGAAATATGGCAATACACATGCAACATGTATTTAAAATTTTAAGAAAATCATTCGAACATGAAAATTATTTAATGAAAAATATATTATAAAATTTAATCTTTAATCAATCTAATATTAAAGGGCTGAATTAGAAAAGAACAAAAAATGATTCAGGTCAATCCACTGTGCCCATTATCCACATCATGAAATAGAGATAACCCAGTAAAATATTTAAAATAAATAAATTTATTTAACTTGTCAAGTTTGTGACTGTTAGAGAGTAATATAAATCATATTATGGGGTCTCACTTACAAGCTTAAGCTTTTAGATGAGATGGTTCCTTAACATAGTATCAGAGCCTTGTTGACCCAACGGTCATGAGTTCGAATCTCACCACCCCTATTCTATTTGATAAAAAACAAGCACAAGGTGATGTGGGCCTGTACAAGTTTCAAGCCCAAAAAGCTTTCACTTGAGGGGGTGTGTTAGAGAGTAATATAAATCATATTATGGGGCCTCACTTACAAGCTTAAGCTTTTAGATGAGATGGTTCCTTAACAGTGACTTCAATCACAAGACAAATACAAAACCATAAATAGTAAATCAAAATAAATTATAAAATTCAATCATCAATTAATTATGCCGGGTATAATATTGAACAATGAAATTTGTATAAAAAAACTCAAGTAAACTCAGATTTACACGTTAAGCATTGTTACTAAATCATTAGGCTGAAATAATTTAATAATAAATAAATAATAAAATTTAATTTTTAATTAAATTAATATAAAAAATCAAGTAAAAAACATTAAGTCAGCCGATTTAATTTGTCATTAAAATTTTAAAAAATAATTAAAAAAGAAAAGCACCAGCACAGATATAGTTTTTACGGTGAATTGCTATTTAGTAAACTGTATAATAATATAATAACGTCTTTAGAGTCTACGTCACTACTAACATGAACAGCGACAAATTTGAAGACTGAAATGCTCCACTTTCGTGGTAGGTGGTTGTTTTCATATAATACGTGTGACTTTTTGTCATCCATTTAATTTTCCACATAGCTTAATTACAGGAGCACCAACAGCAAGGGTTCTAAATATATAATCTTTATCAGCTTATAAAAATATCTGGAGTGGAGGAATAGAAAGCAACCCACAGCACCTCTTTCTGAGATTCATCCTGTCTCACTGTCTCAGTGCTTTCGAATGTGTTAGGTAGTATAATGTTTATTGTTTTTTTTTTAAATATTTTTATATCTTTTTAATTTTAATATTCCAGAACGGCAAAGTATTTTAAAAAATACCATTTCAATATATTCTAGATAAAGATAATCCGTGGAAAAAAAAAAAAAACTACACCAGTGCTAAACAGGCTCGAATTCCTTTGGAAAACATGAGGCCACGCCCCCGCAATGTGATTATGGCATTATGCCAGTACTCAAGAAAGCTGAGCCATGTAATTCATCGACTGTAGAATCCAATAGATAGGTAGCAAGCAGCTTGATAAAAAAATTTAATTATCGTGCAATATACATCTCAATTAATCTCATAAATTTTAAAGTTAATAATTATATAAATCTTTAATTATCATTATATTATCAATTATATTGTTCAAACATAAAACTATAGAAAAAATAAATTTTTTAATCTCAAATTTTTACAACCCACTAACTTGATAATTCAGAAGTCAGCTGGGCCATCTCAAGAGGTTCTAACTTCTAACATGGAATAGAATGGGGCGGCATTAGATTTTGTTTTACGCTAAAAAAAAGAGGGACGGACTGTCTGTCCCTTTTCTTAAAATTACGTGTTCTTTGGTCAACCATATTATCAATAATGAAGCCACCATTTGAGTGTTCTCCACGTGCCACGCAGCTAATAAATTGTATCGTATAAAAAAATTAAGCAACTTAAAGACAAAATGGTCGGAAAAAACCAATCTAACCACTTGATTTTTGTGGTTACAGCCACCCAGAGAGTCCCAGAAGTTATGCCAAACACCCAGAGCTCTCAATTCTCTAAAATGGGATTGGAATTTCACGATCCGGGCTGAAAACAAACACACCATGGTTTCGTGTACGTGGCAACGTCCTAAATCGTCACTATCAATTTTCCTGCGGCTAAAGAAACCATTCCTCGCCTCCCCTTACAAATTAAATAATCCGAGAAGAGAAACTGGATCACCGGGACGGATGAGTACCCATGATTCCAAATGAGTTGACCTCTTTATATTGCCTACCCAGCTCCTTCGAAATTATGACATTAGCATGAACAAGGCACGATGATTTCCCCCATTTCTTGTCCTGCTTGAATTTTAAGGCCCAGGTTCTTGGCAAATATGAAGATCGAAAACCGCAGAAAGAATAGTCACGTCCATAATAAAGCACGAAACATTAAGTTTCGGGATTCTTGTAAGTTTGCCAGTTACTCAACACGATACTAACAAATAACAATTGATTGAATCACAAACTTGACTGTACTGGGATGAGTTTGTGTAACTGATAATGGGGAAGAATTTGCCAAAAAAGATGGCCATGGCAGCGAAAATGGAACCTCAAGTTGGTGTAATACTTGGCAGATCGTGTTCATATCATCATAAATGCTATGATAACTTAAAGCATCTGACCCTTCATTCTCAGACATGGGTAGCTCAATACAGAGCAGATGTCAGTGTGGATGTTTATTTTGGGATTTATTTGATCCTTTCAATTAATTTTAGATCATCGACAAACATATCTAGTTACTTGTCGTTTTGGGATGGGCTTATTTTCTTACCTGCACGGAGCACCTGCACAGATGTGCTGAAGTATTGAAGCGTGTTGCGAGTTAAGGTGCTATGGATCGGACTAAATGACGTGGCGTGATGACAAATAATTTATAATCTATATAATAAGTTTTAAGTTGGCGACCCAAAAGTAGATCCTTTTTTTAGTTCGAAAGAGACTCTTGAATGGGGTAAACACCTTATTGAAGGCTGCTAACATTAAAAATCCACTTGGAAACTAGGTCTTACCTAGATTTTTCCGATGAACATCATTAAAGAATATCATCATCAATCTTTGCGCCCTTTTGTGCTATAATCTCGATTAGTCCTAAAGCACTCACTCTGATCCCCGACCAGTTCAGCTTGAATCGGAAGCCTAATAGAAAAAGCCGGTTGGAGGCAGTTTGGAGTACAAAAGAGTTTAAGTACTCACAGGTTCAAATAGTGACTTCGGGACAGAGATAGTGAATCTTTTTTCTTCGAAAAGGAAAGGACTCAGCATCCACAGCTCCGCCCAGCTAAAGTTTACTTATATATATATATAAAAAAAAATGTTATGGATCGGTGGCAGGATCCTTAACTAAGTTTTAGACTTGGGATGATTAGAGAAATCTGGCATGGTAAGCTCAGAGTTGGGCTCGTGCCATTAATTCTCGACCTTCTTTAACAAGCAACAGAGCATAATCATGTGTCTTCTTGGACACATTTCAATATTTCATCAATCCAGCCATCAGCTACCATTATACATGATGGCATTCCAACAGTAAAGGGCGTGGCTAAGGTAATTTTATGGGTGACTTTTTTTTTTTTTTGTAGGGGACACGTATAAAATATATATATACAACCTAGAAAATTTAATTTTTTTTCCAAGGCCCGCCTCCCCCCTGCCAACAGTTAGATGTCACTTTTTGGTGCTATTAATCTCCCTCTTCATTATTCCCTAATCATTGGAAACATTCCCTTTGCTTCCATCACATGTCCCATCAGCCCAAAAATCACCTCTTCTACTGTGCTCATTACTCTTCCTCTCAAAGTTTTTTTTTTTTTTTTTAAAAATAATATAGTTGTCAAACTTACTCAATAAAATAGCATCAATGTATTGGATACACGGATTGACCCGAGTCACTTCTAAAACACACAAATTAAACCCAAGTCACCCATAGACACACGTGTTGAACAAATGTCTATGTCACTACCACCATTCTTGCATTTCTATTTCAGCAATTTGAGGAATAATCAATATTCTCTCTTAGATGATGCAGTGAATGTCTAACTTGGTAATGCATCAAAGGCGAAAATAGTGTGCAACTGCATCCCAGCATGCAAATATCTAAATAGATATTTCAGGGCAGAGAAAGAGATGCCAATGATATTCAATATATTAGTGATAGTAAAAGGCTTGCGATGTAGTAGCTCTCGAGTTCAAATCAGGACGTGCACCTCTTGTAATTTGTAAGAATCCAAAACAACCGAGATTTTACCTGTTTATCTGGATCCATAACATGTGTTTTTCGAGTGTGGGTTTCCCCGCATCTAAAAAAAATAAGATGACCTCCTGGTCATTGCCACCTGCAGGTAAAGTAGACAAGTTTGTATGAACTCTTGTATCATCTTAGAGATAGACAATGCAGATAAGATTAAAGGCTGAGAGGAAAGGCTGAGAGGAAAGATATTCTACCTGAACATAAATACAGTCACACAGAGGAAACAAGTCCCAGGGTCATTGCAAAGAACTTGATGTTTTTGACACGCACAGTCAGTTTAAGTTAACTCATACATATCTGATGTAACAGTGACTGCCAGAACAAAAATATAAAATTCATATCTCCGTGATCACAAACATAGAATCAATCGTTGTCAACCACCACACACTACATTTCTTGCCCTCCCTTCCCACAGCACCACGAGACCCAACCCACCATGTCCCCTCTTCGTTCTAACTTTCTTTAACCATGTTTATTACCATTGAAATCATCCCAAGTGACCCATTTTCAATTCATTAATTCAAACCACCTTTATCCGTAACATACATGAATGTCCTGGAAAAAAAAATCATTTTTCATTATGAGTCAAGGTAGTAGTAGCATGTTGATTTTGAATTTTAATACTGTATTTTTGCTGCATGATGCAGGAGAGTTTCCGTATATATTTTTCTATTGTTCGGGTTGTTTTCACGAGAGATAGGGGATAGCTGTTATGAAGAGAAAAAAAGAGAGGAAATGATATTTTAAGGAAAGAGAATAGATGAAGAGGATGGGATATGAGAGGAGAAAGAGGGAATAATAATAATTTTAAAAATATATTTTATTTAAAAATATATTAAAATGTTATTTTTAACATTAAAACATGAAAATTATCTAAAATATCATAAAAATAAATTTAAAATAAATATAAAAAATAATTTAAAAAAAAACATTTTTAAAATACAAGGTTTAATAATATATATAACACACAAGAAAATACACACAGACTACTCGGAATAACCCATTTTCAGGCCCAGAAAGATGTGGCCCACTACATCGAACCTCTGTTTTTTTTTTCCTCACTCGAAATAATAAAGAGCTAATGATGCTTGATAATTGGAATTCTTATTTTAGTAGTTGCAGATTCTTCCAAAACCTTTTTCTTTCTAAAATTTAATGCAAAAGCAGGCTAAATTTCATCGAGTATTGACCAGCCATGGAGTTTTTAATGAATTCATCGACTAACCATGGAGTTTTTAATGAATGCATCGTGGAACCACCGTTTAAAATAGTTCAGGGCCGTGAACCTGACAGCCCAGCCCCTCCAGAATTTTCGTGCATCTCTGAGATATTGATCGTTTATTGTGTGATATAAAATAATGAATCATAAAAAAGTATGATATAAATTAATTGTTTTCTGTACTATTTCTAGTTGTCATAGATAAAATATAAAAAATCTATTTTGTTTTAATATGTATTACTGTCAAATTTATATATTTTAAAAAAAACATATAACTTTTTTTTAATTTAATTTATATTGGATATTGAAATTAATAATATTATAATAGCTTTAATTATAAATAAAATTAACTTGAATGGTTGACCCAAAACCTGGCTGATCCTAAGCTTGAGCTAGCCCAAGTTCTTAGAGAAAAAATTGAGTCGACTCGACTGGTCAAAAACCTATTAATTTCTTTTAAAAATTTTTATGGTTGAAGTGCTTTGAATATTTTTTTTTAATTATGATATCAATTATTTTTAACTCCATTTGTGATCTAAATCTCGCTAGAAGCTGATATATGAATCGAATCTTAAAAATAAAATAAAAATTATTTTTATTTTTATATTTACTCATTGTTTTAATCAATAACTCAAACTTTATCTTAGATCGATCCCGAGTTAACTCTTATAATTACAACAATAATATTTTTTTATTATTACATGTCTTAGTTGAGTAATTCTAAAATTTAAAAGTTTTTTCACAATATATTTTTAAAAAAATAATAATAAATATTATCCATTAAGACACATCTCCTTTATACCTCTTGTTTTAGAAATATATAAATTCAATTCAAAAATATCCCAGAAACAAAATATTATTTCAAAATCATTCAGAAATAAATTTATTTTTATATGTATATCTCTGTCTTCATTATTTTTGTTCTTTTTACACGTAAACAATTATCAAACTCTAACGAAATTTCATTTGCAATCTCCAAGGTGTTTAACGAATAGAAAATAATAAATTTTATCCCTGGGTATATATATATTTTTAATTTTAAAAAATATATAAATACACTCTTAAATTATTATATATAAAAAAATAACTTTTAAATTATCGAGAAACAAAAATTCACTCTAAAAACATTTATTTTTATATTCATATTTCTATCTTTTTAATCAAACATATTTTTATCAATATTATTTCTATCTCTTACTCAAAAACAGTAAGAAAAAGCTATTAAAATTTCATAAATTTTTGTGATGTTTTTAAATTATTTTTATATATTAATATAAAAAATAATTATTAAAAAATAAAAAATATTATTTTAATATATTTAATGAAAAACAATCTTAAAAAACTATAAAAAATTATCCACGGTCGGGTGTAATCTACAGAAAGAAAAACATGTAATACATAAAAAAAAAAAAAAATTATCACGCAAGGACGCAACAGCAACAGCATATCTCGTTTCCATCTTCTCAAATTTTCCATTTCGCGCTCGCCACGAAAAAAATTGCACGGTCCCTCTCCTTTCCAATCCGCGCACTCCCAATCTTTGGAGCCAAAACACGTTACCACCCAGCTGGTCCCACCGCCACAAGTCTTTTTCAAAATTAAAAAAATAAACATAACTCCTACTACTGTAAAAACAACTATAAAACTTTAATTTTAATAATCCTCGTAATTGTATACATGTAACTCCTTCAATCTTCCTGAACAATCACCCCAGCGTATTTCTCGTGTCCTCCACGCAGCTCCGGTCTCTCTCCTCATCCTCCACTGGCTTTGAATTCAATTCCGTTCTCCCTCGAAAAATTCAATATTCGGTGTCTCACATATAAAATTCAAATACTAGATTTTCAAAATTGTGTTTCGAATTCTCTCCTCGCTTCTTCCTTTTTTTTTCTTCTTATGCCCTGTCCAACAACATTTTTTTTTTTTGATAACGAGCGTCTGTTTTTTTCTGGTATTTACTTCTTCATTACCTCAATTCAAATTTAGGGTTTACAGTTTCATTCAAACCAGTAAATCGGATTGAACGGCTATTCACTCATTCAAAATTGAAGTGTATATAGTTCAAATCACATGCATTAGATTCGGTTTTTTCTCGTGTCTGACGTGAAACTAGGGTTTCGAATCGAGTTCTCAGGCGATGATAATAAAACAATTTACGAAAGGCGAAATGCGACGGTGCAACATTGGAGAAGGCACACGTAACGAACTCGACGAGGAGGAGAATTTTGAATATGAATTTATTCCCAAGAAGCGAAAGTTGAATGGATACAATTCAAACCCAATGGGTATATATAGTGAATTTGATGATTTTAGCAGTGGTTCAGGTTCTTTTTGCAGCGGGGGATCGTACTGGGCTAGTGAGGTTCAGTCTAACTCGAAGAAGAGATTGAAGAAACAGATCTTGGTGAGCTCTCGAAAGCCGATATCAAGATCTTCTCGAGGGCGAGTGCAAATACTTCCTTCGAGGTTTAACGATTCGGTTGTGGATATTTGGAAAAACGAGGAATGTAGAATCGACGACACTGATTTGGAAATAGGGGATGATGAATTTGCTGACAGTGATGATTTTTATAGTGAGAAATATAGATATAATAGTAAAAATGGTTTCGGAAGCTCTCATTCCTATCCATTTCATGGCATGAAAGGGAATGGACAAATGGGTCAGTTAGGGTTTAACAGTTTTCACAATAGAAATGGCTGCAATACGAAGTTTTTGAGTTCGGGTAATCCATTGATAGAAGACGGAGAATTCGTGCCAAGATATGGGTATACAGGTTTGGATGAATTGAGAAGAGAAAGAGCTCAAAAAAAGAAGGATGTTTACAGACCAGAGGATTTTGCTTTGGGTGATATAGTTTGGGCTAAATGCGGGAAGAGATACCCATGGTGGCCAGCAATTGTGATTGATCCCATCCTGAAAGCTCCTGATGCGGTACTCAGTTGTTGTGTTCCGGGTGCTCTTTGTGTCATGTTTTATGGATACTCTAAAAATGGAACGCAAAGGGTATTTCTCTTGCCCCTTTTCACGTTTCTCTCACAGGAGTTTCTATTACTTAATTCGTTTCGTGGATTTTAAGTTAATGCTTAATGGTAATGCACAGGACTATGCATGGGTGAAACGGGGGATGATATTCCCTTTTGCAGAATTCATGGACAGGTGTGTAGATGATCATATTCAATTGGTGTTATTATAAGCTCCGAGGGCTCTTTTTGTTGATTCTCTGTTTCTTCAGATTTCAGGTGCAGACTCAAATGTTCAGGTGCAAGCTGAGTGATTTTCAGGCGGCACTAGAAGAGGCGATTTTAGCAGAAAGTGCAGGCATGGACAGCATCAGTACAGAAATAGCATATCCTGAAGCTTATCCCACCCGACTCCAGGAAGCGAGCTGTTCAAGTCAGGATCAGGACTTCTACACTCAACAACAGGCAAGTTTCCCTTTTCTTTTATGTCTTTTCTTCCTGATTCTAGTCGATGGCTTTGAAGGATTTATGTAGCTCCGGGAAATTATGTAGCATGAGCAAAATATAACCTTATATCCACTATTTAGTCTGCCATGGTTGAGCTTTCTGATATAGAAGGTCATTTGTCTGGTTAGTTTGTTGTTTGTTCTAGCTTCTTGTTTCATTGTCTGTTTGTGATGGATTATTACTGAATGCTTATGAACATTGGGAGATCAGATTCACTGTATAGAGAATTTTCTGTCATAAATTTTCCTTGTTATAATAACCAAACACGTCTTATTATAAACTTAACTGGAAGTATCAGATGAATAAATATTTGGATAAAAAAGGTTGTTGAAACTGCAGCTTTTTGTGTTGCACAAATATCGCATCAATCGTAGCTAAAAATCAAGATTGAGACAATACTGATGAAGATGGAGAGGAATGGGACCAATGTTTTAACAGCTGTGAAAACCATCAAACTGGAATTGCAAATAAGTGAATTCTATGTCATATTATGGTGCAGAAATACAAGCTCTGTCTTCCACTAATTTCCTCATCTAATTATTCTCTTCTAAAATACTGAGACCATAGACCTTGCACATGTCATGATAGTTTGTTTCGTGTTCATTTCATCTTCTACCTTGCATGTGCGGTAAGATATACAATCTTGAGTGTTAAGGAAATCTTTTCCTCTCTTCCCAAAACCAAAATAATAATGGTTCTGTTTTAATATAATGAAAACCTGAAGTTTCTTGGTTCTATTTGTTGGCTAGAAGGTCACTGTTAGCATAAGAAAACACATTCAGTTTTTCCTTTGAGCTGTCTATTGACAATATGTCCTCACACATTTATTGATGTTTTGCAAAATGGTGGGTTATGAACACTCTTTGCTGGAGTGATTAGAAATGTAGCTCTGGGATTTTTTATTGAACGACTTAGGTGTTTAAATGTTTTAGAAATAAAATGCTCCTCTGATTAGTGGATTTTGTTTGCACATTTTAATTATCATGAATTAATCCTCTCATACTAGGTGCTGCAAACTTGTCTGATTCAATCTGCATGACTGACAAAAACTATATCTTGTACATTTTATGCTAAAATGCTATTTCTGGTATAGATAGTAGAACTTTGAATTTGCTCTCTAGATATTTTTTTATACCCTGGAAATTCTCTAACTGCTTTTGGATTTGACTTTTAATTTTATCTCGTGAATTAATTGTTCAGGATGCATGTTACAAGGACATGAGATGCTGTGATGGCTGCAATCTAATCTTGCCATGCAAAACTGTGAACAAAAGGAAAAGATCAACATTTCAAAGTGAAATTTTGTGCAAACATTGTTCCAAGGTTCATGAGATATACCACCTTTTGATTATTTTTTTGTCAATCATCCTTTTTAAAGTGATAATTACATGCATGCTTTTTACAGTTAAGAAAATCAAAGCAGTATTGTGGCATATGCAAGAAGACCTGGCATCATTCAGATGGCGGGAACTGGGTAAGATTATTAATAGTATTCGAATTAGGTTATACTGTTACTTGTGGTAAAACAATCAAATAAATTTTTGGTTCATGTTGGAATTTAAACTTCATGTATTAGGTATGCTGTGATGGCTGTAATGTTTGGGTGCACACTGAGTGTGATAAAATTTCCAGCAAACTTTTCAAGGTGTGTCTACCATACTATAGTCTAATACATTCTTTTATCTCTTATGTTAGTTTGTGTTCATTCAAAGGTGGAGGCTAATTGATTTGTTATGGTTTGAAGGATTTGGAAGATATTGATTATTATTGCCCTGACTGCAAAGTAAAGTTTAAATTTGTACAATCAGATTTAGAGAGAAGAAAGCCTCCAGTCAAGTATGCTGCTCGCTTTGTTTTTCCTAAGTCACCTGTGATTTTTAAATTTGACAACACAAATTTATCGTGGGTTTTTCTCTGGGAAATTTTAATCCCAATGATGTCATTTGAATCAGGTCTATAGGAAACAGTGGACAGACTGTACCCCCTGACAAGGTAACAGTTATCTGCAATGGGATGGAAGGAACATACATTCCTAAACTTCATTTGTAAGCCCTGTAAACTTTACAAAAATTATGGATTGTAGCCCCCCCCCGCTTTTTCGTTTTTGAGTGGCTGGTGCAAATTATGATAGTTTGATTCAGTTGTGCTAATAGTGCAATGCTGGTTAATTTTGTGGCAAACATATATTTGGTGGATTTTGTTTTTTTAATCCTAATCCAGTATAACAATCTCGTTACTTTTTTTCCTTTCCCTCTATTTCTAGAATTGAGTGCAACTGCGGTTCATGTGGGTCACGGAAACAAGCACCAAGTGAATGGGAAAAGCACACTGGGTGTAGAGCTAAAAAGTGGAAGCACAGTGTGAAAATTAAAGACACAATGTTACCGCTGGCACAATGGGTTTGTACTGGCACTTGTCATTTTTTGTAATTGGCATCCTAAGTTCTAATGTTGCTAATTTTTAACAACACAGTACAGGATATGCCATTTACATATATGTTAGGGTGCTCAATTTTGCTCACATTTTCTCTAATTCTGGTGCTGATACACTATTCACTTGTTTTTGTGTTTCAGAAAATTTATTCTTTAAAAAATTTATTCTTTTTATTTGCTTTAAAATATTTTTTTGGTGTTTTCATATTATTTTGATGTGTGAATATCAAAAATAAATTTTAAAAATAAAATAAACATTATTTTGATGCATTTTTAAGCGAAAAACAACCACTACCATAACACCAAATAGGCTCAATACTGTGCTTTTTCTTGAAAGCATTTAAAGAAATTTCTAAAAAAGAGGAGCATATAAAGAACAAAGAAAGAAAGAAGAGGAATAATAGAGAATCGAGTATATCCTTCATTATTTAGCCCATATTGTTGACTAATGGTGGTAGGAATTTAATTTGTTTATTAAGTACCATGTCAAGGACTAACACTGAGAACCTACTTGTGATTTTTGTTGATCATGGTGCAACATCTAAAATGCTAGTTATCTTATAAATGATATACAATGTCAGTATAGTGATTTGGTTCCATAGTCAGTATCATATTGGTAACTACCATAGGATCCTTTTCTGGGCCCAGTTTTGTGATTCTACAACAAACCAGTTTCTTGAACTGACCAGGACAAACCAGTGTTCCAAGCTTGTACTGCAAATATAATCTCGATTATTGTAGGAATTTTTTTTTCTTTCCCTTTTACCTTCTTTGTTGGGGTGAATGAATCTTACATGTCCTTGTTATTAATTTTTCTATGAACAATATCCACTGTGCAGATTTCTGAATATAATGCACGGGTAGATCCTCTAAAGTTAGATAAGCTTATGCTACTTGCTTTGTTGGAAGGTACATATAACTAACTACCTTTTCTTTTGCTTTAGTTGGAAGAAGTGGGTGCTTTACTGGGTTTAATTGTGAACAACATGATTTTTTTATTTCCTTTGAACAGAGAAGTATGAACCTATATATGCCAAATGGACATCAGAAAGATGTGCTGTTTGTAGATGGATTGAAGATTGGGATGATAATAAAATTATAATCTGTAATAGGTAATGCCCTGTCTCACCTATTTCTTTGTGCCTGTTCAGTGTTATTTGGGTGATCAGTGAAATTAAGTGCTGCTTTAAGCTTAAAAATGAATTATGTACTCAATTACCATTGCCCAAGACCTATTTTTCCCTTTATAAATTTTATTTTCAGGTGTCAAATAGCTGTCCACCAAGAATGCTACGGGGTAAGGAATGTTCAGGATTTTGCTTCATGGGTGTGCAGAGCATGTGAATCTCCTGAAGTTGAGGAGTGCTGCCTTTGCCCTGTAAAAGGCATGTTCTCTTGCATTAAGTTTTGATAGGTCGTAGTAATTTACATGTGGTTTCCCAAAGTCAATGGATGACTGAAGTTCTGATTTGGTTAGCTTCTTTCCTTTTCTTGACAATGAAAGTAAAGAAATATTATTCTGCTGCTGAAATATAATTTACTGTCTTACTTTGGCACCCTGGAATTTGGCGGGTTGATTCCAGTACAGAATAAATAATGAACTGATGATTATTTGAATCAAATTTTTTGCACTGCTGCACCAAACTACCAAAGCCATTCATCTAAAACAATATTATTTAGTGACCTTTTTCTGCTTTCATGCTGTAAAGTTCACTATAGCTCAATGCTGTGGTTTTTTCTTATATTTGAGACCTGCTTCTGTAGGGGGTGCTCTCAAGCCAAGTGATATTGAAACAATGTGGGTTCATGTCATATGTGCTTGGTTTCGACCTGAAGTTGGTTTCTTGAACCATGAAAAAATGGAACCTGCCACTGGAATTCTTAGAATTCCATCGATGTCGTTTATGAAGGTATGTTATGATCTGAACAATTAGCTAGAAGTTTCTTGCTTTGTTTTATTAAAGCAAGCTTTTGTCACATGCTGGACGGGAATTATTTTCCTTAATTTTTTAGCATATATTTCACATGTCTAGAATTTAAAGGATTCTAATTCTGGGGGTGTTATTTCTTTAGTCATTGAAGACTGAGGCTTTTGTATGATATGGTGATTAAATTGTGTTTCAAGTTGTTTTCATCCAGATTGATGCTCATTTTCTTGGTATGTTATACAAATAAGAGTGCTTATGGTCTAAATTTATTTTATTTGCATGCCAGAGGTGTGTTGTCTGTAAGCAGACCCATGGCTCGTGTGCCCAGTGTTGCAAGTGTGCCACCTATTTTCATGCAACGTGTGCCTCAAGAGCAGGATATTTCATGGAAGTAGGTTTTTCTGAAAATGTTTTTAATACTCATGAATAAATTTGTTCCTTTTATTTCCTGTTTTAGCGTCTGGATCTCATATTTTGTACTTTGCTATACCTTTCCAGGTGCTTTTATGTTTCTATATTATTTAGTAAATATTCCTAATGTAGTTCTTAAATTGAAATTATACGAGAATAGATTGTACCAATTGCTTTTGTTAATCTTGCACCTTGAACTTTCAGCTGAACTGCACAGAGAAGAATGGTGTGCAAGTCACAGAAAAGCTAATATATTGTGCTGTTCACAGGTTAAAGCTTTTGCCCCCATCTATCATTTGCAACTTCATTTTATCATACTGTTTTTTCTCCTAATTGGAAGAGGGATTCTTGTCCATCTTTGTCTAATTTGGATGCTGTGCTATCTTACCTTGGTTCTGTTGTAGGAAGCCAAACCCAGATTATGCTGTAGTCATGCGTACACCTTCAGGAGTTTTCTCTGGCAGAAGTTTGCTTCAGAATCAGAATGGGTGCTTGAGGGGTTCAAGGTTGGTTTCATCTAAGAGAGTGGAACTTCCAGAACCCTCAACCACAGGGAGTAATGAATTTGAACCTCACTCTGCTGCAAAGTGCCATGCTTTTAAAAGAACAAACCATAAGGTGATTTATCTAAGTAACCTTTACCGCTTTTGTTTTGCTTTCCTTTCCACTTCTCGGTAATTTTCGTCACGATAGTTTGTTTTTCATCCTGGCCAAGTTTATTTGTCCTTTTTATCTCATAGATATTTCCTCCTGTTTGGCAGTGGTCTGAAGGAGAGCCAATAATCCATCGATTGATGGGACCAAGACATCATCCTTTATGTTCAATTATTAACCTGAGCACCTATAAAGTAATGGTCTTGTCTTGTTTGGAAGTTTTTATTTCTTTTAAATAGAGGGAAAAAATGATTTTGGAACTTCATGATCTATCCTTTTTGTTGTTTTGGTTGGCTAACTTTTCAGTATTTGCTTTGTCTTCTAGCAGGAAATTGAAGATTCTACAGTTTTCTCTTCATTTAAAGAACGCCTTAACCATTTACAGGTCCCACTATCCTTCGCTTGATATAGTTTTTTTTCTACTGGAAGTTAAATTCAATTAACATGTATTTATGCCTCCAGAAAACTGAAAATCATCGGGTGTGTTTTGGTAAATCCGGTATACATGGATGGGGCCTCTTTGCACGTAGAAATATTCAAGAAGGAGAAATGGTACTTAATTTATGTTTGGTCTGTTTGTTGTGGTTTTAAAGCATCAATTATTTTGTATGGCTGGACTTTAAAATATCTATCTTGAGCTTAACTTCCTTGGATGTAATGCTCTCCCAATATCAGGTTTGTCGTCCTTTCTTGTTTAACAAAACACCTTTCTCCAGGTCATTGAGTATCGTGGAGAGAAGGTGAGGCGGAGTGTCGCTGATCTGAGAGAGGCACGGTACCGTTTAGAAGGCAAGGATTGCTATGTGAGTTTCTCAATTTTCTATGGTCTGTATGCACTTGACTGCTCATATTTCTCTGCACAGTTTTGCTATATTACTCAGAAAATGTAGCCACCAGTTTTCCATGAATTTCTTGTATCCTGAAGAACTTTAATCTTAGACCCTGCCGAATTAATGGTAGACAGATGACCAAGTGGTTGATGATGGGAATGTAGTCTGAATCAACTTGCCCCATCTCTTCCAGGTCTATCACAAGGGAAATGAAAGTCAAGAGTTGCTTATCTGGTATCTGTGTAAGCGATGGGCAAATTGAACTTCTCTGAACTATTTTGAAATATGCTGAACAAATTATGGACAAACAATATTTAACCTAGTTTTTATGTGTTTAGCACTGGCAGAAGATGCCACAGTTTTTATGTGTACTGCTGAACATATTATAAAAGGAAAGAACTGTATCGTTGGTGTTTCTTATGGTTCAACCGACTATTTCTTGCAGCTGTTCAAAATCAGTGAGGAAGTTGTAATTGATGCTACAGATAAGGGGAATATAGCACGATTAATCAATCATTCTGTAAGTGCATCAGATATATCACCCGAAACTGGATTGAAAAATGCCTACCTTTTTTTAGCTTTTGCATTGGTGACTTTCATCTTTCTATTTATCAGACATATGCAAGCCCATCTTTATAGAACAGTTCATAGTGAAATGCTTGCACAATCCAGGTAGTCCGCTAAGTACCTGGGAATTTGGAAGCACACTTATTTTTAACTCCCACAGTGTTGTCTGCTATACCATCTGGCTCAGAAAAGGAAAATGGATCTTATTTGTCAGATTTGATGACTATTGCGACACTTGTCAAGATAAAAATCTGCCTTTGGTTTACAAGCTCTCTAAAACCTAGTACATAAGATATTGATTAAAGAACCTGAGTTCAGAGGTTCAACTGGATTTACCCGGGCCCGGGTCGTGCAATTTTAGTGTCATGACTTTGATTTCTGTTTATGGTTAAAAACAAGCTCTATTTTTAACCTTGTGTGCTATACAATTATTTGTAAAAATTAGAGGCGTTTGTTTTATTTCTTCATACCGCATCTCTTCTTTTACCTTAATATGAAGTGCTCATCTGCTCCTATTGCAGTGTATGCCCAATTGTTATGCAAGGATTATGAGTGTGGGTGATGTGGAGAATCGGATCGTTCTCATTGCTAAGACCAATGTCTCTGTCGGTGATGAGCTCACGTATGCTTTATAGAATCTCTCTCTCACCCTCCCTCTCTCTCAAGTCACTGCTCCTGAGATATTTAATCTGGGTAATTAACGTGTTTAATTTGTGCGTGGACAGGTATGATTACTTGTTTGACCCCGATGAGCATGATGAATTGAAAGTTCCTTGCCTCTGTAAAGCCCCCAATTGTCGGAAGTTCATGAATTAAGGCTAGCCATTTTCACTTTCCGATGAACTGCATGAAAGCGCCAGACTCATATTCTAACCTGCAATGAACCTGTAATTTGACTCCTTTATTTACTCTGATAACCATCCAATCTTTTGTTGCTATAAAATGTAAATTCACTGGCAGTTTGGCTGGTGGCCTTTCTTTTTCCTCAACAGTTGCTGCCAATTTTTCCGCATAGCAACATTAGAACATACCCCCGTCATCTGGTTTCAAGTTTCGACTTCATTTCTCTCTCCTCACGATCGCAAGGTTTAGATTTGAATCTGATTCATGTGTAATGAGCAAAATATGGTACTACTAGCCCATTAGCAATTCATTCAGTTCGCCCGCTTGGATTTTCCATTTGAAAGAAGCCAGTTGATGGAACAAAATGAAATCAAGCGTAGGCTACCACTGTTAGCTGGAAACGAGGCGAAAGCGTGATGGTGAGCCAATTCTATGATTGAAATATAGGTTTGTAACGATGACCTCAATAGCTCATGCCACCCTATAGAATCAGTGGGTGTCACCCTATAAAAAATAATTTCAACAACACTTTAAAACATGAGGAAATGGAGGATGTAGCCTAACGGATTCTTTATGTCAGTCAGGTAAACAGAGCGCATCGGTTTCAAATGCTCATGCTCCCGATTGAAATACGAACAGATAGCCGAAATTTCACTTGAAAGAACGAGGCTCCCAACCCATGACATTGATGGACTGTTTTTTGATTTCCAAGTATCCGGGTCAAGTCTCAATTAATACTGAGATGTACAGGGCCTTCGCAAGGAGTTTTCTACATCGCCGTTAAATCACAGCACGGAGACCTCATGAAATTATCTGTATCTGGCAAGTATCAACTTAAAACCTTGCATAGGAGCATACGATATTCACTGAATGTTTCCGAGTAGCAACAACATAAAAAACAGGACATTAATCTTATATATATATATATAAATATTATATAATTTTAATAAATTCAATGATTTTTTTGATATAAATTTAAGATTACGGAAAAAAGAAAAAGAAAGAGAGGTGGTGTCTGCGAGCCATATGCTTAAAAATAGATAGATCCATATTTAAACGGGCCAAACAAGTTGGGGCCCATCAACAAACACCTCAAAGTTCAAAATTATTTTTAAAATGGAAGGAAATGGTTTGTTACTCGATTTTAAATAGAGAAGTTCGCGCGTCTATAATAAATAGACCAAACAGTAAGAGCCCCCTCTACCGAACCATTTCAATGGAAGAAGAGAATCCACAGAGAAATATTGAGAAAATGAAAATGAGAAAGAGATTGAGAAGAGAAACTACTATTTGCAGTTGCAAATCTCCTCGTCTACAAAACCAAAACTCTCTCGGCTCTTTCAATTGGTATTCTATCTCGGTTCAAATTTCAGTTCATTTTCGAAAACGGATTTGTTTACTTCCTACTGTGTTAACAGTGAGAAATAAGTTCAATTCTAATGAAATTTTGATTTTGTTTTCTATTTCGAAGTTATTTTTCGAATTTTACTGTGATACTGATTCATAGCCGATTTGAGCTGCGTTTGATTTTTTGAAGTAGCTTTGATGTTGTGATACTGTAAAATCTGACCTGCTTCTTGTTTGCTAGATCGCAAAATCTGTTGATTCTGTTTTAAGAACGAAAATAAAAAGTTGTAGAGATTGTAGAATCTGAACTGCATTTTCTTCTTTTAATCGAACGATATTTCTATTTTACATTGTTTTCTTGGATTTTTCTAAGCTAAGTGCTGTTTATTTGGATTCTTAACCATTGTTTGGCAGCTGAGAAAATGAAAATGAAGTTTGAAATTCATTTTTCCTTTCTAGTTTGATAAGGAAATAAAAGTATAACACGTAACTCAAGAATTTGAATATTTTCATTTTCTCCGATTTTGATACTTGTGTACGAAAATTACAGTTTCTATCAGAAATTTCTGATCTCACTTTCTCAGCCGCCAAACAGATCCGAATTGAGTTTGAATTTGTTTTCAGGTTTCGAAATTATAGATCAGATTTAAGTTTTCGTGATTTTCTTTTCTCGCATTTGCTTATTTCTCTCTCTCTCTCTCCAATTGAGAAAGGTATGAAGTGGATCTATGGACAGAGATAGCTAAGTTTTTGGACGGGAAGTCTCTGGTGAAGCTGGCTGCGACTTGCCGATGGTTCCACAGCGTCATCATGCATGACAGCGTATGGAAGTTTGTTTGCTTGCGTGACCTTCAAGTCCCAGCCCCATGCCAAGTGGCATTCAAGTGGATCAAGCTCTATGGTTCACTAGCTGGTGATTATCAGACCCCTTAGTTGTTGAGCATTTTTTATTTGGTTAGAATTATTGAACAGTGTGATAAATTTTGATTGGTGATGGACTGGTTTTGCAGATGGGAGTCACTCTTACAAGATCCGTAACAATGAGAAGCACATTGGTAAGTTTCTCCTCTCTTTCTTTGGTTGGTCTCTTAGCTGTTTATGTGGGATATTTGCAATCACTTGCAGGGCTGTTTTCTTAAAAGATTAAATAGTCTCTTTGAGCTCAAAATATACGGTGAAGATTATAAGCTGTTTGATTTTGATTTCACTTGACTTTCTTTCCTGTAATGGTTTAAATTTAAAAGCTAATGCTTAGTTCAGTATGAGCTCCTATTTTGTTAGTCAAACAAGGTAGTAAACCACTCTTCGCTTTTTCTTCAAAGTATGGGCTATTGTAAATCACTCTATGAAATGTTCCATTCAACTCTCATCCAGAAAAGAGTATGCTTATATTTTGATGAGGCTGCCGGATAATTTCTAAGGATTATGGTATTCTCAAGGATGCAATAAGATGGAAGATGCAAGGAATTGACACCTGCAAAACAAATTATTTTTCTAGGTCGGAGACACTCTTATACTTAAGTTAACATTATTGATAGGAGAAAATAGGCTTTAGTAGAGATGATGTTGTGTTGATTTGCATAGCAAAATATAAAAAATACAAATATAAAGTTATTTTATGAAGACGAATGTGACTTATTTGAGGTTTAGGGTTGAATGAGTTCATGTAGGGGTAGGATGTCTAATTTACGAGCATTGAGATATGAGTAAGGGAATAAACTCTTTGTAATGTACATAATATATTGGAGTTCTTAATAATAGGGACGCAATGGAATATGAAGAAGTAAATTAAAATTGAATCAGTAGACATAAAACCTTATTCACGGTGTGTTGATTCTTTTGTGGTACAATCAGATTGGATGAGGATTGGCGCATTTTTCTTTGATTCCCCAGTAGCAATCTTGTCCGAGAAGCTCAGCTTGCCATTGACAATACTTAACAAAGACAATGTGGAGAAGGCTCTGGAATCTAGTGGAGCTTGTGTGCTAAGTAACATCAAAAGAGGAATCTGGATAGCAGGTAACTTTAATTCGATTCTGTCACCCTACCAGTGTTCGTTCTGAACACATTTTTGTCAGGAAAGATCTAACAAATTCTGAATCACAAGCCAACTAACTTTGCATAACAAAATTGCCAATGTCTTCAGATCTCCAGCTTGTTCGATGCCCTGTATGTGAACTTGATACATGCGAGGGTGAGCTAAATTACTTTACTGGCTTGCTACAAGAGTTCCAAATTATGAGTTTCCTTTAAGAATCATGCGGTAAATGCAGTGTAGATGTTCATCTACTCGACTTTAATCACAGGCCTACTGTGCAGAACCATTGACAAAATGACTGAATACTGGACTAAAAAAGTGCCATGCAGATAACTGTCTGTTGCGTTTATTTACCTTCTTGTAACCAAAGAGGGTATTCAATATTTGAAAAAAAAAAGTGCTTTCCTATATAGGAACAATGCAGACACTAGAAGTAAGGAATATAGAGCTGTTTCTGTGTGACGAATACCAGAAAGGGAGCTGGGACTATGAGCTGATTGGATCCTATACAATCAACAAGTCTGTAGATGCAGCTTCTGGTGGCATTTTTGATCTTAAACACATCAAGGACCGCGCAATGGCTGGTAATACTTCGATTGAAATAAAATGGATTTTTTTCTCAGAGCTTTCCCTGATTTTTCATCTAGTCAACATTTTGCTATCCATTTGGGTTCTGTTTTTAGTGAAACCTTATTAATTAGAGGTTAACTGGATGTTCTCTTGATGTTTAAAATATAGGATTGGCCATACCATTTGTTCTGACTTCTTATTTGAAATTTAGGCTTCCGATTTGAGCATTATCAACCTCAAGTTTCATGGTTTACTAAATTGGAATTGGCAGGTGTGTTTAATCTCAAGTCATGGGCAGGAAAACCAAGTGATATGCAGCCAAAGGCTATGATCACTTTCCATTCAGTTGCAATCCGCACCAATTTACAAGAAAATCAAGGTGAGGCCTCCCAAGTTGTATATAATTATAACGTCCATAATCTTGCCCTTGTACAGGTTGTCATCCATGAAAACAATCACAATTACTTCAATTACATCCCCGCGTCTGTTCTTTCTGATTTTGAGGATTTGCACAAACTGAAATGCTAATTTCTTGCTATTTCCTTCGGTTTATCGATCCCTGATTCTCTGGGCAAGCAGGACTTATTACAAAGTACTACGCGATGAGAGCTGGATTTGAAGGAGAAGTAGTTTCAATTCGAATCTCTCAGCAGCTTGCTTAGTCCAGTTTCAGTCACCCATATCTTATAGGCCGAAATTTTTCATTCTTCTCCACAGCAATACCAATTCATTTTCAACGCTGTGATTCAAATACCTAGTTGACCAAGCGAAATGGATCTGGTGCAGATAATGGCTCGTTGGTTTTTCATTTACACCTGGTTGCTTCTTCAATGGGACATCTACTGGATTATGTCCTCTTGGCTCCCTTGCTATCTTGATTATTAATACCTTGTTATATTCTGAAGTTTTGCGATGACAAGATGTTCATAAAAGTTCTCTTTTTTTGTAAAAAAAAAAATCTACATATTTGGGTGAAACGTTTACACACACACACACACACACACACAAAGTCAACGCACAAAACTCACTTTCCTTTTCTTACCACCCAGTGGTAATGATGCGGCGGAGGGGTTTGAAAACCCTAATTCAGAAAGGCATATCTTAGTGTTTTTCCGAAACGGTTCAAATCTTGACTTTATTAAGAAACGATGGATGGGGTGCCCGAGACGAAAGGCTCCTTCGTTAACACTTCTCATAAACAGTTGACTTATAGGCTACAGCAATAGTATATACTTGAAAACTTCCGTTACGCATGCCTGCGCTCCTTGTTATGAAGATTGACTTTAGAAATGTTTATTTTATTGTCGATTAGAATGAAGAAAAACCCCTAGCATAGTATCATAAGAAAGCCTACCTTTTCTCGAACCAGTCCTTTCAAACCATGGGTTTCTTAGAAGTTCTCTTTCTTGTCAAGCTCCTTCATTTTATGAATGCCGCAGCAGATTGCTCGATCTCCGTCTGCAGCATCGGCGAAGTGATCCCCGTTAAATTCCCTTTCCGTCTAGAAGGCATGCCCCGAAACTGTGGCTACCCTGGTTTCGATCTAAGTTGCAATATTTCGGGCATGTCACTTGTAATACCTCCTTCCGGGGGCTTTCTCGTGCGTGACATCGATTATCCAACTCAGCAGATACAGCTTTACGACCCGGATAATTGCCTTCCGAAACGCCTTCTACAGCTCAATCTCTCAGGCTCTCCTTTTTATGGTGTTTTTCATCAGAATTACACCTTTCTAAGCTGTCCAACTCAGCTCGCAATGTCTCGCTTCGCTATCATCGATTGCCTTAGCAATTCAACCATTTCAGTTTTTGCTACCTCTTCCGCCAGCCTTGTGAAAGCGCTGTCCTCGTCATGTGATGTTATCAGGACACTGCTAATTCCAGTTTCAAGGCCAGCTCAATACAATGAAGAGTTCTCATCTGAGCTCAGCGAGGATCTTCTATTAACCTGGCTTTCTCCTGATTGTCACCAATGTGAAACACAAGGGGGCATGTGCGGTTTCAAGGGAATTGCCAGTCAAGAAATTATTTGTTCTTACGATTCTCAAAGAGGTAATATTTCCTTCCTTTTTTTTTAATTATTATTTGGTATTTGTTAAGTCTTCATCACCATCTTTACTCGCAAATTAGAAAGGGAAAAGGAGGGAAAAGAGCACAAAGAAACTCTCTGACTGGATAAAAATAGTAATTGAGGAACAGAAGATGTCAGGAAATGCTTAATTTGGTATTGGTCAGCAGACTTTGTACAGTAATGCAAGACACAGGAATAATATATTTGAGGTAGAGTAATTGACTTGATTAGATAATTAAATATTAACCTAGCATCATTAGCTAAGCTATTAAAAATATCGAGAATAATGTGCCAGGTGGGATATGATGATGGATGATAATTTCCACTTATAATATGATCCGCACCCACCCTGGTAAAAGTCAAACACTGAATGAACTTGTTCAGATGATATAATTTCAGCTCTCCAGTCCCCATCATTCGAGGAGAGTAGCTTATGCCAGGAAAGTTAATTTACTGGGCAAAACGAAATTGTAGGATCGTCACAAAAAAAAAAAAAAAATCTCTTTTCTTATTCTAAACAAGCGTCGTAAAGCAAAGTAGATTCAACAAGTGCAATGAAATATTATGTAGTGCTGAAAAATAGAACGAGGCTAATGAAAAGAAAAAAAGAAAGATATATACATTGAGAACATCAATGATCTGGATCCAATGCTGACAGCTTGTCGTTTCAGGCAAGTCTTCCAGTGGTCGCCAAGATTTCGGAGTCATTGTCCTGTCGATTGGAATACCTGCTCTTGTATGTGCAAGTGGGATTGCTATGTCTGCATACTTTATGATCTGCCATCCTCGACGCGATGAGGTGTATAACACGCAGAGGAGCACCGCCACAGCACCACCGCAACCTATCATCTTGGTGATGGGCCTTGACGAGTCCACCATTGAATCGTTTGACAAGCTGGTCCTTGGGGAAAGTAAGCGGCTGCCTGGTCCCAATGGTAGCACCTGTGCTATATGCTTATCGGAATATAACAGCAAAGAAACACTGAGAATCATACCGGAATGCAAGCACTGCTTCCATGCAGACTGCGTCGATGAATGGCTACGGATGAACGGTACCTGTCCAGTTTGCCGGAAATCACCATCCCCTGCTCATGTTACATCATCGAACATTTCACATTAAAACATTTCCGGCAGTTTTGTGATCGGAGGATCCCCCGCCACCAGCACATACACACTAGCACATACACTGCTTCTTGTTTATACATAGTGGTTTTTCAGCACTGTTTCTTATTTGCTTAGGAAAAGTTAAATGCTTGACAAAAGACTAGAGGATTGGAGCCAAAAGTTGTCTCAAGGCTCAACAGGATTTCGATGACTTGAATCCATTGTCGAAATACTTTACTAAGCTTGTAGCCAAAAATATAGGTGGATGGGGCTCTGGTTAACAAAACCACCTTGTTCTTGGTGCCCAACAGCATCTGTTATTTCTTTTAGCTAATTTCACTAAAGCTATCCTACAAGAGCAAAGTTTGTGCATAATCTATATGATGCCAATTTTGGAAGAAAATAAGTGTAGTAATATAAAGTTGAAAAAGTAGAGGAAAAAAAATATCAAGAGGAAGGTGTTATTAAGTGTTTTATTCTGGTATATTCTTCTTAATATACTTGAATTATATTTCTAATTACAAGTCTTTTTATATGCCCTGAAATTCTAGAAAATTAGAATTTATTCTAACCTGAAGAATGAATTATTTTACCAACTTAATTAGTCAATAATTCCCCAATCATTCATCTAGTTCATTAATTCAACTAGACAACCAGTTCTCAACTAGTATATCATTTTTTTTACATAAAAATTAAAATTTGGTTTACTTTTTAACACCTCTTTTTAAACTTGATTTCTTACAACTCCTCGCATATCTTCTATTGAGAAACATCGTATTTCAGTGGCTTTGTAAAAATATATGTGATTTGATCTTGGATCTTTACATGTTTTTAATTTTCTTGTTTGTAATGTAATCTTGTAGATAATACGATCTTGTGTTAATGTGCTTATTTCTATCATAAAATACTAGATATTTTTTACTAAAACAATAACTGATGAATTGTCCATATAAATTTATATAGGCTTTTCTTGTGATATCTACAACTTTTTCAAATGTTTTTAGCCATATAGAATGACAAACACATATTACAACAATTACACATTCAGCTTTACAAGTTGATAATGTGACTATGAATTACTTCTTCAAACTTTATGTGAAAATTGTGTTTTCTATGCAAGAAACTAAAACCTATAATAGAGTTAAATTAAATTAATTTATTAAAAAAAAAGCAATTTCAGCATGCAATTAGAATATAAATACTCGTCATTCTTGAACAAGCAATATCAAGCATGTACGTGGTGGCTACAAGTAATAAATAAAACTAGTAAAAAGTATGGAATTCAAAACTATACATTTGAAAGCGCTACGAATTCCTCAACCATACTATCGAGTCAGATGAATCATCGTAAGAAGTCTCTCTCATTTCTTAGCAAGTAGTTTTTTGGGAAGCTTCTCCAGTGGAGTGGATTTCAAGAGGAGAAGCCGTGCAGCACGCTCTTGTAATGTACCCCCACATTTCAGCCCTCGGACCTGCAGTTCAGTCTTCAATCTTTCCATGCCAAGTACCTATTAAAGAAAAAGAGGAAGATGGCCGAAGAGAGTGTCATGTATTTGCAGATGTTGAGTTTAATTCAGCACAGACATCCAGTTTTATATCATAAATTCATGTTTGTAGAGTACTGAGTCTATAATTGTATTAACAAACGAGCCATTCATTGCAAAACTCCTTCCCCTATATTTATTTACCCTTTTTTTTTTATGCTTTCAATGGTTGCTGGAAGAAACAGATGTACAGCTCAAGTACGTATCTTTAGCAACATATCTAATCAAAGCAGTGGCAAATCTTGTTGAAAACTTCTATAGTTTGTTTGATCAGGAAAACCATCCAGATCCATAAATTCAAATTTGGAACACCCACCCTATCCTAGCAGTTGCAAGTGCCATGCATAAACATGTATTCTATCAGGCATATAGAGAAATTAAAAGTTAACCAAGCAGCTGACCTCTATATTAAAATTTCCCCACTATTTTGCTAACTTTGCTAGAAATACAATAGTGATGAATTGGAGACAAACAAAGTTCAAAGGACAGTGAAGAGGTCACCATTCCATGCACACCCATCCTGTCATGGGACAAAAGGTTTCTGGACTGATGCCAGAACCTCCCGACATACCATTGCTGCAAATTTCGACTACATTTGTCTACTAAACTACACTCAGTAAAACTTCATTCCCTATTGATACTGAATGAATGAGTCCTTGTTCTCCATCCCACAACACTTAAGATCACATTTTTTTGTTGCCTCTTCACCACATAATTTATTTTTACAGATCAAAACCTAGTTATTAAGGAGGAGCAAGTGTGATATAGCAATTAGACAAGCAAATTAAGTCAATGTGATGATCAGGAAAGGCTCATACTACACATAAAGGAAGAAACATCAGACTTCGCAAACATACCTCCAGCTCTGATGCTGAATTGAATTCATCAAAATTTAGTGGCTTCTCCAAATCACCATTAACTATTTCATTAGACACAGGCTTTGATTTAAAGAAACCATTGGGTTCAGCAATAACTGGTCTGCTTTCAATTCCAGAGCCTGAAGCATTTGGACATTGAGAACTAGGTCCAACATTCTCCTGCTTTTCAGCCTCGAGTGCTTCAGTTTCAAAAATCACTTCGGTCTTCACTACGGTTTCCTCAAGAATCTGTGCTTCAACCATTTCATCCTCTTCGTTCAGAGCAATCTCTCCATAGGAATTAGATATCAAGCTTTGTTCCGCAGAAACCTCCTTTTCTTCTTCAGAGCCACCAGCACAAGAAGCACCGCCAGAACATTCACCATCTTGATTTCCAGTAACCGAATCTTGACTCCCCTCAGCTTTGTTATTTGAATCTGACTGATTCCCATTATTTAAAACAGCAGATTTCTCATTTTCCTCGTCACTGTCATCAGCACTACTATCTCCATCCATTCCTCTGTCACTTTCACCCAATTTTCTCTTCCCCATCCTTACAACAACAAAAAATCTCAATCATAAGAAATTCAAAGCACGTCACATGAAAGAGAGGAAAGATACAGATTATGACTAAGAAAATCATGTAAAATAGTGTATGAAAGACAAAACAATCTCAGGAAAACATGTTACGTTTTCAATATGCACCGAAACAACACTAATCATACACACAAGAACTTTTCACAACTCACTCCTTTACTCCCGAGCATCTCAGTAAGAAAATCAAAGCCAATTAAATCATGAGATTACGGATATAAACACAAAAAAGAACACTCACCAAATCTTTAATTTCTTGGCTTCCATACCTTCCAAAACACCCTTCCCCTTCCTCTTCCTAAACCCATTCCCCTTCCCATTCCTAAGCACCTCCTTCATAGCCTCCTCAACTACTGCAGCACATTTCGCCGACTCCGCTCTATACCTAGCCACATACTTCTCCGCCTCATCATCTCCAGCTCCTTTTTTCCCTTTTTTCCCCTTCTTCTTAATAAACTCCTCCGCAATCTTCTCCAACCTCCTATCCTCTTCCTCCGCTTTCCACTCCTCCAGTTTCTTCTCCGCATTCACGTGTCTAAGCCTCCTTCCACTCATATCCCGACACGCGTCAAAATTATTCGTCTTCTTTTGACCCGCTTTTGTGGCAGCCCCACGGAGGAGAGACCCAAACCCGCCTTTGCCACCGAGGAGACGGAGGAGGAGATAGACGGTGGATTCGGGGGTTATGATGGCAGCGTCGTCGTATAATTGGACTCCTCTGCATATCAAGCGTTGATAATGAATAGGGATTTTAGTGATTTCGAGGATTTTTTGCTTGATTGATATGGTTGTACATGATTCTGGGGTTTCGAAATTTAGGATGGTTGTTTTTCCGTCTAGAAGCTTTGCGAAGATCTGGAAGGGCATAAGTTCGCTGTGATCTTCCATGGCCGCTGGTTTTGGAGAACGATGACAACTGATGGACAAGAAGTTAAATCAAATTATTATTGAATAAGCGGATTTGTGGTTTAAATACAAAGGAAAGGCCCTGATTGTTTTGCCTGGTCGTGTCGGTTACGATGAGTGGGCCTGTAAATTTAGGGTCGGTACTTGGGCTTACAGTTTCAATGAAATAGACAAAACTATTATCCATAAAAAAAATGTATCTTTATATAAAATTTCTTCCACTTCACTTCTAGTTTTACTTGTTTATTGTAGGTGGATTATAGGATGTAGCTAGTAGAGCTTCGTTAATTATTTCATGAATACCTCAAAATCTCTCAAGTTAAATTTTAGTAAGCTCATTTAAAAGAAATTATATATGAATCTATCAAAAATAATAAAAGAAACTATATTTATTTTATTATATAAATGGAACCAAAAGGAGACCGACAATCCCACCACAGATCCATAGCCACAACTCAGTCGGCAATTAATCTCTTTTCAAGACAACAAAAATAAAAAATAAAAAATAAAAAACCCAAAGTGCTGCACTGAATAGGAGGATTAAGGAAATTGATGTGAGTAACTAAATAAGCTGTGATAGCTAGGTATGAGTAGTCCGGGCCCATAAGAAAGACGACTCGTGAGAGGTATCGAAGTTCGGTGCAGTTCTCCAAGGAACCAGACTGTATACACTGGACTGGATCCATACAGAAGGAACGAATCTAAGAATGGAGATTAGCAAAGCTAGACTAGATATAAAAAGTACAATGAAAGTCTTCCTCCCGCTACCAGATAGCATTTTAATATCAGACCGCAGGTATATATTATTGTTAGGGTAATTTTAAAGTATTTTAGATTGAAAAAATAGTTAAAAATAATTATTTGAGAAAAATCTATTTTTTTATAAATTATTTCAAATAAAATAATATATATATATTAAATATTAAATATAAAAAAATATAGAAGGATTATTTTGAAATTCTAAAAAAAAAAATTCGACTCCGAACTGGAAGACCAATGGCCAGACGCCCTACCTCATCATAGAAGGAACGAGCCATAAACCCGCGTTCCGTCGCTAGGATTGAATTTTTTTTTGTCTAGTTTTAACATATATAATTTCTTGTTCTGTATTTTGGTTTTTATTAGCTTTAGTGGTGTAAAATGAGAGTGAAACTAAGGTTATTTTGTATTTGTATATTATAAAAAAACATATGCAACATCTTTAATAGCCCCAGATTTAATTGTTGATTTTTGTTTTATTAGAGGATATTATGGTTATTTTACTATACCCATAAATTTTAAAAATCTAAAATACCCCTGGACCCATGGCTAAAATCATTATTCATCGAGGGATAAAATGATATTTTTACCATTACAGTCCATAGTTAAGCCTGCGGATCAGTCGTGGTGCGTGTAAGTTAGACTGGACACCCGATTATAAAAAAATATATGAGTGGGGAAAAACAGAAAAATATGTTAAAAAAAGAGGATTAGTCATGATACACATAAGCTAGCCTTGACACCCCGGTTATAAAAAAAACAAAAAAATATATAAGTGGTACAAAAAAATGAAAAAACAGTAGATTCGAGGATTAGTCGTGGTCTGTGTAAGCTGACCCGGATAACCCGGTTATCTAAAAAAACAAAAAAATATATATAAATAGGGAAAAATGTAAGAAACAAAATGGATCCAGGGTTTAGTCATGGTGCTTGTAAAGTTGTCCGGACATTCCGATTATAAAAAAAAATGTATAAGTGAAAAAAAAACAGAAAAAAAACTACATCAGCGAGAAATCATTATAGCAATCAACAATGTTATGTGAGGAGAGTTACAGTACTTTCCCCACACCATTTTTAAAAAAAAAGTGGGTCCGGGGATTAGTCGTTGTGCACGTAAGCTGGGGCGGACACCATGATTATCAAAACAAACAAAAAAAATGTAATAGTGGGAAAAAATATAAAAACAAATGGGTCCGAGGATTAGTCGTGGTGCGCGTAAGCTGGCTCGAACACCCTGATTATAAAAAAATGTATAAGTGAAAAAAAATGCTTAAAAAAAAATGAGTCCGGGGATTAGTCGTGGTCCGTGTAAGCTAATCTGGACAACCCGTTTATCACAAAAAAACAAAAAAAATGTATAAGTAGGGAAAAAAAGAAAAGAAAATATAAAAATAAAAAATAGATCCGGTGATTAGTCGTGGTGCGCGTAAATTGATCGGAACAACCGAGTTATATAAAAAAAATATATGTGAAAAAAAAGTGTATTAGAAGGTCATGCGCGAGGGGTCGAACCCGCCACTTTCAAAGAGGAATCAACAACTGTATCCACTGGGCTACATGTACTTTTTTGTATACTAAAAGTTAACTCTTATCCTAATATTATATGAACTATTCCAATTCATAATGCTTCTAAGTCTAGATAAACAGTTAAAATTATTGTTCATTTGTTGTTCAACTAGCCGATCTCTTTTAGCTAATATACTAATGTCAAAATGATTCAAATATCACCATGAAAAATAGTGTTTGGTCAATAGATAACCCTGAACATGTTACCCGAAAGGCTTATGGGCTGCTCACTTACTTCTGTATATGTTGCACGTGTTATTAAAAAAAAATATTTTTTTTTTTGAAGTACAAAAAAACTTTAATTCATCTTAATATTAAAAAAAACATGGTATAAGAAAAAAGTATCTCTTGAAAGATAAATTGGTATATTTTTTCCTTAAGAATAATTAGCTGATTTATTAATAAAAAAAAACTAAAAAGACCAAAAATCACTTAACATAAGTTATGCATATATTTGGTTTTAATATTTATAGTTATTTTATTATGAAAATAAAAATAACAAAAATATATCCTCTATAGAATTTGGAAATGATGAAAACACCCCATGTCTTTAGTTTCGGGTTCAATTTTTTTCAAAGGTTAATTCTGTAATTACATTTAATGAATAGTATCATGTAATTTCACTAAGAAATTTAGTTTTTTTTTTATGAATAAATATACCACACAAATATTAGTGGCCCAAAATCATATAAACAACCGACTCTAAATATTTATGTGGTCCAAAAGCTTTTCCACGTAATCTAGATAGTTGCTAACCCCATTCAGATTATGACAAATTGCTTCAGTTATTGTGTCACTGGGTCAACCCATTATCTAACGTGGTTGGCCCATATATCTAGTTCTTTCATATTTATTAGTATTATAATAGCTTTTATTAAAAAATAAATTTAAAAGAATTCTATGAAAATGCTCTACAGAAATGAACATAACCTTAGAAGGCTAAAACCCACATAATTGAATAGGATTTTGAAGACTATGATTATTTAGATTCTCACACAACATGTTTTGTTTTGTTTTGTTTTTTTTTCTCTATTTGAGCACATAAAATGAGATAAAGGGTTTGACAGCATTCAATTGAATCTTCTCCAACAAATTTACTATGATAAAAAAAAAAAAAAAAAAAAAATAGCAACACTCAATGCATGTAGTGCTACAATGCATCTTCCCTTTAAAACTCTACCAAAGAAGTTGCTTGTCCCAGTACGTCAAGGAAGCAAGAAGTCACGAGTCTGTCATGGCCTCTACAGAAACTGAGCTAAGCAAAACACCGATCCCACAAGCTCGCTAGAATCTACTTATAAATACCAGAACTGGCAGCTAACATGAATCATAAAACTGATCCGCCTCATCTTTTATAGAGCTAGGAATGCTAAAAGCAGCAGCAATGAGGACTCACCTATTCGCATTGCTAGCAGTAATTCTTCTGTTACTTTCAAGACCAGCCGTGCCTTCTCCTGATGAGAAGTTTTCCTGCGCGACAACGGTGTCGAAGTTAACCCCGTGCACCGGATATATCGGCGACAAATCAAAAGAACCGTCAAAGACTTGCTGTGCCGGGGTCAAGGAAATCAGCGGTTCTATTAAGAGCAAAGCGGATAAGAAGGATGCGTGTGAGTGTCTTAAAAAAACACTGAGCAGGATGAAATACGATCCCTCTCGGATCCCTTTACTTTCCAAGAAATGTGGGGTGTCCCTTGTTCTTCCTTCTATTACTAACAGCACAGACTGCTCCACGTATGAATCGTTCTATCTCTGAACCACCTCTTCCCTACCTCGTACTCCTTCCTCATCAGAGCGCATGAAATATAGTGTACTGATCAGTTTTCTTGTTCTTTTTTGTATGCAGCGCGTTTGGCTATTAGTACAGCAGGCTATATGTGCTGAACTGGTGGAGCTAGCAAATCATATTGCAGCAAGAATTCCAGTACGTTATGTAAGAGAAAGGAGAATAAAACACAGCAGCACAATAAAAGAAGTTAATGTCATTTTCTATTTGTTGCTATTTAATGAAACTGATTAATGTCAGTTTTCGTGCTTGTGTCCACTAATTATTGATAAGATCATCCACGGTGTTATTTATGATGGTATATACTCGCACCTGTTCTGTTTCAAGGCTATAGTTTTACTCCCAAAATACACATCCGTATATGAACTATAATACCACGAATATGCTTCTCAAAACAAGGAAACAGAGAGCACGCACAGTGAGTTTGTCTTGTCCCCTGTGATCATTGACAAGAAATCGAGCCTTTTTGGCTGGAAAAATGTAATGTGCTTGTTAACACGTCCCTTTTTACCAGGTAGAAATTGTTGCATAAACTAGTATAGTATACACAGACTAATTGACAAATTTTGACTAAAAGAAATGAATTCTTCTGGTTTCCTTTCCAGGCATATTCGTTTTATATAACGATTATTGATGTATTTTGTAGCACTAATGCTGAGTAAAAGACGACATAAAAAATCTATTGATCTATATATTCTTGTATACATTTTCAAGCCTGTCAGCGACAGGAAAAAATATAGATTACAGTTAAAATCAATGAGCAGTAGAACCTTGCTTAAATCCACACAATTATTATGTACATAATATATATATATACATCGAGATCTCGGGCAATATAGCTTGCCAATATGAGGCAGAACTATGATAGAATCACCTGAATGTTTTGTTAGTTGTGCTGTTGGGCAGAAAAGTCAGGCTCTCTTGGCTTCTGGGGCAGAAATGACAATCTATGCGGCAATCTAGTGGCATGTGTGCCATTCTGCCGCAAATTTCTTAACGCGTTGGCAGCAAACTTAGATACATAAATGGCAACACCGAGGCTTGGCGATGCGCTGGCGTCGTTTGCCAAAGCGTGTTGCAGTTCTGCTTGACGCAAGCTTTTAGCCAGCTTCCTCCTACAATGACTGCGCCATGCTGCCTGTATGAAGCACGCTGCCCATGTTTTCCACTGCACTGAGAAGAACCTGAAAACAAGATGAGCTCACGAATATGAGTGGTGACTTTAGCACAATGGTCGGGAAAAGTTTCAGTAGTCTCTACAGCTTATAGGGAAAGTAGAAATCTAATCGTTCCAGTTGCATAAATCTGAGAGGATATGTTCATATCAGGCCCTGAATTGATAGAAGGAAAAATATCCCATCGCTAGCATCACTCTGTTTATACAGGAAAGAAAGGAGAAACAATCCATGGAAACTTGCCTGAACGTGTGCTGGATATCCTTGTGATGTAATTGGCGAAACTGGGAAGCTACAGACTTTAAGTCGTCAGCTTCTAGAGAAAAGGCCTCAACCTCTGATAGAGCTTGTACTGTTCTAGGTGAGATAGGGAGGTTGGAGGAGGATTGGGGATCCAGGGCCCATGTAAGTAACCCTTCTCCACAGAAGTCACCAGCCTTGAGAGAGACAGAATTGAAAAAACCAGTTCTTCCACCATTAGTGGTTACACTTACTAGATTACCTCGTATGATAAATAACATCTCATCGACTGGGTCCCCTTCTCGAACAATGTAGCTATCCTTCGGGTAAAGAGTTGCCTTGAGACGGTCACATATTGCATCTAATATTTTCTCATCCATTTTGCCAAATATTGGCACCTAAAGAGTTGTTAAACATTCCAGAAATCGTTATTTCTCATAAGCAAAAAGGCAAGTACGGCATATTTTAGTCCATGTAGAGCTGATCCACCAATGCTAGAAAATAGAACAGAAAAAAAGACTAAGAAAAGTACTCACTTTCTTGATCAGGTCCAAGCAAAGATGGCGGTTTATGTCCCTCCTGAGATCCTTAGGAAGATTACGGATTAGACCCCGCTCTTCCACGCCTCTAGTTTCTTGCCATTTGTACTGTTCATACCGCCTAATTCGTTCCCTCAGGTTATCAGGGAGCATTCGTTGAGACATCCACTGATCGGTGTCTCTCCTTTTCACTCGCATTTCCTCTACTCTAACAGTTGTCGATTGAAGAAATTTCTGTGACAACCAGGATGCACAGCTGTTTAGTGCTTTAAATCATCAAATAACGGCGTCAAAAGACAGTTGCAAGGTCAAGATCAATTATTACATATGAGCAGGGAGAGGAAAGAAAAGTAGGGGTAAGAATTTTGTGCTTTTTTCAAGGTATGGTATTCATCAGGCTTGAATGAACAGCAGAGTCATTTAAGGGCAGCTCTTTGATATTCAGATTCCATAATCACAATATTCCAGTGGATGGCCATTTTTTAACCATTATTTCCCACTACAAGGCCATATAACGGAATTACCTGCATATTCCCAATAAGCAGTGCAAACAAAACCAATCCAGCAACGGATATGAAGATGGCAAAGAGAATCTCCCCAATGAAAGTGCTTGTCTTAAGGTTTTGGCCAAAAGAGCTGTAAAAAGAAATGTAAAAGGAAAATATGTAAGATGGCTTAGCACCAAAGCTTCATGTAAAATGAAGCAAGCTTATTTAACTAGAATAAGGATGTAAATAATTTCATTTTTTTAATCATATTTCTCTCTTTGTTTTATTCAAAGCCATTGACCAATGTTTCCATTCAATTCAAATAAAGACAGGGCCTGATGAATGCTGTCCAATTCAAACCCTGATGGCAAGTGCTTAAAATAGGTGATTTTAATATGGTTCCTTTTATCTATCATTCAGAAATAGAATCCACAGATTGCCTACTGATATTCAATATTTCAAAATAGCCAATCTTTTGATGATATCAAACAGCTATCTCGAATTCTTAAGTTTACAGATCTAATTTGGAAAACTCTGAAGTGAAACACTCGGCTTCTAAAAATGAATCAAAGCAAGATGCAATTTCAAATAAATCAAATGAGAACATGGTAACTGATTAAGGACTGAAATACACAGCAATATATCCACAAACCTGAGATTACGCAAACCCCACCAAAAGCAGTAGAAGAATTTCCGTGGAAAATTAGTAGATTCCACCACTCCAGAATCAAGAGCATCAAAAAATATACCAAAATTGAAGCCCGTTGAGTTATGAACTTGATCAGGTTGGATATAAGGGCATGATCCAGTCGGGAATGTGTACATTTCTGGACGATGATCGCCACAATACCAATACGTAGTATGACAATTTACTTGGTCCTTACACACCTCATGCCAACAAGTATCTTCTCGTTCGATTGAGAACAAGTACCAAAAGGCTCCAAAAATCTGACATGTCACATGTTTCATGATGAGAAATCCCCTATAATACACCAGATGAATTATAAAGATTGTAAAGTATCAGATTCAACTTACATGACTGGCCAGCATGTAGAGAAAGAGGTTGAAAACAGCTCCCGCCCATGCTGTTTCAGTAAACACGCCAGAAGTTCTACTTATTTCTTTGAAGAGTGGATAGATTCGAGCAAACCTTGGTATGTATTGGGACAAAATCACAAACTCAAATAAGTTCTTTGCAGCCAGTGGAACCGGGCCATCCACCAGTGGAAGGATGATTACAACTACTACCTGAGCATAACAATCATAAAATATGTCAAATTGCTATAGCTTACACCATCATAGCAGTGAATGATATTTCGCAAGAAAGAAAGAATCTTCTATACGAGTTCCACATCAAAAATAGTTTTTTTCCATATTTAGTCATCTAAAGATATGCAGTAAGATTTCAAATGTGAGTTGAGGACCAGTTATTCCAGTGATAATAATCAAGAATTGTGATGTAGCAAGTTTAATCGAAAATCTATCTATATGCCATGATAAAATGCAAACTGACATAAGGAAAGCATACCTGAGGAAGCGGAAGAATTGATAGAATATCAATGATAAAGTAGGAGGTCAGGTATTTTTTGGCTATAACTTTCGGATCCTCGATCAACTCGCCCCTCCCGAAGACGCGAGAAGAAGGGGCTATAAACCCAGTGCGGAATTGGAAGAGTATGCGAAATACGTATAAGACATCAATGAGTGTACGAAGAATGCAAGCAGCAGTTTGCATCTTTTTGTCCACGTCAAGGCATTTATCTTTGCTACTTTTAATCCACGGAATGTAAAAGAATAAGGGGTCTATGGCCACTGCAAGCACACAAACAATCATAATAATTTTGCTCCATTTCTGGAGAAATGGACCTTGCGGATCAAGAATCTTCTTTTTAGGTCCTGGTTCTTTCGCTCGCCGAGCACCCCTGGAGTCGAATCTCAATGGTTTCTTTAGGCTTCTAATCCTCTCTGAAACCATCTCCCACCCTCTTCGGATGGTATCCCAGACTGAAAAGAAAATTTGTTTGGTTTTTCTTGCGTAAAATCCATTTTCATTGGAGTATTGCTGCTCTGAACTGGGGGATTTTTCTGAGCTCCAGTCCTGAAACCTGCATAAGAATCAACCAGGCAAACATCAAGGAGATGAGAAACTCGACCCTGTATAGCTTATCTCTTCTCAAAACAATCAAACATGTTAATTAAACTAAACATGGGGGTCCGAAGAAGAAGGCTAAGAGTCCTACAATTTACGCACTGGAGTCTGGAAGAATGGCGGTGATTTCAACCACCCTGAACATTCAATTCAAAAGTTACATTATGTTCACAATATGGCAGCATAACGCAACCCAATAATAAAAATATTCTTGTAAATCAACCCTATATCACGAGCTAAATACGGGCCAAAAATCCAGTAATTCACGCACTGAGAGTGATTCCAACCATCCAATATGACCAGCCTAAACCAGCACAAATCTATCAGGATGATTTATAACTAATCAAAGTTTCAAGTCATTTGATCAAATATTTAAAAAACTCTACTCCACTTTCAAAAGAATTTAGTTTTTTGGTCTAATGCCATCAATAATGTTAAAATTTACGTGTATAAATAATAATAATAATAATAATAATAATAATAATAATAATAATAATAATAATAATAATACATGGTGTCTAGGATTACAAATTTACTTGACAAACCTGACAAATTTCTTTTCCTTGAGATTCATAACGTGATCAGTTATTCTTGGCTTCCTCTGACCGTCAAAACTAAAAGCAAGGACAGCTGAGTATTTCCTTCGTTTATTGGATTGGTATGCTCTTTATGAATAAAGAGGGTTCATGGTTTTGGTTCGCTAGAAATTTCGTGCTGGGAGGAGAAGAAAGTTCGTAGAGAGAGACTCCAATGGCAGTTACTGTCCGCGCTTTCTGAGAGAGGGAAAAGAGTGGGAAAAACATAAAATGAAAAGGGAAGAAATGTCTTCCCCTGCCAAACTCGCAAAAGTCAAGTCAAGCCCAATGAAAGCCTAGGAAATTGTCTTAGAAACGAAAATTATGATTTTCCTTTAGTTATACATTTATAATAGCTAGTTTTTCCTTTTCTTTTTTTCCAAATTATTTGAAGTTAAAAAATTAAATTCAGTGCTTTCTTTGATTTTCTTTTTTAAAAGAAAATCTAGTCGTTTATATACTTTCTCTTCATTCTTTCGGATATTATATTTACATTTAGGTAAAATAAAAAACTGAATAAAAAAAATCAATCATTTATTGATCTGTCATTGATAAATGTTTATATTATACTATATATATATAAAAAAGATAAAATTACCCTTCATCTAGATTATTTTTTTATTGACCTATAATGTAAATTATAATTTAAAAAATAGAGAAAATTGTAGAAACAATTAATTGTGGAAGGGTCGGATGTTCTTAAAAAAAAACTAGAATCTGTTTTTTTTTTTTATTATTATTATAACAAAACAACAGTGAAACGATTAAGCAATTAGTGTTTAATCTCAATAAAATAACTCAACTAACGTCTGGTCTCAAATGAACAAATAAACAATGATTGGTCTTTGACCATTATTTACCGAGCAGATAAGATTCGAATTCAAGTTGCTATTAATTTTTAATTATTCTAGAATTTCAAGGAGACTATTCTTCATTTCTACATCGTTTTCTCAATTTGAACACACTACAGTGCTGGGCACGTGCTTGAATTGTTTGGTCCAGGCACTTTCCTTCTTCTATACCATGCATCCTGATGCTGTAATTTAATTATATTATTATGTAATGCACCATTCCATCAAGCTGTCCAGACACCGAAAAGATTCCACACGAAACCCACCATTGAACTCCTATGTATACGCTTTCTTCTTTATAAACATAATTGAAGGACATGTTTTTATCAATATTGACAGTAAACGACGGAATTCCGCTGCTATCAAGAGCTTGAGAACTGGTTTAAGAGATAACCTGTGTTTTGTCTTAATCTGAATATCCCGTCAACTTCAAAGTTGGAAACAGCAGTCCAGCGGGGGATGACACAGGCTAGAATAACCGGCATAACTAGCATCGTTAACTCCACCAGCAGTTGGCCTGCAAAATATAGGTTAATTTGTTATCTTAACCTCTTCAACCATCCGAGGAGGTCAACCAGGAATCATATTTTTTTACGAATAGCTTTCCGAAGGGAATAAAGAAAGCATATACGAAAGAAATCAGGGGTTTACTTATTCCTATGGCGTCTTGTCCTTCTCTTCTATATCAAATGAAATCCACGTCTGGTTTGAAGCGGTCTCCTGTGTTTTTTTTCTATCGCCACATGCAAATTCTTTGTCCATTGCTGTAATCGTATGTGGGCTAAAGAGGTGAGGCGTATTCGTTGGACAGATACCAGCTCATTCCTGCCTGTTGAAATGTATTTCTGATTTTTGAATGAAAGCACCTCCAGTTGGATTCAGATGCTGTGCAGTAACTTTCTCGTGTTTATTTGGTGATTTTCTTTTTCAGCTCTGGGCTCTGCGAAACATTTATTTTTTACAGAATTAAATATGATTACCCTTTCTCTATAATTAAGGAACGGTAGGGCTACAATTAAACATCAACGCGACCAACCCCATTGCATCATCCCAGGGACATCAAAGTTTTTTTTGTTTTTTTTTATTTTATCATCATAAACTGGCTACCTTGTTAGGCGGTTAATGTTGTTGCTGAGATTTAAAAAATATTATTTCATGAAAAACATTTTTAACTGTGATTTATAACTGAAATTGAAGTGTTTAGTTAAACTTTGGTTGAGTTTGAAGTTTAATATAGAATAAAAATATTTTTTTAAATAGTTTCATTAAAAATATAATATGAAAATAAAAATAATAAAATCTCTAAACTAAAAATAGAAAAGGCAGATAATATAAAAAGTTCAATGAGAAAATAAAATAATATTAAATTAAACATAATCAAAAGAGTAATTAATTAAATAAATTTTGAAACGAAATAAATATATAATTTATTTTATAAAATTAAAAAAATAACTCATAATTTATTTTATCAATCCCCCAATTAACTATTAGAGAGAGCCAGCCAGCCGAGATTGCTTAGATTTGAAAATGCATTAGATAGTGTAGATGTTGAGGAGAAATTATGAAATAAATGATAGACTGGATCAGACGGCTACAGCCCAGCAACGTGATCAGACGGCTACAAGTCTGTGGTGTAGTGGTTATCACCAAGAAGAAACGAAGAAATTGTGAAAATGCAGCCTATGAGACCCACATGAGATTATAAATCCTATCCTGAAGAAGAGCGACCCCACCATCCTTTGCCGGAAGGAGATGGGCAGAGTTATTGATTATCCAAAAACATTAATCCCTGTATTAATGTCTGCCATGGACATGGACATATTACTATTCATTACAATATATAACCATTATATTGTTACTTTATAATTTAATCTTTTAACTTATTTTAAAGGTAAGTTGATATCTTTCTGTTTTTTTCTTATGACATGAATGGTTGAGAATTGAGCGGGATTATTTGATAATTATGTTTTTTTTTAATTTATGGTAAAATTATTAATGTCACTCTAAAATAAAATAATTCAACATCTACTACAAAAGAGTGTTTTTTGTATTTTTGTATTTGATATAACAATATAATTACTATATTACTCTCAACATTCAATTTGTTTTGGCCTTGACTTTGAGTGCCTGGTTGTAATTTCAAAATGACATGTCCATTATTATTGTTTAGTCTAAAGAAAAATTGCAGTTATGTACAAATAAGAAATATAAAAAGTAAGATGAAAATGTTATTGACATGTGCTTCGCAAGTGTCAAAGTGTCAGACACGTTCCGACAATGTGTGTGTCTGAATCAGATGATTGTAACTATAATTCTATTGCATCATTTGATTCTTCTCAGCATTGTCTTTCCCTCTTGGTGGCACGTGTGTGGTGGTCCGGCATGGTTTGGTCCAAAAATGCTTTTCTTTTTCTTTTTCAATTTCATCATAAAGACAGTAGGTTGGTTGGCAATTGAGTTTCTATAACTTGTTTTAATTTGTTTTCAATGATAATATATTGGTCTCACAATCGAGATCGTTGATTTTGTTATTTTAATCTTAGTTTAACTATATTATTTTTTTCATTTTTTTATAATTAGTTTATTTCGGACTCATGACCTAGATCACATGTCATTCAATATCAGATTTTCTTTTATTAGGCTGTCTTCATCTCATAACCTGAGTCAAGGGTTTGGTTGGTTAACCCAATTGACTTAGTTTTTTTTTTACTTTTTATCACAATTTTATCATTTAATATTATGTTTAATTAGGAATTATGCTACATGTTTGTTTCAGTTTGCTTTTTATTGGGTTATTTTAATATCCTAACTTAATAATAGTGTTTAATGCATTAACCCGAGTTAACTTGATTTAATTTTTGTGTAAGTTTTTTAATTATAAATTTTATCATTCAACATTAGATCTGAAAAAAGATAATTGAGAATTGACTTTAATAATTTGTTATAATTTACTCTCTATTGTATTATTTATGATGTGATCTCTGCCTCATTTGCCAAAATCATGGATTTAACAAGTTATCAATGCATGTTTTTTTTCTATGATGTTATCTCAATTTGTTAACTCGAGTAATGGATTTGAGGAATTGATTCTAGTTGTTTTTTGTATTTCTTTCTTAATTGATGTTTTTAACTTCATGCTTCATCATTTAGCTAATTAGATATTAGAATTTATAATTTATTTTTCATGGGGTTGTATCTATTTTATAACCCAAGTCACAGGTTCAACAAATTACTCAAATGACCTTTTTAATTTTTAATTTTATTTTATCAAACATTGAGTTAATTAAAAATTAGACTTCATAATTTATTTTTATTTGGTTATTAGTCTTATAACCTGGATCATAAATTTAGCTTAGATTAACCAAAATCAATTTAATATATTGTTATCTTAATACTAAAAAACATCTTGAAATTATTTTAATTAAATTATGTTTTTACAAAATCAATCTAATATATTGTTGTTATTATTATCATCTTAATATTAAAGTTCACTGGATTACATCATGTCAACACTCACCTGATTTATTTATTAATTCTAGAAAGAAAAAAAAAACATCAACATCTTTTCATATTAAAAAACGCAGCTTAGCACGGGTGTGAATGATCTTGTATATGTCTATTTGCCTTGCGGGGACTCCGTCCGTTAATGGTCAAACGAACGGGAGATATATGAACATGACAAAAATGAATATAAATCTTAGATTGGAGCCTGAACTATTTATTAGATATTAAGAGCTCTTTCCAAGTGCTTTACGATAGTTTAAAGCACCCACTTAAACAGCATGTACCCCTCACATCGACAATATATAATCCCATTAAAGTTCTTACATCCAAAGAAATTAACAGTTATAGTGATTATGACACCAATAGGTCCAAATAAATGTCAGAAATTATGCTCTCAATATTCAAGAGAGTTCTATTTCAACAACGGCAGGGAGGGGGGGGAAGTTATAAATGGCCATTTTATTTCTGAGCTGAGAATTACACCTAAAAATAACATTACTCTTCCTTATTGGCATGCTAATCCCATCATGACTACATTACTTTAATAGAGTGATTTTAAGCTGTTCAGAATTGTTGACAATGACAAACTAAAATCCTAAAAAAAAAAAAAAATGACAAACACTTCGATTTTATTCATCTAATTTTTCTCTATCCTGATAATTTCAAAGAGAACAGGGATTGTACCTAACCTTACACTAGGACTTCTCTTCATCTGACTGGGATGGTGGCCCTGGGACGGAATCAGCAAAAAAATCCTCCACTGTTACAGGATAATTCTATCAGCATCACTTGTAAGAAATAGCCGTAAATGGATATTCAAGTGAGGAAATAAACAGGAATAACTTTGCAGGATTTTTAAATGATTTCTGATAAGTGCCGAATCGCCCAACTTGTTAAATGATGTGTTTTTAATCTGAGAATTGTTCATGATCAGGCTGAATGGTGCAGAAGGACCCATACAACGGATGACCATGACTACTTTTGAATTGAGACTCTGTGGTAGTGTTTGAAAATTGCTAATGATATATCATTAGCTTAAGTCAGTCACAACAAAATTGAAGTCATTCTTATGTAACATGTTCGGATTCCATGGCAGATAAAATTTGTCTTTAAATGCACAAGACAGTTTCCTGAGAATCTATCCAATCTTTTAATTATTTACATGGTATGGAGTCACCCGTCAAAGGTTAATGATTTTCTATATGACCACCATTAAATTGTCAAAGAAGAGAATCAAGAAAAATTAGTCAACAAAGAGAGAATATTATAATAGATGCAAACTCCATTACCTATGTCCTCGTTCTCTGGAGAATCAAGCAAAATTTCTGAATCAGAAGGCAGAAAGGGGGAACCGGGATAGTTTCCTAGAGCTCCTAAATCTGCACACAATTCCAAAGTCACGACTCAAGGAAAAGGAATTAGAAAAACACAAGAGTGTCCAGAATGGCAAGATATCTCCACAATTTGGTATGAGATAGCAGCAGGATAAAACATCTCCATGGGCATAAATATAAAGGTGTTGAATCTATTTTAACAAGTTTAAACAATCTACAAACACTAGTCTCAAACAAAGCAGAACAGCAAAAATGTTCTGCTTTAACAAAGAGAGATTGAAATTGCAGAACTTGGATCTTTCATTTACCTCGCAATATTTCTAGCATAATATGCATCTTAAGCAGAATACAGAATCCAGTAACATAGAGAAACATGAGCAGCTTGGCATCAGACAATTTCAGAATGATTATATCTTTCCAAAGGTGCCTTTTTTATCAATCTAAACTTCTGATACTCAATGGAGGTTTGCTTAACTCTTCCACAAATAACATGGATTTGATGCATTTAACCACACACAGTTTGGGGATTGGAGTTTGATTGTTGTTGTTGTTGTTGTTGTTATATTTAACCATACAAATAATATCAGTTACAAAAAGTAAAAAATGCACTATTTGTGCACCGACTATTGGGTTTTATCAATCAAGTATGTGGATTTTAATTTTTCCCACTTGCAATATACCGCCATTATTTTGATGCATCAATCAAATATTTTTGCCAAATCCCCATTGATCTATTTATTATTTGGTGATTGGATTTTGACCAGAGCAGTTTTTTAAAGGGAAAGTTCCCTTTTAAATTTATAGCAATTATTATTGTTGTTGTTGTTGCTGCTGTTAATAATAATAAGGGTAGAGTTTTCAATATATTACAATGTCAAAATATAAAACATTTATGAAAAAAATCAAAATATGTTACTCATTTGATTATAGTAAAAATATTTAAGACTTTAAAAATTTGACACTAACCAATTTACATGATAAAGGGGTCTTTAAGACTTTCAAATAATAAAGCAATTAATAATTAAAAAAAAAATCATTGAAACGGAAAGTTCTCATTATATTACTGTTTAGATAATGAAAATATTATTAAAAGGGATTAAAATCTTTTTCCTCATTTGATTACATTAAAAATATTTTGAAACTTTTAAAAACAGTTTTACGAGATGAAAAATTGTTGCCACTAAAAAAACTTCTAATAAGGATTGAGTCCTAATTGTGGTTTGGATGTTTATCAGAAGTATTTTTTTTATTACTGATTTCTATAATGTTGTAAGAGGGAAATTTCCCTAACCAAAAACCAACTTCATGATATTAGCTGGTCAATGTCAAACCACCACATCATTAAATAATGGAGGTATTAACAAGCATTTGATGGAATCGCTTGATTAGCACAATTGAAAAGGTCCGTAAAGCAGATTGTGCAAATTTAAATTCCATCTTCTTGACTGATAAAAACTCATAAATCTGCCTTTAGATCTGAAAGGCTGAAAAAGCAATTATCCCATTACGAGAATGATAAACAATTTACCTCCCAAGTTCGACAGATCTTCTGTTAGGTCTGAAAGGCTGAAATTCCATTGAAAATGATCCAATGATCTGGAATTTCCAGCTCCACCATCTGGTCCAAGCTGCAATCCTACAGAGCTTGCCACGTCAGAAAATGCTGTGTCTAGTGCTGAGCTGTCTACCCCTATTCCTGACATGTCAGATGTAGTAAATGGAAAATGACCACTAGATGTCACTGACGTAGGGCTCACAGGCATCTCAGACATGGATGAAATGGCACTACTTGGCGGCACAGCATGAGCTGTATCAGCTGCACTATTTCCCATCACCATACTACAAGGACAAGTGCAGCAATAATTAGCTGATTTTTTTATGAAGAAAAAACTGATAACTAATATCAAAGCAAGGAGAATATAATTCACAAGATTTAGCATTTTCCAATCTCACTGACAAACATACATGCATAAATAGCATCCATTTTCAGAAGGAAAATAAGTACGTGTTTCATAGCAATGTGCATTCACGCGGAACTACTTTTAATAAGGATTTTTATTAAATGTCAGGCTAATTATATTTTTGTTGGACAGATTACTGTAAACTAGACAGACATGAAATAAATGACAGTTTAGAAAAAGGCAACTATCTCATTCAGCAGTTAAAAGTGATGTAAATTCAACGGGCATGCAGATGCATGCACATAGTAACTTCAACCATGTTCCCATGTCCAGGTGGGAGAGCCTTGGCAAAGATAAATGTTGTTCATTAAGAAGACAGTTAACAATAATAAAATGATGGAAAAGTTCTCACTGATTCCCAGAATTCATCCGAATGGGATGAAAATTTCCTGGTGCAGGGACTCCATTAACCACATGACAGCTTGATATTCCACAGCTCATTGAGTCAAGATGAGGTTGACCTGGAGCTGGCATTGGGGTTTGTTGCAGGACAGGGTATCCCATCGGTAAATTGTTAACTGCACTGCAAAAAAGTGGCGTTGAATAATAGATACAATGTTTTTTTTAAAAAATGCCTTGTTAACACATGGGACAACTGTCATCAAACCTTCTGAAACTCGCATTAATAAAATTGCTTTGCAGAAAATGACGAAAGAACCACATTTTCAATTTCTAGGATACCTTTCAAGCAAAATAATAGAAAATACAGTTCAGTTATGAACTTCACAATAATAACAACAGAGGCAAGAAAGACAATAGTGCTTTAATAAGATCCCAACAAAAGAGAATCACTACCCTCAAGATATTGACAACAATGGTATGTAAAAATATCCTTCGGGTGAGGGTTTGGTTTTCAAGGAAGTTAATAAAAGAAGTACTAAATATAAATGGTGTTTGGTTTTCTTACAGTTCAGATACAAATAACCTAGGGATCCGCACAAATGTTGGAACTGAAGAAGAAAAAATTTGAAGTTTCACTATTCCTCATGTGCTAAGATAAGGGATGCTTTGTGCTTTCCACAATCATTTCACTAGAAAAACAGAACTTACCGGGCATGGGATGCATCCCGTTTTGCATTGGAACCAAAGGAACTTTTGAAGGTACAGGATACTTCATGAGATGATATTGATGCTCAAGCAAATGATTAAACAAGAGAATCTGTTTCTTCAATTTCAACCTAATGTAATAGGCCCTAAAGAAATCAGCATTTTCTTCTTCCAATTTCTGCCATACTGCAAAAGCAAGGAATTATAAAGGAAAATATTAGACTAGATTTTTAGTTTGAATGCTTGACAAGAAAAATGTTAATCAGGTTACTGTAAGATTAATTTGTTAAAAGGTCAAGATCTATGATCAAATGTTCCATGATCACTCCACTCAAACAGCTTTTTAATGAATACATGATACAAAATCCATGCAGCAAGATTGAGCAGGCAACTTGACTGCAAAGACAGCTTAAAATGAAAATTTCAGAAAACCCTACCCAGTGTCGTAAACCCAGGGTCTATCCTTGCACGAGTCAAGAGGGTTTTAACAACCTCATCTCTATTCATATACAGTTGTAGGCAGCGTTCTATTAAATTTTGAACCTGCAATAGCCATTAATAGACATTATCAACGGCAGGAAAAAGAGCGCCAGATCAGTCAGGCTTCTCTTAGGATCAAATCCTATATGAGAAAAAATGGTGAATAATAATAATAACTGAAAAAACTTGAAAGCGATTGCATTCTCTTACAAGTTCAATATCTTGGCGTGAAACCTTTCTGCCATCATTGCTTGAAGCGGATATTGAACTAGAGTCTGCTACTGGAGCCTCTGTTTTGTGATTATTCTGTTGCTCGCTCTGGGAATCCTGTGAAATTTGGGTGGTGGACTGTTCCTGTGCACTCTATAATCCAGATGAAATTCTTGTCAAATTATTGACAAACAATATTTATTTATGTGATAGTTTTTCAAGTGCCAAAAATACCATCAGGACTGAAGGGAAACAAACAGTCCTTCATTATGTGGCTTCTTATCTGAGTCCCAGAACTGGATTTCATCAACTAGTAAATCCACTTATTTCCATGCTATATTTCTTGCTTTCTTTTTTCTTTTACCGAAAATTTTGAAGTAACACAAGTTTGAAAGCCTAAATGAATCTGAAATTCAAAATAATAGATTCAACTCTGGTCCCATATCAACAACATTTATCATCAAGTCACATGAATTGAAATCTAGCACATGGTTTCCATACAGTGGCCTTAGAATTTCGGTGGTGATGAGTAAAAGCTTAAGTGACACATTTGCCATGCCATTGCCAATTGAGTTGGCCAAGTTAGAATAATACATTAGTAAAGTAGCTTGCAGTATTGCAAATCAAAATGCATGACCAGGGCATGACAATTATGTGCCTGCAACCATTGAAGATAGCCACTACTGAAAATAAGTCATTTAGATGTGTGGAGAAGACAAAGTTTGGGTATCAACGGCGCAAACAAAAAAGACAATAGAAGAAATGTATGTTCTCAAAGCACATGGGGCGGCTGAGTGTGTGAGTGCTTTTAGGGATAAAGGGTGCAACAGAAAAGGGCAGGGATGATGTTTTAGAGCACATGGTAAACTTTGAGGTTTCAGTTTTTTACTAGCCAAGAAAAGCAACTGCTGAGAACCCAAAATAACGTAACATGAGAGAAGGCATTTGTCAAGAAATAGGGGGGGGGGGGGGGGGGGGGGGGGGATTTCCTGCATGCACACACAAACAAATACACTTCTGTACGCACCTGTAAGGTCTTCATTCCAGTTGAATTGACAGCATCTCTTTGTTTAGCTCGTTTATTCCCTGGGTGTTGGTGAGGTCATGGAGTTTTCTGAGGTGAAAAAAAGAGCCTCTGCTTCTGTCGGGGTCATATATTGAGGCAATTCAAGCCTGGAAATAGAGAAATACATGAGAAACCACAAGACAAAATGTGCTCTTGTTTGAAAATATCAATCAGCAAAGTTTTAACTGTGGAAACCGAAAAAAGGCTAGAAATGCTTGCTTTCATATATTATTTCCTCTAGCAATCTAAACATGTAATATGATCTTGATGTTCCTCAATTCAATAATATTCAACCAGTGAACACAAATGCTATGCTAATATTCAACCATATTTGATAAGTGTAGATATCACCAAATGAACACATTCCCCGCACCCAAGCTTTACTTACAATCCTTCAGACTAACAGATTCCATAAGTTCATATCCTGGTTCACTCTATTCTTCGACCTAGAACCGTAATTCATAAACAATCATTCTCATTATACAAAAACTCGGAGCCCAGACATAACAATAGTACAGCATTGCACCAAAATTCTACTCCATTATCATTTCCTTGTTAGAATCAGGGTTAAGACTTTTAACTACAGGATAATAAGCAATTACGGACTTCATTAGGAGACATGGTACCAATAAATTACTGATGTTAGAGGTTTTCTGCAAACCCTAAATCCTAGTCTCCTGTTCCAACTTCAGATGCTCTTTAAGTCTTACCCATGCTTCTACTGTTCTTTACTGTTTTCTTCTTCATGCTCTACCATGGCATTAATCGGGCAGAAAATCTTGAAAATATCATAGCCGACTTTTGCCAGCCAAATGGCACAGGATTTGGTAAATCAAAAATTCCTTTTAGACACTCCAAAGTTTTTACTCCATGCTAGCCACTATTTACAAACAGGCAAAAAATAATATAAGTCAATCAGATCTCAGTCCAATAATCAGTTTGGCCAAAAACAAATCTATAATAAACTATTAAAATTGTTTAAGAAGTTAAAACATAATTGGTTGAAATCACTTTAGTTGATTCAATCATTACCAGAAACTCCCTCGTGCAACCTAATCTAGCATGAAATTATATATATATATATATATATATATATATATATATATATATATATATATATATATATATATATATATATATATATATATATATATGAAGATAAAACGTAATCTATGAAAACTAGTAAAGAGTTAGTTTGGTTCGGTTCAAAATTATAAGCTATATGAACAGTAAGATCTAAAAAATAATTACCTTACAAAAAGATTCTGAATCTCCAAAACTGCAAAACAAGAGAAAAAGTCGCGAACTTTTTGGTTATTTCGACGAATTTATAGAGCTCAAAAGTCGATGAACTGAGCTCTAGTTTTGAATTATTTCTAAGAAGTGTAGCAATTGACAACCTCTAGCTCAGAAACTAGACTGTAACTGAGAGTTCAAAAGGTATAAAATTAAAGTTCGCCATCAGAGCTAGAATGCACTGGCTAAGGTCTTGAAGGATATTCTGAATGTACAGAAGCCAGTAGAGGAAAAAATCAGGTGATTAGAGTGATCTTTGTCGGTTAGAAGCACGGATTCTACGGCATTACAGAGAGGGTTGAATGATAGCGGAGACGCTCTGCGAATGACAGAGAGAGGGGGGAGAAGGAAATGGGGGAAAGTCTCACCAAATTTAAACAAGAAATCTGTTTATGGCTACGAAATCTGGAAATAAATTAGCCGGTCTTTATTTTCTTTTTTTTTTTCTTCTTTTAAAGTTTAGAAAGTAAGTGAAGTGATAAATTAGTCGGATTTTATTTATCAATTTCTGACACGGCTGCCAAGGCTGATTATAGCACGGCTTCGGTTTTAACGGCGCTGTTAAGAATTAAATATTCTAATTATTGGTTGAATCAAGATTTAACTGACAAATATTTTTAAAGCTGAAGATTATTTTTAATCAAGCATGTTCATAATTTTCTATAAGTCAGAAAGTAAGGAATAAATTAAATAAACTTCTAGAAGTCATATCAAACGAATACAAGGATGCTAAATCTCGTGTATAACTATAATCATGTTGTCGTATCTTAAACAATACCGTTTCTCCCATCTAATTACCATCCAATGCCCCCAGGCATACGTAGAAAGAACTGCGCCGTGTTGTTTGAAACTAACATGAGCAAAAATCAAAAGACTTTTGAACACAAACTATGATAAGACGGCCTTGGCTCCCCTCCATTTCTAGATTCTTTTATTTCCCTTTCATTTTTTTGCCCGTTTATTATTATTGTGTTTTAAAAATATTTTAATATATATATATATATATTATTTGTTAGTATTTTTATATCATTAATATTAAAAAATATTAAAGATGCATTATTTTAGTATATTTTCAAATAAATTTTTTTTAAAAAAAAAACAACCCAAAATTTATATTCTAGATATTTGTAAATACGGCCAATCGCATGTGAGAGAGGAAGAGTTCAAAGAGATCTCTACAATAAATTATTGTGTGCTGGATAACTACGAGATTCACGAATGTTCGACGTCACTCTTTTTGGTTTAATATATTCCTCGAGAAAACAAATAGGGACTTGAATTTTTCTTTTTGATAATCGAAACGCACACAAGATTCTATTTGATGTGGGTTTATTTCAATTTATCATTATTTCTAAAATAACCATTAGAAAAAAATCATGTTTAATTATAATGGTGTCTCTAATATGTTTATCTACCTATCTTCCCTTCCAAGTAGAGAAATCGAATCCATATATTGACGGGTTAAAATTATTATGGAATTGAAACTGTTTGTTTTTTATTTTTTAAAAAGTATATATTATTTATTTAATTTCTCTGCTTCAATATGGTTTTCAAATTATTTGTTTAATATGTTGACTTCAAAAATAAACTTTAGAAATATATTATTTTAAATAAAGACAATTATTATCAGACTAATTAATGAATCATAGCTTGTAATTATCCATAGATTAAACATATTTAGAGAGAGAAAAAACTAGAAAGTGATGTCGGGAAAGTTGCAAAATCTTAACAGTTCAAGTTTATTTTTCATGACGTGCCACGTGTTTAGACAGGGACTCGAGAGAGACGAAGGAATACAAGTCCCATGAAACACAAACCGAAAAACTTGAAATTTCCAGGGAAAAAACCCTACTCCTGCTCATCACTCCACTTTTTCGTTACGTAGAGGTAAAAATACTTTTGCTAGTATAATTAAATCAATTAAAATTAACAAGTAGGTTTTAATAAAAGTCGTGGTAATAACTTAAAATCACGAGAGGAAATCTAGAATAATTGTGCACTGACTTGATCAGCCTAGTATAGATATTTCATTATTTGTGATGTTTTTGTCGTGTAATTTATTGCCACGTCTTTTTCTTTTTATCTCCTCCTCTTTTACTGATTACTTGAGGATTGTGCTTTATTTTTATTTTTTTTCAGAAGGTTTGCCCGATTCTTGAAAGAAAGTAAAAAACGATTACATGAATGCTAACGAATGCTTCCATGGCGGCCGTCCTTTCTAAGGTGCCTATTTGACATGAATGTTGAAAGGAAAAGTTAACAATGTGTAGTGAAATGTTATTTCTATGATAAGTTTTACAGGAGCAGAACTAGAATTAAAAAAAAATGGGTGTCAATTTGCCAAAAAAGAAGAAGTGAAAATAGAAGAGAAAATCAAAGGATGTAGAGATAAGACATAATTTTTGGGAGCGAAATACATATTCCCCCAAAAAAAATCATTTTTTTCAAAAATACAGTACTAAATATGTCTTTATTTTAAATAAATAGATATCAACATAGTACAAGGGACGGATGTCTACAAGTTTCAAAATCTTAAACAATTGAATGTGATGTGTTTAAAGGTTAGTAAAAACTGTACAGATAAATAAATTCCATAAAAATAAAAATAAAAAGACATCAGATTTTCAGTGCCTGCTCTTGCAAAGGATAAGCATTTTGATGCCATCTGAACTTGCAAAAAAAAAAAAAGGTCCACTAACACCAAATGCCGTTACGACTTTGGAGTATAAGAAGGTATTTGATACTGTATTTAAAAAATATTTTTAATATATTTTTAAATTATTTCAATATATAATGATGTTAAAAATTATTTTTAAAAAACAAACTTATACTCCAAACAGTTCAGTTAATAAAGCTGGCAGTGACAGCTTCACTGGTTAGTACTGCTGAAGCCAGCCTTCTCTATCAAGCCATGACGTGCATTGCCTGTCAAGGTGTCGAGGGCAGAGAGAAAATATGCGGTCTGGAGCACAGTAGAAAATGACAAGAACGCAGCGATGCGAAGGCCAAGTTGTTGCTTGTTGTTTTACTCTTATTCCACGCCATTACACTGCACCATGGCTAGTGTCACAGGGTCAATTAGCCCTGTAACAGCTAGCATAACTATTATCATCATCAGAGTTTACTTGGGGTCCAACTATCAGTGTGTGGTCCATCTCTGGAAAACCTAATTGCCCATCGAACCAATCCTTTTGATTTTGAATGAGATTTTCGGATGTATGGAACCCAGAGAAATCGCTTTTGAAGAAAATAAAAAATCTTTCTTGTTTTGAATTAATTTTTTTATGTGTGTTTTTAGATTATTTTAATGTAATAATGTCAAAAATAGTTTTACAAAAATATATTAATATATTTCTAAGACAAAAAATTTAAACGGATAACTTCTGGGTATCATGCTTCTTGGAATGGCCAGGACCACCACTGCCCAGAAATGTGCCGCTGACAGCTTTTTTATTGGATCCTGTAACAGCTTTTTCTCGGAATTATTGATTCCGCTGGTTAAAAAAAAAGAAGCAGCAAAGATCCACCTGAAAAGACATGGTGGTTTCTACCATCATGAGCTTTTTTCTTTGGATAAAAGGAATAATTTTAGAATAACTTGGGCATCAATGGATACTGCAATCTACTTCAAAGATAGTTTTTTTTATTATTGACTGCCGGTTTTCCTAGTAATATACCTGATCCGGTCCACATGGACCGAGTAATTGCTATATTAGAGATGAAGAAATTAAAAAAAAATCATTTATTTTGATTTAATTCGTCATTCAAAGAACTTATTCCAAGTACAGATAATAAACCAGTTAATTACGAAACTGCAGTCATCTTAAAATTGTCAAGAAGTCGAGGTTGGTTCTCAATCCAAGAACTCATTTTTTAATTATTATTTTCTTACTTTAAAACACTCAACAAACAAACTATGAATATCATTAAACTTATTTTTAACATTAAAATTCCATTCAAACAATTAAAGAAAACCCAAAATTAAATCAAATAAACAAAGTTCTCGTGATCCAATGTACCATAAAATTGAATCATATTGACCAGTATTTTAAAAGTACAGCTACCCATACCAGTGGATGCAAGGAGCTGTTTTCTTCTCTGTAGGAAAAATACTAGCACCACTGTAAACAATGAGTTTTACGTGACATTATTAAGCTGGCTCGTGAGCCGTCACGAGCCGAGCATGCACTGACACGTATTCAGAATGAAGGGCATCGGCTAAGCAATTTTCAATACTTATTTAACATGTAACTTTATTCACTGAATAAAATAAACAGAACAAATCATTGTTATGAGCTTAAACTATGAAGGTCCACAGTTAATTAATCACAAATAGACCAGTAAACAAACGACACGTGCGATCGCTTTTGTTTCCTTGTACAAATCAACCGATCGTGAAGATTGAATAAATCGCACAGAATCCTGACATTAAATGTCAGCGGGGAATGTCACACTCGGCTGTCAAGTGAACACGTGTCAAAAAGGTGAAGGCAGAGCGTGGCTTTCGTGTGGCCGTCAATGGCATTGGGATTTGCGGTCTGAGAAAAGCGAGGGGGGTCGACAAATTCCCGCCGCTGTTTGCTATCTTTGACCTTCTTGGAATTTGATGGTAGCGTTTATCAAATAAAGATGGTGATTGTTTCCGTAAACCGCGTTTTTAATTTTTTTTTTATATATATGATCTTTATGAATTAATATAAAAAATAAATAAAAATTATTTTAATGTATTTCTAGATAAAATATATTTTAAAAATAATCTCTATTATTTTAAAATAATTTTAAAATCATCTTATTTATATAATAAAACTATATATGAAATAAATTTGATGCATGAACAAGAAAACTAGATATAAAATAAATTAGATGCATGAACATAGCTGGAAAATAAATAGTATTTTATTAATTTAGGCATAGAGATGGATGATATTTTATTTGATTTGGTAAATCTTCATATTTGAATTTACATATTGTGTTTTTATTATAATTATATATATAACAATAATTTGTTAATGTAATATAACATATTTTCTTATCAAGTGTAGACTTTAGTGGAGGTCCACTTCTAGCAAAAATGAATATTGATGATTGAAAATCATCTATAATATAAATAGAAAAGGATACATAAATTAGAAAGCTTCCATGGAGATGAAGGTAAAGGATGCGTCTTTCACGAACCTCTTGCTACCATTTCTATTACCAAGCATTAGCTTATTTCAAATCCTCTTATTACTTCCTTTCTGGTTTTCTTACAGGCCCTTGGATTGTTTTTGAAGTTGTAGCCTAGAATAAATTTAATTCAAAACAAAATATAAAAATAAAATTTTCATTTTGTTTTAAAAGCACTTTTAAAACACTGAAAGTTTGCAAGTAAATACTAATAATTGCAATTTTTATTGCTCCATGAGGCTTATGTTTAGTTCTAAATTCGATTCAATTGAAATTTTTGGACCATAACAACGCATTATAAAAGTTTAAAGTTTGTGCTGGGAATATAGTTAAGATTGTTTTTCAAAATATTTTTCGTTTAGAAAAGTATTAAAATGATATTTTTTATTTTTTTAAAATTATTTTTGACACCAACACATCAGAATAATTTAAAAACATAAAAAAATTAAAATTAAAAATATATTTTTTTAATTTTTTAAATACAGTGTCAAATAAACATTTAATTGGGAGGGGATGTTCGCCACATAAACCGAAGTCTCTAGCCTTAAGTCATGACCCATGGAGCAATAGGGCCGGATATAAAATTTAGACCTTATAGTTCTATTAGATTTATACGTAAATCATTTTCAATTTTCATATCAGTTTCTTTATAGTGCTATATTTAAATATATTTTAAAAACAACTTTAATCATATTCTCAAATAAACCCTCCAAAAAAATATGGATGATACATTGTTTGCTCGGCTTATTTTGATTATTGATGGTTAGAAAACCAAACTATTTTTTTAATTAAAAACTCATTGTTCAATATTTTTATTTAATAATATTTAATGCTAATAAATCAACATATGAACTCAAAACACTCTTGAATTTGTTTGAAATTGCAAAACCAATTATAACAAATAATAATAATAATAATAATAACCGATATCTTAATCTTATTGTTTAGAGGAAATTGTCTCGGACCAATCCAGTGGGAATTATGTGAAAAGACAGACTTGAATACCAGGAAGAAGAAGGAATACGAAGAAGAAGAGATAGATAAATAAATAAAAACTGTCAGCCGACACAGATCAAGCACTTGCTGTCGTTTACCACGAGGTTTTGTCCTCTCTTTTTTTAACCTTCTCTCCTCATTGGTCTCAAACCCTTGACTTGATGGTTTTGTTGTAAACAATGAAGAGTATTTCAATAGGTGTCTATTTTATATTGGAAAATTGAACTTTTTTTAAAAAATATATTGTATAACATATATGGTTTTTTATTCTATATTAAAAAACAAAAGATACTCTAGTAAACTCACCTATAAAATCCAGCCAAATAAAAAACACTCTAATTACTTATTGCGTGCAAGAATGTACTTTATAATTTTTTTTATCTTTAATTTCCTAAACACTTTTAGTTCATGTTTTACACTGATTTTTGTGTACTCAAAAATATATATTTTTTTTAAAATATGTCATTTTAATATATTTTTAAACAAAAATAAATTTTAAAATCAACCTCAAATAATAAATTGTATTATTCTTCTAACGATCATAGGTACTGACAACACGTTTATTTTAAAACTTTAACTACTCTTTTTTTTTTACTAATGTTTGTTACAGCTCCTTTTACAATAAAAATAAGTTAACTATACTATTTCACTGTATTTATTTTTTCATTGTTGATCTGACTGTTTATGTACTCTTGCCTCAAGGGTCCATGCTGGGAAAAATATTATTTAACCCAAGTTTTTTTTAATCCTGTTATTCGTTAGCCAACTGGCTTCTGGTACAGAGATCAGTGCCAAACAGGGCCTAGAGGTGAGCCTGGCTTCCTTTGATCATGAAAAGTCAGGTTTTATAACTTCATTATATTATTGTATTGAATTTCTTACAGTTTTGTTATGTGATGAATCTGAAATTAAAAAAAAAACATTGATTAAAAAAAATTACTGAAATGAATTGTGTTTTTTTGTGAGAGGGTGAACATTAAAAACACCACCTCTTTTATGTTTTTCGAAGGAGTTATAATTGGGGTATTTTAACTATTTTTTAGTGGATTTTTCTTCCAGCCTACTAAAGTCAAATCTCCCAAATGGATCATCCAAAACATAAGGAATGGATACTGTCCCGACCACAATATCGATGTCCATCCTTGTTCAGTTCAAAACATTGTGCTGAACAAAGCCCATCATCAAAACAATCACATGAATCGGCACATAGCTAAGTAAATTACTCAACTAGTTTTTTTTATGGACAATTCAAATATATATATATATATATATATATATATATATATATATATATTAAAGATATTTATCTTGAATTATTTATATTTCAACAGGTAATTCATGAGGTTTGAAAAAGTTATTCTTGGCCATCATTATATTAGGAAGTGGAATTCTTGTATTTGTGAGGTGAAAATCCTCAAGTATATATAAGATATTTGGCCATCATTATATTATGGATTGAGTCCCAAAAAAAATCCGAACATATAAAAATTGTAGATTGTATAGGTTATAATAAATATTTTGACATTATCATTAAACTTGACTTAGCAAATTACATATAATTGCTTCTTACAGCTCATTTTGGTTTGGTTATGTGACTTACTCTACCTCGATATATTTTTTCTGAACCAAAATACTAGGTATATAAATATATTTTTTCTTAAAATCCTATCACCCCCTCATTTCTTTCCTCCCCAACCGCCTTCCTCTCCCTCTCTAACAGCTATCCACTCTCTTAAACTCTCTCGCAGCCCTCTCCCTCTCCCTCTTCATCGCAAGGGTAATGTGGCTGCCATGGCAGCTGCGCCTCATCATAGCAGGGTGTTTGTTCCTAACTTTTGTCTATGCTACGCATGGATTTTTTTTTCCTTCTCTTTTGTTATGTACAAGGGCGTTCCTTGTACTCTTGCTGCAAATTGCAATAGAAGAGTTAGTGTGTGTGTGTGTGTTATTTGCACTCTTTTTACTCTCACTCTATATAATTATTGTTTTAAATAAGTAAAACTAAAAAGAGAAGTGAAAAAATGACAAAGCTCGAGGGAAAATAATTTAATACAAAATTATGAAAATGAAAAAAAAAACAATGAAGTTATGAAAATTTAAAGAAATAGAATCTAGATAGCCTCGCCACTCCTTACATGAGATTATGATAAACAAAAATAGACTTATGAAAGACGAACCTAACAGAATATACCAAAGTTAAATAAAAAAAAATGAATAGAAAAATACAAATTAACCCGCACTCGAAATAACCCAGCAATAAAAGTAAGAAAATCACATGCTTAAGGGTCGATAATTTAAAGCTAAAGTATGAAATTGTTAAAAAAATCAAGATAATTGTTTTTTAGACAACCATTGTTAACTTAATCACCTTATTATCTGAGATTTTAGATTATGACAACTCAATAAAAAATAAAGCACAAAAAACAATGAAGCTAAGAGCTTACTTACTGAATGTTAAATGACGAATTTGAAGGGGAAATTCAATTTTCAACAAATGGCTGCCTTGCTAGAAAACAATAATAAAAAAAAATAACAAAGTAAAAAATTCAAGCTTAAAACAATTTAATACCCCAACAACACATACCAAACGTTATATAAAAAATAAAATAAAACTAATTAAGGGCTAAATTGGAAAATAAAAAAACTAAGAAATTATAGAAAAATTATATCTGGTTCCACAGGTCATTAAAAACAAAATAAACAATTTTGCAATGATAATACACCGTCAATTGCAGGCTTCATAAATTTTTTAGATAAAAAAATTATAGTTACACTTTTTTAATCCATAGATTTTTATATCTGGTTCCACAGGTCATTAATTTTTTCTGTAATTAACACAAGAAAATATCCTACGAATCAAACGATGCGTTTAGATCACCCCACAATCACACCATGGCATTATCCTTCTACTACCTTAAACCCTATCCCGACAACAGCAACCATAAAAACCTTAAACCCTATTCCATCTATTCTCCGGCTTCCAAAACCTGAAACTAGCAAAATTCCAGGCACTCCTTATGTCCATTAAATTCCTTCCCCCACTCCGTCTCCTTAACCCATCTCCTCCTGTAACCCGTTTCCCTCTCATGAATGTCGGGCTCTCCATAAATACCCGTCGGTCCATCCCCATTTTCTCTCGAGTCTTCCCTAAGTTCAAGTACCCAGGGTATGCTTCTCAATTCTCCACCCGTTCATTTCGACCTGGACCAACCGGGTCGAGACCCGAGTTCAGCCGCCGCACTGGTTCTAAACCAGAGAGAGGAGAGGTTAGGACTTCCAAGAGTTTAGTTGAAGACGAGGCCGAAATCAGTGACTGGGTTAGTGACTTGAGGACCAGCTCGTTCCGTGGCCGGCTCACCAGCGAAGACGAGTCAGATTCCGATATGGGTCGTCGTTACGGAAGTAAGAGGGGCCCTGCTAGAGATAGAGATAGCGGTAGCAATAGAGGTGTTGCTAGAGAGGGGTTTTCAACTAAGAGGAGAAGGGAGAGTGACTCAGACGAGTTTGGTGAGCCAACTCGAAGGAGAACCGAGTCGACGTTTGGTCCGCCGAGAAAGAACAGGGGTACTATGGGCTTACAGAATGAGAAGAGTGGACGGGGAGAGAGGGATTTATGGATTAAGAGAGATGATAAAGGAGTAAAAGGCGAAAGGGGTTTTATAGATCATGATGATGAGGTGGACGGTGGTGAGGGTGAGAGAAAGGGGTTAATGCGGAATCCTGGGGGTTTGGTCACTGGGGAAGATAGTGATGATGATGATGATGATGATGATGATGATAATGGGGTTTTTGAGAAAAATGCTCTGTCTTCTACTGGTTTGAAGAAGGAATTAGATAGGCCAAGTTTGTCTTCGAGTTCTGATTCTTTCATGAGTGAGACTAGGTGCGTTAAAGGGACGGAATTGATTTTTATAGTCATAAATTTGATGTGGCTAAAAAAACATGTTTTGAAATTTATTATCAGTTCTGTTGGAGTCGTATTAATTTTTAACGATCGTAGGATTTTGTAAACATCTAATCCAATATTTTGTAAAATGGTTGCAGATTTGATCAATGTTCAATTTCTCCCTTGTCATTAAAAGGAATCAAGGATGCTGGATATGAGAAGATGACCGTGGTCCAGGCGGCAACACTTCCGGCTATAGTCAAAGGTTTGTTTGCATATTTTTTAAACATGGTCTAGTCTTGTTTACTCATGACTGCTATTTGATATGTTGGAGAACGGATGTCGCCCAGGTGTGGTACCGAACTCTAGATTGTAGTTATACTAAGTTTGTTGTGAAGCTGCCTGGTGCAATGAGGAATTAGTTTTAAGATAATTCTTTACTCGCTTCTACTTCGGATTTATTTCTGTAAGGAAGGAGTTGTTCTCAGGCTGTGAGGATGCTTTTTCTGAAATTTCATATTTCTCTATTCACTCGTTCCAACTTCCAATGCGCATCCTTTTGCTGCTAAGGGGTTTAATGTCCTATTATGATAGTTAATCCTGAATTCACCACCACTGTGACTATGTTCATACGGTTATAACTCTTGCATATCTTGTTTCTAGGTAAGGATGTTCTGGCCAAGGCTAAAACAGGCACTGGAAAAACCGTGGCATTTTTGGTAAGATATTTTATTTTGAGTAGCAAAATGAGGACTGTCTGCTAAACCCTATTTTTTAGTTGAGGATTTCTTGTTCTTTTTCATTCACAACAATTCCACATACATTGGTAAGTGTATGACTGGGAATAAGGGTTTTTTATAGCCTATTCTTCTGGGTCTTACATCTATGTTTTGCTTTAGAGATATTTTTCGGCAATAGTGGATATAAGCATTTTGGTTTTCTTATGAATCTGGGATCCTGAGATTTTCCATACTTTTTAAGACTATTTTTTGTTCTTTTTTCCAGCTTCCATCAATTGAAGTTGTTGTAAAATCTCCTCCTCTTGATCGTGACCAAAAACGTCCCCCGATTATTGTTCTTGTCATATGCCCGACAAGAGAGCTTGCAACCCAAGCTGCCACGGAAGCAAACACGCTGTTGAAATATCACCCATCAATTGGTGTTCAAGTTGTGATAGGAGGGGTGAGAATTGCATCAGAGCAAAGAAATCTGCAAGCAAACCCTTGCCAGGTAGGTTTATCGTTCATTTATATGGCTACCCCCTACTAATACATTTATCTAGGCCAAACACAGAAATATTGTAATTCCCCTCACTGTTTGATATGTTGTGAAGGGCTGGGTTCCATAATGATTTGAATTTAATTTCATTTAGTTAATCTCTCAATATCACTTCGGAAATTCTAGCTGATCCGTTAGATGTTGAGTCATCATCCCTTACTTGGGCTGAAAAAAATTGTAATATTCCAGCTTAATTTCACAAGAAAATAAACTTTCGTACATTGCTAATCTATTCACACATCTAACATTCACAGATTCTTGTTGCTACACCGGGAAGACTCAAGGATCATATTGAGAATACTTCAGGATTTGCAACGAGGCTAATGGGTGTGAAAGTCCTTGTACTTGATGAAGCTGATCGATTGCTAGACATGGGATTTCGGAAAGATATTGAGAAAATAATCACAGCTATTCCAAAACAAAGACAAACACTCATGTTTTCTGCCACAGTTCCTGAAGAGGTTTTCTTTCTATCTTTGACAAGTGTTAACTCTTCATGTCATTTGAATAAGTACTCTGAAGTTGTTGCTCCATATGAAGGTTCGCCAAATCTGTCACGCTGCTTTGAAAAGAGATCATGAGTTCATCAACACAGTTGAAGAGGGAACTGAAGACACACATTCCAAGGTAGGCTTCTTCATGGCATTTTCATCCGATAATGATTATCTATACGAGCATTTTCTTAAATTGTTGGATCATTTCAGGTCAGACAGATGCATGTGATTGCTCCATTAGACAAACAATTTCCCCTTTTATATGTTATTTTGAAAGATCACATTGCAGATGACCCTGATTACAAGGTATGCTTTTAGTCCTCAAGCCTGTGTCTGTAATAAAAACTGATATTTTCTGTATACACCAGTAACATGCAGTATATGTAAACTCCCTCTGTTTGTGCAGGTTATTGTCTTTTGTACTACTGCTAGGGTGACTGGACTGGTTGCTGGACTCCTTGGTGAATTGAACTTGAATATTAGAGAGATTCATTCTAGAAAGGGTCAGGCTTACAGGACCAGGGTTTCCGATGAGTTCCGGAAGTCAAGGGGTATCATTCTTGTGACTTCTGATGTATCTGCACGTGGAGTTGATTATCCAGATGTTACCCTTGTTATACAGGTATATTACTTATTGGACTTCAGTCTTTGTTCCAGAACCAAAGGAAAAGGTTTCGCTCCATTCGTGTCTATATCATCTATACCCATTTGACCTCTGCAAACTGGAGAAATTTTATGCATGTGGCATAAAAGTAAGAGTTTGAGCAAATTGACCCCTACATACTGCCACCTTTTCCCATTTCATCCGTGAAGTTTAAGATTCTCTTGTATCTCCTACTACATGCCTGCAAACTTTTTTTGGGTTCCACGGATTTTAATTACATCTTTTTAATCAGCACGGATTTTAATTCAATTTGTTTCAAATGTAGGTGGGGTTGCCAGCTAGTAGAGAACAGTATATACATCGACTTGGTAGAACTGGGCGTAAAGGTAAAGAAGGGGAAGGTATTTTGTTACTGGCACCTTGGGAGGAATTCTTTTTATCCACCGCCAGGGATCTGCCAATAACAGAAGCTCCAATGCCTTCAATAGACCCAGACACGAAGAAAAAGGTAGCCTACTCTGTTCTTTCTACTGTTTTTCCGAAGGAATAATTCCATCATCAATGGGATTGAAAGCACATAAATCATAATCTTTTGAACCAAGCTTTTCTGATACACTGACTATTAAACACAATCTGAACAGGTGGAACGGGCACTGTCCCAGCTGGACATGAATTCCAAACAGACAGCATACCAGGCCTGGTTAGGTTATTACAATTCACAAAAGAAAGTGGGCAATGACAAGTACAGGCTCGTGGAGCTTGCTAATGAGTTCAGCCGGAGCATGGGACTTGATACCCCCCCTGCCATTCCCAAGCTCGTTCTCGGGAAGATGGGTCTCAGGAATATTCCTGGCTTACGCTCGAAGTAGATCGATATCTCTACTAATGAACTGGATTATTTTGCATGAGATCAGGATCATTTGCCTGGGAATATCCTTGTCTAGGATCTTTGTAGGAAAAATATTATTCATTAAATTTAATGTTTTTTTCTCTTTTTAAATTGGTATTGTGCTATATAGAGCACGAGTGTCATACCAACTCGGTACATAAATACTATCATTGGATTTGGACGAGTGAGAGCTAGCAATGTTAGTGTGTAAAAAAGTAAAGGAGTGTTTAGGAAGGTCAATAATTGTTTTTTAAAGTTTTTTTATTTATTTGAAAATGTATTAAAATAATATATATATTTTTAAATATTTTTAATATAAGCCTAAAAAAATTAATCTATAACAAAGAAAAATATAATATATTAAAATACTTTAATGAGAAATAATTTTGATGATATTATGTAACTAAGCTTATTTTGCAAGAATATAATTGATTCAATAAAAATAAGTTGGACACTGACCTTGTATATATAAGGATAGGTTGGCAAACCATATAGTAGGTGATACAATGGTACATCTTTAGGACCGAAGGATTTGTTTCTCTTGCAGCCTCAGATTTTAGCATTGTGATTGCTATTATAATCAAGGTTGTTTACCGTTTCAGTTGTTTTTTTTTATTGGTACAGAATGTTTTGGCGTACTATTTTAGAGTTGTATTGTTTATATATAATTAATTAAATATATAAAAAAACTTAAAAAGCTAAAAAGGCAAAAACAAAACCCCCTCCTCCCCCAGCTCAAAAATTAGCCTCTCCTCTTCCTCCTTCGAAAATTAGGGTTTGGTTTGGGTGATGAAAGAAAACAAATTTCCTACATGTCTCATTCAATGCAATCATCTCCAAATCACGTTAGGATTCATGATCTACAAAACACTTCTTCACTCCTTCTGTGGGTTCCAAGTTCCAACTCCCATTTCAAGTTACTTGTTGTCTATGCCATATCATCTGCTTTCTCGGCAGTCGGTCTTGCTGAGGAGTGAGGACTAAGGAAGAGGAGTCCAAGCTTGATAATATTTATCAATTGAGATTGATCGAGGTGAGAACTCAGGAAGAGAAGTATTAGGGATTTAAGTTTTGTGACTGAAATTGATTTGGGGGAATGGAATGAAGGAGGTGCCGAGCATTTTTATTTGTTTTTTTTTATTAATTTTTAATGGCTGAAACAGCACCGCTGGCGTGATTCCGGGGCGTTTTAACCAGTATTTAGTTGAAATTTTTGTTACAGACCGGGAAAAAAATCGAGATAAAAACGACGTCATTTTATCTTGGTTTTTTGATTGAAACGAAACGTTTTGACTGAAACGGAACGGTATCAATAACTCTGATTATAATAGCTATTGGAAGCTTATATAATCATTAATTTTAGAGTATAAAATTAATTATGGTGTATAAAAACTGACTAGGACATTCATGTTAATTAAAAAAAAAGGCCATTTCTCAAAAAAAAAAAAAAAGTAACTTGCAATTTACGAGTTAGTCCAAAGCCTTCGGCTTCATGTATTAGCTCATACTGTTACAATTAAAAGCTGATCCGAAGTCTAAGATAGTTTACAGAATATCATCAACATGACCACACATACAAACAGAAATCACACATCCATGAGACAATAAATGTACTTAACTTAAACTCGTCAGAGAATCCATGAAGTGCTTAAATCTTAATTAAATTAGTGCATGTTATAAATGTTGTCGAGGTTATTTTTTAAAATATATTTTTTTAAATGAATCAAAATAATATTTTATTTTATTTTATTTTTTTAAAAAAAAATTGATAATTTTTTTATTTAACGTAAAAAATATATATTTCATGATGTCATGTGTTTTGACCGGTCCAGAGTCCAAACCAAGGATTTTAATGCAATGTGATTAAAAATCAAAATTCGGATTTAAGAAATAAGACTTTCTAAGGTTGCAAACTGATCCGTAAATACTGTATACATTGCTTACTGATTAGTTATCTCAATACAGAAAATCATGCTAAAGTTCTCAACATAGCAAAACAAATGAAAATTGTTGGGGGAAAAAAAGAAAGAGCAAAGCCGAGTAAAGGGATGGGGAAGTATCAAAATAATGAGTCAACTATATTCTCGATATAGTCTCCAATAAATTTTTGTTCCCAATTAAGTCCCACGATATTCACTAAATCCTAAAAAATAAATCCTCAATAGATCATCAGTGGAAACCCAATAGTAACCATAAAATGAATGTAAAGCTTTCTCGAACAAGCAACGGAAACCTAATTGCATCAGGATTTTTTAGCAATGAAAATCATTTTTACCACACTTTGGAGGTGGTATTGCTACACTAAGCTTATGAATCAAATTCCCTAATACATTGTGGGGGGAAAAATCATGCGACACAACTTTAGAACATGATGAAAATTCTAGATTCTAAACCTGCGAGCTTCTACATCAGTGGTCACAAAGTGTTGAATCTAAAATATATATTAAAAAAACACACTAATCACTGAGCGTGCATCTCTGTTATCTGCCATCAGGTTAGATAATGATTTTCAAGTGCACAAACAAGTACACGACCATGAAGAAGTGCGACCTTGATAAAATTATGAGATGGGTCAAACCATTTACCAATGAGGTGAGAATTGAAGAACCTTGCAGTTGAAGGTTCTCTCGTTATAATTGTTGATTCTGCCTGGCCAATGATTTGGCTGATAAAGTCAAATTCCCCTGTTAACATAATAAATCAATAGCATCACAGAACTATCGCATCGCAGATAAATAATTAACAATTAATAAATATAACTAGCAGCGTAAAAATCAATTCCTAAAATTAGTTACTTGCATCAACATAAAATAATTAATAATATGAACTAGACTGCTATCCATATCACACTACCAACTCTTGTACTATAACTATAATACACCTTTAGGGTAAACAACTATTCAGAAACACTGCATTTCTACTACTTGTTTCAAGAAAAACAATGTAACTACCTCTGGACATGGGGCGAAGAGGGCTGATCTGGTGATGGCCATTGAGCAGAGCTGCTATGAAACCTTTGGTCCTCAACCACCCCACCTGATCGACTCCTCTCATTTAAATGCAAGGTCTTGTTTACACGAAACCTACCGGCCGATGAGACCCAAACTCAAGATGTTCTGCAGAACCATAGCCAGTATTATGATCACTGGGATACAGCAAGACATCAGATGAAATAGTAGGTCCCTTTGATGACAATCCACCAGGAGTCAAGGATGGTGATAGATAAATACCATATGCCACATTGGCAGATCCATTTTGAGCGGAGTTTGTGTGAATTGGACCATTCTGAAACTGGCACAAAGGGAATGTATCACGTCTATGCAGGCTTTCTCCTGGTGCTAATCAGTCTGGCCTTGAATTTGACTTCTCAGCTTGGCTGTGACTGTTGCCCCAACCGGCAGTTCGTGCTCTAGAAGTATTATTCCAGTTCCCTTCCATATAACCGTGCTGGTCATTTCTATTGTAGTTGTAATTTCCCTTTCTCATATTTGTAGTATGCCGGTCTCGGACAGAGACCTTATGCAGTAAATCAAACTTAAACGTGAAAATTTATAGATTTAAAGTGTAAAAAATGCAGCATAATTCCAATGAAGATGACAATGCAATCAAGTTATGTAAACCATCAATAACCAAGTTTCCACAAGTGAATAAAAGTAAATCATTTCTTGACAAAATGCAACCAGTACCCAGTTACATTGATAATCCACTAAAATGCACCAAGCAAAGACTATCTAACTGCATGTTGATCAACCACTTTATGTTGATACAGTGAGAGGATCTTACCGGGGGAAAACTATCTAACTGGAGAACTATGAAGAGCCTAGGGTTCTGAATAGGGAAAGAGAAGTGCAAGACTCATGCAAACATACTTGATAAACAATATTGTCAATTGAGTGACAATTTCACCTCTGCCTCCAAAGACAAATGCACTATTGATTAAAAAAAACATGGAAAGAAAGCAAAGCATGGAAAAAACAAAAGATAAAGCTGGTTGAGTAATCTATCATACTGGATTTGGCAAGTACGTCCTAGTACCACCATAATATCTTGGCATCTCATCCACATAATGTTGGTATACACCAGCAGGTCTATTAGATGCAGACTGTAGAGGAGCACCTGGAACACTACGAGGCTCATAGCCCATAAGCTGAGTTAAAAGATTCATGTTGTTTGAAAAAGGTCTTCTAGGACCATCCCATGTAAAACGGTGCTGTTAAGTATACAGGCGGCACCATAATAGGCGAAGGACAAACCACAGGTGCAGGATTTAGTGTGTTTTGGCACAATCGCCCCAACTGCAAGTTTTGCCAGTGGCTCGCAAAATCACTATCAAGAATGTCAGATTTGTGCTCCAAAGGCGCAGCAGAAGCAGCTATTCGCAAAGAAATGGAAGTACTTATAACCTCAGAATGATCAAGCCCCTCAGATGTTTCAAAACCCTGACCAGAGTCACTGTTATCATGGCCCTCCTCACCGTGAAATTGGTTTGTTGATGCACCGGAAGTTCCTGTCTCAGTTGGGAGGTTGTACAGTGGAAGCATTGCAACAAATGGAACTGGTGGCCCTGTAGGATAAAATGTAAAAGGAACAGCCCCTGATTTATTGGTAGATCTTTGCCGTGAAATATGCAAAGAAGCAGCAGGTTCAGGTTGGGATTCCACGCTTCTTTCAGGCTCAGGGCCCATTGTTGATAGTGTATTCCATTCTTTGCTGTCATCATCTGTCTGAGTGGAAGAGTGCTCAGAGGCACTCTTACTGTTTCCATAAACAGAAGACTGCAATGCAGAAGAAGCCATTTTCCTATCTCTCATTTCCTTCACGGGCTTTGACACCTTTGCAGATGATCCCTCCCATGAATTCTCAGAAGAGGTTTTACTTCTCCCAGTAGGAAAGGACCTTGAACTTGCACTTCTATAGTCTAAGTATTCTCCAGTACCTCTGTTTTCTTGATATGTAAAAGCATCTGTAGGTTCTTCCCTAGCTGATCCTCGGGTTTCTCTGGTGAACTTCTGGTGAACTCTCAAAGAGTTGCTAGAACCACCTCTTCGAGATGATGACACAAAATTATAGCTAGATGAACTAGGCTGCAGATCATCTGATTTATGCATCTCAAAGCTTCCATTATCAAGATCAAACCCATTAGCGGAGCCCCTCTCCTGCTTGTACCAGAAATCATGATCAGTCTCCCTAACATTCATTTCCATGGGAGCAAAATCCTCACCACCAGGTTCAATTGAATCTTCTTGGTTTGAAGCCAATTCAATGCCAGGAAAATAATGGGTCAACGGTGAAGAAACCAAACCTTGAGGAAATTGCATATTTGAACCCCAAGGAGTCTCTATAAAGGGAATATTTGTGGGCAACATTCCACCCATATTTCTCTGACCATAACCCAATGAAGCTAGAACAGAAGGTGGAATTGAAAGAGATACATGACTGGGTGCCATATTCATTGGAACATGAACCTGTCCATTTAAACCCAGGCCAGTAGAAGAAGCCATCACATTCACTAGATCTTGCTCTTCCTGCTGCAAACCCGGTGTCCCCAGGACAGAAATAAATTCTTCACCCATGGCACCCAAGCCCGAATCATTGCAGTACCTATTTGAAGCAGCAGAAGGATCGAGGCTTTGACAAGAAACAGCATGCCTAACAGATGAAGGATCCTCGGTTGAGCTAACACCATGATTTGATGAATTATCATATTCCAGGTTTTCCCACCTGCTATGATCCAGCCTAGCAGATGAGGCTTGGCCTTTTCGACTTTCTTGGACTTTGTTATGCCTTCCTTGAGAAGAAATTTCACCATATGTCTCAGCAAGCTCAGGACTAGAGCGTGTCCTCGCAAAAAGATACCTTCCCTGAAAGTCAGTGATAAAGTTGTCAGGCTTTGCACTTTTCTGACTTTTATCAATATGCATGTTCTGATTGGAAGTAGATTCCCCTCTACTCTGATCAGAGGCAGTCCTAGTGCTGCTTGTGTTGGCATAAGTCTTTTGGCTTTGAGTATGAGAAACTGCTGGAACTTGACTACCTTTGCATGTGCTTTCTAAGGAATAATTATCATGCTGGGAGGGAACCCTATGAACGCCTTGAGCCACATTGACTTGAGCTTCATGACCAGAAGGTTTGCTGCTTGAATTCTTCCCCAGATTCTCGGGTTCATGCAAGTGATAATGATTTGACAATCTCAATCGTGACAAACAATTCCTTGGTGCATCAGGACGATGGCCACTACCATGTCTCTCCCAGGTATTCAGAAAGAACTGATTTACTTCAAAACATAGGTCTTCTGTGGGGCAATCAAGTAACCTAGCTAGCCTTTTAGCTCCAAATGCAAATGCACTACGTATCCTAAAGAAGTTACCTGGAAAATGAGTCATGTTACATGATAAAAGTTAAACACTACCAGATCAGTAAGAAGTATAAAACATTGATCTACATGTCTACATTGCAATCAAATACTATTGTGTCCGAGTACATAAATGCCCATGTGTGCACATAAAATTTATGGATACACACTTATGTTAACCTTTTCCTTTGTTCTGTAAACATTCTCTAAACTCACTTTACAATTTGCAACCATTCCCGCCAACCAAACCACTTAACATGTATTACATTTTCCACAAATATATACATGCATATAGGTAAAGCAAATAAAGGAACACAAATACATATCAGGACTAAAAACATATTTACACAAAGAACCCTTTGCCCCATTTTTTAAATAAAAAAAAACTACAATATTTTTGAAACCCAAAAGGAGAGTGGCAGAAAAGTAACATAGTTACAGATGTTAATGTTTCTGCAAGGAACATATAAAAATAAATATATAGAAAACATCCTTTGCCCATTTTTAATTTTAGTACCCTTCTATGTCAATCCTTTTTCTATCCAGTTTTGCTACAAATCATCAATTTAAACCATCGTATAAATACTTTCACGAGAAAATTGCAAAACAATTGTACAAACCTCTGTAATGTCTCATAGTTACATAATTACAGGTAAATTTGCAAGCCACTGTCAGCAGAAACATGAATGTAGAGAAAATAATGCAATAGGTAATGTTAATTTGTACCATATAGATCAATCAATAAGGAAGCATTACAGTTGGATCATACTTCAAAGGATATTATAAGGTCAGCAAAGCATAGACAAGATGACGAGTCCTGATTCTCAGGGCTATCTATAACTTGTCATTAAGAAGAATGCAAAAAAAAAAACAGAAGAAAGAAAAGTGCATTTTGATGCAGATGCACAGTAAAACATATCCACAATTCAATAGGGGAAAGGAGAGTGATTAAAACATATCCACAGCTCCAAACAAAAAAAGGAGAGTTGTCCAAATGACATTTAACTTGATGGAAAACAGCATAGCAGAGTTCTATTTGTATACCTTTACTGACACTGCGTCCCAGGTTGTTGTTTATACGCAAAGGATCAATAACATTGAAGTGTTTGGACAAAAAGGGTTGCCCTTGATTATCCTGTCCAGCAGGAAAAACATCGTATACTGCACTACAAGCTTCAAGAAATGATTTGCTCAGTAGTAACTCTCCACCATCCTTTCGAGGAGGTTCCACTGCATAACATTTCACCCAAAACAGTTCATACCAGTAGATTGACAAATATTTATGATACTAAGGGTATCTTAATCAGAAGAAAGAAAAGGAGCCTTCAGGCAATTATGCATACCTGTTACATCTGGAAGTGAACTAATAGGTACAGGACCCCAGAGGCTAACACAGAAATTATTCCAATCAAACTTACTGAAGAACTCAAGAAAACGATAAAGAACCTGGACATGTATGTAGAGAAAGAATTAGATAAAGGAAAGAAAGGAGTGCAGCAAGACAGTGAGACCAAATACCAAAAGCCACCTCAAGAGGACCCGCAAAGGAATTGTTGAAAACATGAAATATATAAAGAACAAGGATCTCCAAAGCATAAGTGGAGATCAATCCATGGTGAGCACCCAGTATACGACTCTCATAGTAACACCAGGCCTTTATCAGTATGATGCTACGCTTGAATAGGTGGTTATGATTTATCAAATTATCAACCTACAGAGTAAAAATACTAATCAGGGGGGAAATTAAAAAAGAGCATCCTGGTTTACAGTAACCAAGAGAAAAATGCAATCACCCCCATCCCATAATTAAATTCCATGTTTTACTTTTCAGTTCTTAGAGGAATGCAGATATCATGGTTGTACAGTATGTTATGCCGCACCTTTTCACTTTCTGACTCTTTTTTGGTTTACTTTTCACAACCTTGAGGTTGCTTAATGAATAGGGCATGGCAGGATTAGTGATTTTCTAATAACAGATTAATAATTTGGGAAAGCAGAAGTGTCCTGAAAAGGATCAAAGATTTGGACAAGAGAAGATAATTTCCACGGTAGAGCACTAACCTCTTCAAGGAAACAAAGGGTGCACAGTCCACCAAGTTGGTTAAATGAAATATCCACCACAATGTTTTCCACAAGACACTTTATTATCTTCACCTGTATATATGTATTCAAACAAAAAAAAAAAAGTTAAATCTACCATCAAGAATTGTTTTTATAAAACACAGGGTATTAAGAATCTTTCATTGAAATTTTTATTGTACACCTATTAGACAAGGATTTCAGCAGGAAAATCGTCTTCTTCAATAAACAAATATAAAAGTGATATAAAATATATGTAGAAATTTGAATGAGAATATAAATAAATCCAATCAGCAAAAAATTAAAAATGTGTTGAAAAGCTTGCCCCAGTTTACACCATTGCCTCTAAATTAAAGGTAAGACATAATGCATATGTCTAACAAACAAACCACTTGTCAAACAAACCACATAGCCTTGAAATATTCCACAAACATTACAAGTCCCCTCTGTAGTGCAAGTAAAAGTGTAGATGGACTAACACTGCTTCAACAATTATGAAGTCAACATCACTAACTAGATATATTCAAGCAAAACACAAATAAAAACAACCTCAGCTGAATAAGCAAGCTTAAAATAATTTGAAGAAACAGAGAGAACAAAAGATGAATAAACAGAATGCACAAAAATAAGACTTTATAAGGGACCTGCCTCTGCTTGAATGTACTGAACCTCCTTCACTCGGAATTCAGCATTTTCATTCCTCTCCTCATTCTCCAACATATCACGAACCTGATGAGCCCAAGTGTCTTTCAAATTTGGATTCTTAATGAAGGCTGTTAAGTCAATATCCCCATCAGGTAAATAAGTCTTAAGTGGTACAGACCCATAGGTGAACACCTGTAGAGCATAACAATCATGTGTAAATAATTATATGAAAAACTTGCAGATGCAAACTTTTTGCAGCAATGGAAAAATAAAGATTATGAATCCAAATCACTCTCACTAAGAAAATACTCAAGAACTACCAGAACGCCAGTCTGCATCATTCATAGTTGTCAGCGTCTTTGGACTCAACCTTAGGTCTATACATATTTCTAATTAGGACACGCCCATTCCCCTGAGTTTGTGATAAAAAAAAAAAAAAAAAAAAAAAAACATGGCACTTTACTGTCTTCAACGTCTTATCCACAAAATGTTATTACATGCATAAAGTTGCTGATCAAAACATGGCCCTTTATTGTCTTCAACTTCTTGTCAGCGTCTTTGGACTCAACCTTAGGTCTATACATATTTATTTCTAATTAAGACACGCCCATTCTCCTGAGTTTGTGATAAAAACAAAAAAAAAAACATGGCCCTTTACTGTCTTCAACTTCGTATCCACAAAATGTTATTACATGCATAAAGTTGCTGATCAACACATACAATATCATCTTTCAATTGTCTTTTCATGAACACAGTTTTGATCACCTTAACTTATGAATTTGACGCACAGAATCACCTCTCCAAAGTCCAAATCAACAAACCTGACTCGAGGATAAGACACTACTCCATGTCTTTCTACTGGACCAACACAATCTACAGCAATATCTATAGAATCTAAATTTAAAAACCCATAAAGACATACCCCATAAGTGTAAGCAACGCATAGATTTCATCACAAGACAAATAGGCAATGCACCTGGCAAGGAAAACACTTCAAAATAAGCCGCTGCACGTAATCTGCAACAGCGTTGCGAAGCTCTTCAGAGGGCCGATTAGGCTGAATGCAGACAATAAGCTCAGCAGTTCTCTCTTCAGCCTTTAACCATCGCTCCAAATCAAGCACTCTGATCACAGAGGCCGCTTCTTTGGGCAATAGTCCATTTGGTATGAGCCCACTTGGTGGCTGTACCCACCCTTCATGCTCTCCCATGCAATCCTAAAAAAAAGATCAAGCGTTTTCCTTCCTCTATTACCCCTTAATTCCACAACTAGCCAACCAACAGACCAACTTTCTTCCAGAAATGACATAAACACATGAAACCACCACCAACAACAATAACAACAGGTACAAAATACCAAAATTGAAGGAGATTAAAAAAAGACTAGGAAATTCTCATTTTCAGTCGAATCTGTTTCCAAAAATGGAAACTTCCCAATTAACAAACCCAGGTAATATAACCTTTGAGTAAAACGAAAAAAACTGCAAACTGCTGTGATTTCCACCAGAACTTTGGGTGAGGAGACGACAAATCAATTTCAGTTAGGCTAGGCAATGATGAATAAATCAAATTAATAAATTAAATGAAAAGAAGCGTCAGAAACTATGAAGATCAGAATCCTGATAATAATTAAAGTGATTGAAGTATCGGCGAAACAAATAAAGAAAAAATTGCAGGACTGAAAAGGACCAAATAACAAATGCAAGAAGCAAATATTAGAGGAATTGAATAGAAGATGGAAGCAGGGTGGATCAAATTCAATACAGTAATTAGATATTAATTTTCCTATTATTTTCGAGGTTGCAGATAGAGAGCGGGACGGGATGTTTTGTTACAGGAGATAGAAATTGTGAAGGCTTGAAATAAAATTATAGATGAAGGGAGTCGGATGATAGAATCTGTTTTTTTGGTAAAGGAAGAAGAGAAAAAAAGAATAAAAAATAGTATCCAAATTAATAAATTATAAAATCATGATTATGAATGGATAAATGCATCTTAGTTATTTTGTATTAGGAGTCTCAATGATGAGATCAACCAGCCCACGTCAGCCCACTTTGTGATGACGTGTGCAGGTAGCTAATGCGAGTCGGCCTCACTGATCGTATTATATAACATCAATCACGAATTATAATTACACGGCGAAGATTGAAGCGGCAGCACGAGCAAAAAAGAACCCTTCACACACAAACAACCCCCGCCCGCCCGTTAACTCTTTCTGCGTTTCTGCGTTATGCCTGAAAAATAGATCGGAACTCGAAGAACTTTCTAGAGTTTGACGACGCCATTCTTTCTGCTTCTGAGTAAGCACTTCGTGGGTGCTTTATCATATCTCTCTGTTCTCTTGCTCTTACTTTGTTAGGGTGTTTCGATGCACGAGAGCTTGCTCTTAGGGTTTGTAGTTTATCAAATCGTTCTTTTCAGGTTTCCTTGTGAAGCTTTTCGCTTAAAATTCTGTGTCTGATTAGGTTTATTTGGGATCGAATTGTAGGGTAGGGTGTGCATGTCCATGTTCTCTTGTTGATTTCCTAGGGTTTCGTCTTTGATTTGATTTTCAGATTCTCAAATAACACGACGAAGTGTACCTGTTCACTGTATTGGACTGGTGAAAACTGTGGTCTTTGGTCGTTTTGCTTTTTGATATGGCAGATTCAACTGAACCCGAACCTCAACAGACTGAAGCAGGTATGGATTTTTCTGTCAAAACTGATCTCCATGTTTGCTTTTTATGACGTCATTATTATCCGTCGTGGTAAAATAAAATATTAATATATATTTGGCCTTTGCAGTGTGCAATTTTTTTAGAAAACCGATGAAGAACAAGAATATTAGAAAGAGAATGATTGATGAGGATGAGGATGAGGATTCAAAAACCGAAACCTCTCTGTTACACAGTCAGAAAAAAAACCCGAAAGCTGACAATAAGCTCTACTTTTCTACTGGGCCATCGAAGAAGTCATCTGAATCGAATGCAGAACCTGAAAGGTTGGTTTTTCAATTCGAGTCTTCCAAGGAAATTCAAGTTCAGCATGATAGTAGAGCGACTGCAACTCTAGAAACTGAGACTGAGTTTTCAAAGGATGCTCGGGCCATTCGTGAGAGATCTCTAAAGCAAGCTGATGATGCTTTGAAGGGTAAAAAAACGAGTTCTGGTGATGAAAAGTTGTACAAGGGGATTCATGGGTATACTGATCATAAAGCTGGGTTTCGAAGAGAGCAAACGATTTCAAGTGAGAAAGCTGGTGGATCACATGGGCCTCTTAGGGCTTCTGCTCACATAAGAGTGTCAGCAAGGTTTGATTATCAGCCAGATATATGCAAGGATTATAAAGAAACTGGTTACTGTGGGTATGGAGATTCATGCAAGTTTATGCATGATCGAGGGGATTACAAGTCTGGGTGGCAGATGGAGAAAGAATGGGAGGAAGCAGAAAAGGCAAGGAAGAGAAATTTAGCTTTGGGAATGGATGACGAGGAGGAAGGGGGTGTAGGGCACGATGATGATGAAGATGAGTTGCCATTTGCTTGTTTCATTTGTAGGGAGCAATTTGTGGATCCTGTTGTGACCAAATGCAAACATTACTTCTGTGAGCATTGCGCTTTAAAGGTAGCCCCTTTTGCACCTATGTGTTGCACTTTAGCTGTTGTTTCCTTTGTGATTTTGCTTTCTTAAATATGTTTTGAAATGACTTAAGTTTTCCGTGATTTTAAACTTATTTACCCCCCACCCCCTTTTCTGCTTTACAGCATCATGCGAAGAACAAAAAGTGTTTTGTGTGCAATGAACCAACTCTTGGCATCTTCAATTCAGCTCAAGAAATACGCAAAAGGATGGCTGAAGCTGGTAAACGATAGTTTCATCTCTTTTCTCTGTAATGTAGTCATGGATGTGCTCTCTATACTGTGGAGGAAGTGACCATTATCATGCCCTTCTTTTCTTAGGTAAATTATCTGAGGATTTTTTTTTGTAGTTCCTCAACTATTTGGGTCTTCTGAACTATCTGTGCTATCTTTCTGAAAACAATATAATTTTTTAGTAGTTCCTCAAAACTGTGTCTATCTTTATTATCTTTCAGAAAACAACCTAATTCACTTGAGACACATTTGGAATTAATATACTAGATTGCTTGTTGAGTGTATTATTCAGGAGTTTCAAGCTTTTATAGGGTTTCTATTCTATTGCACTTTATACTTGGTAGCCATACTGACGACATTAGGTTGCCCTATATGCAGATTTAGATGTTGAATTTGCACCTAGTTGCCCAAACTTTGTTCAGCAACTTTTGTTAACAAATTAGATTGTCTTTGATGGTGACCATTTGAGTCATTGGTCATTTGATTTGTACTCAATGCAGCAGTGCAGCTTAGAATATAAATCTGAACTAATAGCTGTGAGCTGAACTTGACAAGTCAAATTTGTGAACAGAAAAAAGAAAGTGCATACAGATTTTGCAGTATGCAAGAAATATTGGATTTCATTAAGTTGTTAGTCAATGATGATGAATGATAACTACATGTACAAGAGCTTATTTGCTGTGCATATATATTTATTATCTTATGTATATCCAACCAGGGGAGAACCCTGCAAATTTATTTACACACCAGTCATGGCCTTCTTGGTCCCTAACATACTTCTTTCCAAAGTGTTTTCGTGGTTCCATAAGTGTGGAGATGGTGAGGCAAGCAATGGCCACATGTGATTCCCCCATTCTTGTACTTTCCAACCAACCAGTTTTGAATTTTTCCGTAGAACCTTGTTCACTGCCTTTAGGTAGTTGCTAGAGTCATGGTCTCTCAAAATTGTACCTTCCGAGCCGTAAGCTGTGGGATCGCTAAGAGTTTCTAGTGGGTGGGGACAATTCAGGAATGCCTTTATGGCACTTGCAGAGAACCCATGTTGGGTTTTATCAAAAGTATACAGTGCACTTCCTGGAGGGAGTAAAGGGTGTGGAGGAGATGACTTCTCATCAGGTTGGAGTATGAATAATTTCCCAAGTGGAGAGTACAAGAATTTCTGCATAAAACACAGGAGAAAGTGAATGAGAAATTTTGATAGTCCATGATACGGATGCCATGAAGCTGATAGTCCAACTCCTTAGACAATTCAAGTCTGAGCGAGTAACAAAATAAATGGTTTGTGAATGGAAAGATAAGATTGATCAAACCGGTACTTACATTTTTATTTAGACAAGGGTGTGACTGGAAGGAGCCATTTAATCGCTTGAGGATTAGTGTCACATGGTTAGGGTAGTTGCAGGAGAAAGCTCTTGGGACAATATCTCTATGCATCATTACACAATGTACATGGTTGTCATCTAACCCCAAATAATTTAGGATCTTTTGGCCTCCACAGAACACAAATGGTGAGCCAAATGTGACCACAGGCCTAAGAGCAGAGGACATGACGATCTTCCTGGTTAGGAGCATCAAGTGGACTAAAAGGGAGAGGCTACCCCCAAGAGAATGGCCAGTAAATTGAAGCTTAGCACGCCCCCCATGTTTGTTCAAATGTTCCATTATTTCTGGTATGAACTGTTCATATATTCCCTTTGCCGCTTCATAAATTCCTCTGTGAACAAGCACATCTGTGCCCTGCCAAACACAGAATTTAATCGATGGTATTTTCACCTCATCCAATATGGTGTTTCTCAACACGGACTTTTTGTGAGTTGTGAGGGTTTGCAGTCAATACTTACCTCAAATTTAGTGGGTTCAAATAGGAGGTTTGCCTGCCAAGATGCAAGGGAGTCGGATCCCTGCAATTTGGAAACACGAATACAAGTTCAACACTTATCAGATTTCTCTATCTTACAGAAATAGAATATCATATCTAATGTGAAGACAAAATGCTATGAATGACGAAGGAATCATTTACCTGAATCACAAAGCAGCGTGTATACGTGCTTACATCATCACAAATAAACCATTCACAGGGTGCTGAGTGAAGTGACTGAAGGTCCCTTGCTGCCTCCTGTCTTTCCTTCTCCCCGGCGGCAACCATTGCTGTCATAGTTGATGCTGCAACATAAGCAAGAGATGAGCGGATGGGGTGCTTCTGCTCAGCTTCCTCCGTGTTCCCTGAGTTGGATGTGGCAGCTACAACGGTAGCTGGAGGGACGCGAGTAGCGTCGTGATCAAGCTTCTCTTTCACGGCAGCAGCAGCCTCCGCTTTCTTTTCTAAAGAAGATGTGATAAAGTGTAGGCCGTAATATCTCTTCAAATCCATGGCCTGCATATCAATGGATAAATTAATTGTGCTAGCGGCATTACACATCTGGGCTGATGATTGATGATGTAGATTACTGATTACCTTGCTTTGAATGACATGATGGATGAGTGATTATTTTCTCGAGTTTAAGACATTAATTTTCATCATTATATATGAAATCCAAAAATTGCTTATTTCTTAATCAATAGATCGCTAGTACCATAGAGTTAGCCAAGCAGTAAGTTTAGATGATCCTCGACGGACGGGCCACTTAATTGTTGCGAGGGACAGAGAGCATACCTTAATCTCTGGTATAACATAAGCCATATTGCACAAGAAAGCCAGCTTCGAGAGTAGCTTGGTATCAGACCATCCAACTGGAGCCAAAAATCTTAAAAATGTTTCTCGATTATATTTTATTTCTCCTCCCTCCGCGTCTGAATCATAGTCTGCCACGCAACCATCTTCACAGTTACTATCACCATTTTTGTTGGCATCAGGTAACTCTTCTCCATATATGTCCTCTTTCTTCTGCCTGCTCCTCCAATGATTTCTGATCTCGTAAATCCGCTCCACCCAATTTGCTCTCTTCACCTCTCCAAGTTCATTGCCAGCACTGCCTTCATCTGAACTTTCCACTATATTCTCATCTTTCTTTAATGAACCGTCAACCCCATCCTCGGCAATATTCATGTCTTTGCTTGTCTCAGGGTCAGACAGAAATGATCGAAGTGATGCTGGGATTATGGAGCTAGAAATCTGAAATTGGAAGATACCAACCGAACGGCTGCTTTTAAGCTTTGGTTGTGATGATGCAGCACAGCTGTAGTTAATTGAATAACAGAGGTGGTTATCTGAGTAGGATCTCTGCATGGCGGCTCGGTTGCAGAAATCTTTGCCAGAATTTGATCGGTAAAGGCCATTGTGTTCTTTGAACCTATCTTTTTGTGCTCCAGCTGCTGGAGAGGAAGGAATAGCCATTGAATTGCATGCCATGACTTGTAACAGTTGTTACCGCAGTGCTGATGCTAAGTGAAGATTTAGTAAAATGCCCCTCCCTCCCTCCCTCTCTCTCCCTCTCCCTCTCTCTCTCTCCCCACCTATCTAGCTAAAATCTCGAGGTTTGCCAAAATTCCTGAAAAAAACTGAAGGTGTGGTGTTAGATAATAATAATAATAATAAAAAAAGGGTTAGGCGGGACAAATGCACATCGTTAACAACGAGAACACATGCTAAAAAAATCAATTATTACGTAAGATATTTAAAGTTAACCAATGCGTGTAAAGATGTGAGATTTCCGCCCGCTTTCTGAATGAGTTCGACCAAACTGAACACGAACCTGGACACGCACTAATATAACGGGCTCTTAGACCAGTTTAAGATCTTCATGTTAAACTTCCAACTTGTCTCCACCCTTCTGACAGTAAGTCATACAAAAAAAATCTAAAGATAAATTGCTTTAAAAATCAAAATTCACATGCATATAATAATAATATCAAAAATTAAAGAAAAGAAGCGACAGATTCGTCTCGCTGATCTTGTTGATCTTGAAGATTCCTTGACTCTTTCCATGTTTCAATTCTCTGGCCTCTCCCATGCTCAGAAATGTTCGTCCTCAGAAACCTACTATAGGTAGGATATTATTAATCTACACGAAGGATAATGAAAGCTTCTAGATGTTTTAACCAAGTAATTATATATATTTAAACACCCTTGCAACTACAGTTACAGACGTTTAACCTCTCATTTAAATAGATCCTTACGTCTAAGGATTGAAAACTCACGACAAAGAACTTTGAGAAGAATCTTTCAATAAAATTACCGTTATTCTTACAAGAATATCCGTTGAAGGAAAGAAAGAGAAGAATCAAAACCTCCATCACAGTCCCTAAGGCTCTTGCATGTGCGCCAGGTGGATCCGGCTGCCAAGCATACCTCTCTTTATAACTAATAAATTAATATAGTTATAATTCATTCTTAAAAATAATAATATTGTTATTTTTGTCCCTTTTTTTAATGTTTCTCTTTCTTTCAGTTCTCGTGTCCTTCTATTCAAATATCTCATGAACTTAGAGAATCTAGCTGACAACTCTGATAACAGGACTTTAATATTACCTGTCTAGCTAGAACTGGCTGTCATGTCATAAGTTAAATTAGCATAAAAAAATGTTTATAATTATTATTCCATGGTGTCACGAAATTATATACCTCATAACAAGGAAAAATGTTTATAGTTATAGCTTATAAAACAAATTAATTACTAGATCATTTCGAAAATAAACTCTACCTTAAATTATCTTCTTCCCATGCACAGATGCGACCGTGCTTCTTTCATAGCATGCCAATATGGAAGGCCATCTCCAGAGGCAGATAAAAGTGAAAATGGCAATGCAAATTAGACTGTATAGCAGATGGAGAGGGGGGAAGCTGTGTCGTTGCAGCAAGAAATGTACTGCCCTGTGAACAGAGGTGACACAGAGATATATGGTGTGTGATTGAATTTGGACAGGAGATTCTCTGAAATGAAGGAGGGTTTTATTTGTTTTCTGGCATTCAAATATGTAAATACAAATATAGATTAAAAATAAATAAAAAAGTTCGTCTGAATCTCCCTCTAATCTCTCTCAAAATGGGAAGCTGTTTGGCTACCGGTCAATGGAGATGTTTGTGCCTACACACATTTATATATATAAGATTGTAAGTGGAATCGATCGAAGTGTCTTTTCACGTGTACAGCTTAGATGGGCAAGAATGTCCCTACTCTTTTTCTATATCGCCTAGAAAAAGTTCTCTGAGCTGGTTTTTTTTTTTTTTGCACTAGTCGCCAATATTTTACTAGCAACCTTTTTCCCAATACAACCACGCAGTAGATACTAGATAGTGCCATGGGGTAAGGGATCTTTTTCAGAAGAAAAGCTAACTTGGAGAATATTCGAATACCAGGAGTGATATTATTTTTTATTATTATTATTGTGGGTATTTGGTTAACTTGGTTATACCTCGATTAATCTCACAAGCATTAAAATTAATATTTTTAGTGTTCATCATATTCACAACTACAAGACTCGATCATGAAATTACAAGAAAAAAAACCCTTTTAGTTCAAATGTCTTAATGTCGGACTAAGTTCGGGAAGGGACATTGTTGCCATAACATAAGAGGTGGTTGAGTAAAGTAAATGGTGAAACTGCCTTTAGCGCCAAATGTTCGGTTGCATGAGGCACCCACTTCCAGTGCCCTCCACCTTGCAATCGCCGGCCTGGTGGCTGGTGGAAAGGACCGCCACATATATCCACCTGCCAGCAGCAGCTGCTGCTTGTGTCCAATTCAATTCGCTGGCTTTGAAAGAGAAAAGCCCATCTTTCCTGGCAGTTCGCCAAGATTCCCCCCCCCCCCCCCCCCCCCCCCCCCCCCCTCACGTTTCACCGAAAACACCACGTGTGGCAACAGTCTGCAAGCGCTCTAACCGGAAGGTCGCCGTCGTGAGAACACTTTCCAACTTCATTTCCTGGGTGCAATGTAGAGCAGGGAGTGAGATTTTGCATGGTTTGATGGCAACTTTGCTCTCGAAGAAGACTTCAACTGTTGATTTCGTGTCGCATTTAAAATTTGTACTGTTAATTTGATCACTTATGCTCGTCTCTTCATTTCATTTTATCATAAAATCAAAGAGTAAAAACCCATCTAAAAAATTGGATTTTTTTTATGATTATAGTTTATTTTTTTCATAGATGCCAATGCAATTTATCAATCTTTTCCATAGATAATTTCAACATTTTTTTTAAGGTTAGAAGTTTTTTTAAAACAATATATTTATTGGGATATAAAAAAAATTACTTTACGGTCTAAAACACTTGAATTTAATTTTTTTTTTAAATGAGGTTTCATCAGTATTTGTGAAGATTTTCGATTTAAAATATCAAAAAATAAAGGACGGTTATGGTCAATCATCAAGATTGAACTATGAAATTAAACAGAAATTATATTATTTATCATTAAAAATGGCAATTTAATAATTTATTTGATCAAAGCCTCGGCAACCTCAATAATTATGGGGTCAAAATTAAAACAAACTGCCATTTAACCGCTTTTGTGGGGACTTAGTTGACTCGGCATTACAATCCCAGTTTGGGCTTTTGTCATAGCAGATTATACCGGTCCATGAAACTGTAAGTCCATGAGTTGTAGAAGAATAATAATGTCTTGGTAGAAGCCCAATTGTTTTTTTTCCACTCCATTTTGCCAGGTAGCCTCGTTTTTGTTTTGATTAGAGTCTGTATTTTTCCAATGTTTTTCAATTGAAAATATAATAATTTAAAAAAAAATAACGTGCTGTTTGTTAGATATTATCACTTGGAAAGGGATTTGGGCAGAGAAGAGGAGGAAAACGATGAAAATTTTTGAAAAAAAAAAAAAAAAAAAACAGCCCTTCTACTATTAGATTCCATCATGTATTCAATGGCCTGTTCGGTAATATCAGGATTAACTCCTACTTTTGCCGATGTTCTTGTTATATTTCATTGCGATATTTAAATGGCCCAACATCTCGCAAAAGAAAACTCAATTATGCAACGATGTTAAATACCATCCATCCATGTGCTCACACTATTATATCTCTTGATCACTCTCTATCAAAGCTGGCTCAGGTGATAACTGAGATGAGGGAGCGAGAATTTGGATGGTAGCACCCTCTGCTGCAGGCACGGAGTGAAAACTTTAACGCGAGAAAAGCTCAAGATTTTGATTTCTCGTGAACTCAAAATAAAGAAGAGAATACATTTCCATTCTGTCGTGTAAGCATGGTAGGCAAGATTATATACATATATCAAGTGATGTAGTAATAAGAATTTAAGATTAAAATATTTGTTTTTTTTATAATCTTAATTTCAAGTTTTATAATTATTAATATTTATATAATTATTAATTTTAAAACTCGTAAAATTACTCGAGATATATACATGTTAACAATTACAATCACATTAATATATATATATATATATATATATATATATATATATATATATAAATAAATAAATATATATAAATAACAAGAAGCCAGTTGTTAATCAGCTACTGCATTAGGCTGGCGAGCGCATGTTCCGTCCAATCTCTTCCTTATCTCACCCATTTCTATGTGCAGATGCTTGCTGGATATTGGCTGACCCCTTTTGACTACCTTTTAAAGTATAGTCTTGTACATGGCACTGCACGTTTTACGATTCTCAATCATCTACGAGATTGCGCCTTGATTTTGTTTGTTTTTATGATTATGACGTTGGCACTACGAGGAAAATGGAATATTAGCATAAGTGTGTGTGTGTGTGTGTCTAGAGAGAGAGAGAGAGAGAGAGAGAGAGAGAGGTGGAAGTGTATTCAGTCATGACTACTAGATTCAGGTGCATAAAAAAACTTTATGTTCCAAGAAACTAAGTTGATCAACGACGTCGGGATTCTTCTTAATCCTATCGAAGATCATAAATAACAAGCTGGTGATATCTTAATAGCCAAGTACATCCTGGATCGGTATATATGCATTCCAAAGAAATAAAAAAAGTCATATAGGAAATTTTATTTTATTTTAATATATATAATATTAATATATAAATATTTATTAATAATAATTAACTAATACAAGTCCAATTAAATATTTTTTATATACAAATATATTAAATAATTTTTTGATTATCTTGATCAATATGTAGAAATAGCTTTTTACTTAGAAATGTTATTTTATCTCTTCAATATATCTATTACTTTGAAGTTATGAAAATAAAAGATAAAAGCTAACAAAATTTATCTTTTAATTTTACTCTTCCATTGGAGTTATTCTTTATTGTTACTAGATCCTATAAAGATTTTTTTTATTAATATGGATATCTGAATTAGCTTCGATCAATCTCATAAACACTAAAATTAACAATTATATAAATTTTTAATAATCAATATATTAACAACTTCATAATTTGAAACTGAGCCCAAATGAAGAGCAAAACTTACCCACCTACTCGATGTTTAAGAGAGTGTTTGAGAGTGTGGCCACACTGGAGGTTGAGAAAAAGCTATGGTTTTGGATGTTTGATTAAAGTAGATAAGTTGAAAAAAATATTTGGATCCCATTTCAATGTTGTCCGTGTATTTCGTCTGGGGGTTAGGGGGGTTGGGGGTTGTTTTACAATTTAGTATTTATTATATTTTTTAAAAAATATATATATTTTTAATATTAAAATAATTAAAATATAAATAAATATATTAGAAGGAGATCACAATATAAATTTTATCTCGCAATCCAAAATTTGTTTCATATGATATTTTATTATATATTGTTTCAGGATCGCAGAGGCCTTCACATATGGATTTATAGTTCATGATGAAATTTCAAGTAGTTTGATGGGAGAAAAAAAACAAGTGTTTAATTTACTTGAATTATTAATTATATTTTATTATTATAATTATTAAATATTTAAAAAACAATACACACACATACTTTAAAGTAATTTCACAAATTGAAAGCAATATAAAAAACTTGGTAACCAAACACTTGAAACTACTTTTCATTAACCTCAAACTCAACCACAGTTTTAACCAAACACTTTAAAAATTATTTTGAATCACAATTAAAATATTTTTAAGCTGTTTTTTTTTAAATCTCGACTACAAAAACAAAAATAATAACGAACACATCCTAAAACTTGTGTGCACGAGTGGTCCAAAATTTTGATGCAGTGGATAAGCTTTATGGTTCTGGACAGAGAGGATAAGCTTTGACAGCTTATCACCTGACACCTCCTCAGATGGGTCTCTCTTCATTTCTTCGCATCTTATTGTCCACTCTTTTGGAATAAAGTAGAATGCCCCCCTATCCTCCGAGCTGAAACTAATTGTTTGCTTTACTGAAATGGCTACCCATGAACAAGGTTTTATCAACACCTGGACGAGCTAGTTCTAGCAAGTCTGACAGGTCAGGCAAGGATGGGGACGACCCTAGCTATCCGTGAACAGAATCTCATTTGTGCTCTGTATTTCCTTAACTAGCAGTTTCTTGTTTGGATATCTTGGTGTTTAGAAATCTGGCTATTTGTGAAAAGGTTTCCCCGCACAGGCTAATTAATTTCCAGCTAGCGAGGAAGGAAATGACAGTTGATGACTATTCCAGTAATTATCTTTATTTTCCTTGAGTGGAGGATTTAGGGTTTGACTGGAGAGTGAAAAACGTGGAGTGGCGTTGTGTATTCTCGTTCATAATTATATGAAAACGAATTAGTATGCAGTGTTTGATGTTGTGATTTAGAAAGTTTTTTTATTTATTTGAAAATATAGTGAAATAATATTTTTTATTTTTATTTGACATTAATATGTTACAACGATTTAAAAAAAAAAAAAAAAAGGAGGCTCGCGGCAAGCCGAATAAACAAAGAGTTAGCATATTAGCAAAGCCACTTTTTTTCTACCTTCACTTGCTACCTTTAATCATAATTAAGATTTCATTTTTATAAGTTTTAAACATAGACGAGAAGTTCAGCATAATTATTTGTTATATAATTAGGTAATTTTAATATTATATTTTAATTACTCAAGTAAGTTGTGAAACTCATGGCACCATTTTTTTTAAAAAAAAATATTAATTTATAAGTAAATAAGTAGCTTCAATTACAGCATAGTGTTGATTTCAAGGCTAGAAATGCACATAGATTAAATCCAGTTAATTTTAGAATAAATTTCAGGAGCATAATTTTTTTATATATCATAAATAAATATTCAATTTCCATCCTCCTTTGCAGTATTAATGTTTGTTTATAAATTTTAGATCTCAAGAATTACGTTTTATTAAGATCTAGGAGCATTTACGTTTGATATTATAGATTTTAATCATGACTACACGTCCTTGGCCTAGCTAGATACAGGAGTAGCAATTTCCCGTTCCATAAATTCTCATCCCTCCCTTTCAAAATTGAATCTGAAGAAGAAAATCTTCACAGCTATAAGAAGACAACACTGAGAAATGATGTCGAAATCATACAAGAAACTACAACGTTATACAATTGGACCATGTTGTTCTTAGCCCAAAAATAGTTATTTTTTTCAGAACCTCATCTGTCAAATCTGCATTGCTCGATCAATGCAGTTCTACATCTAGTTTGATTAGCGAGTACTTGTGCTTTCCAGTCATGATGTTCTATTTCTGGTTCACTTTTACTTGATGAAACATCACTCAAAAATGCTCCCAGGCAGGGCTGTCGATTACTCATTGGCTGCTAAATCCTTGAGACCAGATGGCATAAATAGCGAGGAGAATATATATATATATATATATATATATATATATATATATATGGAGAGAGAGAGAGAGAGAGAGAGAGAGACGATGAAAAAGTTAACACTTCCATGGTCCCCAAATCGATGAAAGTATCTGGGCACTGCAGGCCTGAATCGTCCATTAAAATAGTTGCCACTTGGGTTTTTGTTAGTGGGGAAATTAAATCCCATTTCGTCATGATTTTGTCCTTTTGGACTGGCCAATAGATATGATCCATGTGTTCTAAGAACAACTTCAATGCAAAAAGTCATTTTAAAAAATTAAATTGATAAAATAACTTTTTAAATGGTTTATATATAATTTTTTTATTTATATGTATTCCAACGATAAAATTTATTTATAATAATTATTTTTTTGTATGCCATTTTAAATACACTGTAATTATTTTGTATATAATATAATTTTGCAATTAATTATTCAATGCATGTTCTCAAACACATTATTGATTTTCTTGATGGCAACTTTCTCATTAGTTTCCATCAAACAACACCATAAGCTCCTTTACATATAGGCTTAATTGGAACATACTTTGAATCAAGCTCAAACACAGTGTTCCACATTAAGTAATATTGCTTCCTTGTTGGCTTCCTTGTTGGCCTAGTTACATCTGGAGGCTCCATTAAAGTTGTTATTTCCCTGAAATAGTTATTAAAAACTCCTACAACTCCACAAAATCTCATCGATATTCAGATAAATAGAAAATCGATTTACAAACTTACCAATTAAAACACTTGAAAAAACAAAGGCATGGGAGCTTGAAAATGATCCAAAACGAGCCATAACAAATATATAAACAAAGGTTTAAGAAAGGGATCTATAATGTTTTGAGATCACCTGGTTGCTTGTAATGTTATTCTTTGTGTCAACATTGCTTGCTAATAATTCAATCACTTTTAAATGATTCCTCCAAGAAAGAAAAAACAAGGAAAGCAAATTTCAAAAGCAGTAAAGTCTTAAAACTTTCACCTCCAATTATTAGTCAATCCCTCGAATATACAAAACCCACCAACTTCTCCTCTAAAATCAAGCCAAGAATCACATATCACAATATAACTAAAGCCCCATGATCCTTCATTTTCCCTCTACAACCAAGTTTCAAAACCCAAAAACCATTTTTCCTTCAAATAAGAAACCTTTAAAGAAAAGCAAAATATTTCCCATAATTCATCAGGAATAGAGCTGAAGATCTTATCTATACAATGAAAGTGATATAAATTGATATGATATAACATGTTTTTGTTAGATACTATATCTTGTCAGGATTAGAAGAAGGGAAGGAGGGCAATGGTGAGAGACGTGATGGCAACACAACAGACAAAAAAAGACATTTATAACGTAATTTGCTTTGGGTTTTAGGAAACCTCACCCCGATCGCTTCATGTAACAAAAGAGATGCACTCTAATGCAGTTAATTACTAATTGAAGGCAACAAATAAATGAATTGAAGAAAATGCATTACAAATTAAATAATGTCTTATATATAATTGAACAAAAAATAAAAACTAGCACAATACTAAATATTCTTTTATAATTTAAAAACTCGATAAGTCTATTAAAATAATTTCATGGCAGTTTAAACTCGATAAAATAATTAAATAATGTAATAATAATGGTTTTTTAAGAATATTTTTATCTAAAATATATATTAAAATAATATTTTACTTATTCATGAAAAACATATTTTTAAAATAATATATGAATAAAATTTTAAAAAATTATTATCATTGTCACAAATCATATGTTTATTTGCCAACTATTTTTCCTAGTTTCAAAAATATTATATAGTTTTTAAAAAATTAGGTTTTTTTACAAGAAGATGTAAAAATGACATCTCAAAAAATAAAAAAATTATTTTAACTATTAATAAACTATTGGATTGAAAAAATAAAAAAAAAATGTTTACAATAGCTAAAATAAATTTTGTCTATTGGTACAACTAGTGGGTTGGAGATGCTATTCGTATTCTCAGTGAGCACCTTTGAGGAGATGATTGTGAAAGCATTAAGACCGCTTCTCTTGGCAACAAATTGATTGGTTAGGATCTTTGCCAAACTCCAGATGGCAATATATTGGAAGTGTCATTGAAAAGATCTCTGTTGCTTTGGGCAGCTTCGAATGAACACGTGGGTATAGATAATATCTGATAAAACACAACTGAAGGTGATGCAAATGTAATAAAAACAGTGAGTAATACTATGTTTGTCAACTAATTATTTTTTCAATTAGAACAAAATATTTCAGTTTTAGATGATTTTTACGTATTGTTTTGATATTATACTGTTTATATATATATATAAATTATTTTGATATATTTTTGAATGAAAAATACTATTAAAAACAACTTCAACCATACTCTTAAACATACCCTAAGTTCTCAAGGTCGATCTATCTTAATTGAAAACCAAGATATATTTGAGATCAGGCAAAACTTACTACTTCAATCTGAAAACTTCCTTTTCCCTCTTGTTAATGTATGCTATTAATAAAAAATGAATACAATATTTGAAATTGTCTGTGATTTATTTTTCTTCTTTTTTTCGAACAAGGTTCCATCGGCGATGCATTTGGCACAGAAAAGATTTGGGTTTCCTCGCATCCGATCACGGCATCGAAAAACCTTAAGATATAGCAAATTTATCATAGTGACTCGTGTGGATCGTAGTTGATGCTCATGGATGGGAAAAAAAACATTTTAGAAAATGTCGCGGGTGTCGTCTGTCAAATCCAAGGTGGTCCAGTCATTAAAATCAACAAATTAAAGGTCAGACTACCGGTCAGACAAAACTTCCATGCGTGGATGTGGTCTTCTCTGAACCTTCTATCCAGTCATGAACTAGATACAAAGAGGAGCAATTGACAGCTCAGCGTTAGAGTTTCGGCTTCTCACGAAGAGAAAATACTGCATAGTATTATCACCGAGAATTGTAAGCTGGCAATCTCACGGTGAAAAAGAATAAACAGACACTTTCTCGTTTGTAAATATAAAGGTGATATAAATTGGACCATTCTGTACAATTAACAAAATATACAGGGCATGAATAAATATTAATATTGCAGCACTAAACATGTATGATTGTGAGCTGCTTTACTAATTTACCCCTAAAATAAAAATAGTAATAGAGGTTTGCTTTGGGAGAATTTTTGGATTTTCGTGCTGGTTTTACGACCATCCTTACTCTTTTTCCCGATCGGTGCTACTATTATCCTACCTCATCGCCACAATGTTTTATTACCACTTTACTATCATTATATTTTTAATATATTGTTTATCAAATACATTTTATACGAAAAATATTTTATATCCAAAAAAATTACATAAAACAAACTTCCTCTTATTTGTTAACCCCTACCACTTTTAAAAGAAACTTAATTTTTGACCCCTCAAAATTACTTGAAAAAAAATTATATATTTTTAGCTCGTTTTAATGTGTTATTATTATTTTATTTTAAAAAACTAATAAATATTATTTACATATATTATTGAGTGAAAAACACTTTAAAAACACAATCATTATTACACTTTCAAACATCATCTTCAACGCTTAAAAACTAATTGTGCAAAATAATAAATATAAAGAAAGTCTATCAAAAATAAATGATGAAATAGTAAATTTTATTAATTTATTAATTTATTTTTTGAAATAGGTTTTATGAAATGACCGATGAGAAAAAATAATAATAATAAAGTAATACTCTTAGAATGGTCAACTAAAAGATTAAATAATTTTTAAAAAACAAAAATGACTAATCAATTAATTTCTTGCAACTGAAAGGCCTAATTTATAATTCAGTCCATCATGATAGTAATTATAATAACAAATTTCAAGAGAAATAAAACGGTAAATAATAGCAATCTTTATCACTAACATCTCCTGCCCTCCACATGATAGTCTGACTTTAAAGTAAACCCACTAGCCTAGTGAGGATCACATCACACGCTAAATACCCACCCCCTAATAAATATAATAATAAAAAATCATCCAACGTTCAATAAACAAAGCACAATGGAGTTGGACTGTCACCACACGGTCTTGGAATCTGTTTGGAAATTATTTTAATATTTTTTTAAAATAAAAAAATACTTTTAAAAAACCATATATTAAATTACCAAACAAACACTAAATCCAACGCGTCACCCTCCAACATTTATTATTATTATTATTATATAGGAGAAACTTGTATAATTGTGTAAAATGGGCCCATAGCTTAGGCTGTGCCTTTAATTTGAAAACTATAAGAAAATGAAAATGAAAATTGTCGGTGGATTCGTGGACTTTATTGACAGAACGCTAAGCTTAAAGAAAACTAAGTGAAAGGTTATTAATATTCTTGGTTTTTGCTTAAAGCATCACCAAATCCTCTCCTCTCCTCTCCTCTTTCAAAGCTTATCTTTAGAAAGCCTCAGATTTCCTTTTCCAGCGAGGAGAAGAGAGAAATAACACCAACCATACTCGTCATCATAAGAAAAAGAAAAAGAAATGAACGGCGGCGAGGCCTACAGTGCAGCAGAGGCTCAATACATACGGAGACACCATAGGCATGAGCCTAGAGAGAACCAGTGTACATCAGCTCTTGTGATGCACATCAAAGCTCCTGCTCACCTTGTATGTTTTTCTTTTTACACTCTTTTTTTTTTTTTATCTTTTCATTGATTTTATGTCCGGTGATTTGTTTAAAGTTGTTTTTGACTTTGTTCTTCTGTGTCAAATCCGTGTAATTTGCTCGATTTCGGTTGATTTTTCCCTTTCCCTTAATGGGATTCTCGCTGTCAGTATTTGTTTTTCTCTCATCTGTAACAAGCCAAATATAAAAGCACGGGGCTTATGGTTTATTTCTTTTCAGTATCTTACTGGGTTTACTCATTCTTATTAAGAGAAATCTTGATTTGATTTTGTGTATAATTGGATCAGGTTTGGTCACTGGTGAGGCGATTTGATCAGCCACAGAGGTACAAGCCATTTGTGAGCAGGTGTGTTATGAACGGAGAGCTTGGGATTGGAAGTGTTAGAGAGGTGAATGTTAAATCTGGACTTCCTGCTACTACTAGTACCGAGAGGCTTGAGCTTCTTGACGACGAGGAGCATATTCTTGGAGTCAAGATTGTTGGTGGTGATCATAGGCTCAAGGTATGAATAAACAAATTGCTTTTCTTCTTGGCCTTCTATTATAAGCTGCTGTTGATTCTTGTTATGTAATGGATTTAAATACCATCAGCTGTATTTCTGTGCTTATATTAAATTGATATGTGGGATCAAACGTGTGATGGGTTGGGTAAGTTCTAGTGTTTTCTCCTTCATTGATTTGCTTTGTAGGCAACTTTGCTTTAGAGCTGTGATATCACAGGTCTCTTAGAACGGTTGTGCATCACAGATGCACGTGAGAGCTAAACTTTCTCCTCCTTTTTACCCCTCTACTTCAGTGTCCAGATTAAATATGTGAATTTTTCGCACTCCATATGTTTGAAGCATGATAAAAAGGAACCCTTTTTTGTTGAATGATTGCCGAAAACTAAATAGAGAATATTTCTGGGGATGGTGACATTGCCAAACCAGAGGAAACATATTTTGGTACAATTAGACAACCCTCTTTTCCTTGGTGATATGGAATGAACCGTTATATTACTTTGATATATAATCGCTGACTAGGTGCATGCATACCCACATGATGAAAATACATTTGGAACCTGCCACTAACTATAATCTTTTGTAGTTGGATGCTTGGTTGAATAAGTCTTTGGGCTACTTGTGTCCAGAGTAACCAGAGCATTCCTTGTGCTAAAAAAAATTGATGCTTTTCACTGAAAGCATTCCTGATTCTTCCTCCATCTGATTCCTCCCTGGTTTATTTTGCAGAACTACTCGTCAATTATGACTGTCCACCCCGAGTTTATTGATGGGTGGCCTGGGACTTTAGTCATAGAATCATTCGTTGTAGATGTGCCTCATGGGAACACCAAGGATGAGACATGCTACTTTGTCAATGCCCTTATAAGGTGCAATCTCAAATCTCTGGCTGATGTCTCTGAGAGGATGGCTGTGCAGGATCGGGTTGAACCTATCAATCAATTCTGAGTGTTAAAGTCCTGGTGATGCAATAGGAAATTGACAAGTAAAAGTTATGCATTTTGACCGATCTAGTTTCCCGAAGCTTTGTAGGGGTTGGTTGGAGTACTTTCTACTCGCAGAAGTTTTGAATGCAATGAGTCTGCCGCTGTTCTCCTTGCATTATTCCTTAACATTGAAGCGGGGTTTTCCCCTGTTTAGTGTTTAGGTTTGTAGTCAGGTTTCCTTAAAAATCCGATGAATGGGAAAGGATCAGTTGTTTTTACTTTATGAAAAGCGGCATGTAAATTACTGCTGGCCATGTCTGTAAATACTAAATACTCTGTAAGGCACAGTTGGTTCCTTTTGGATAGGGTTTTATGTTGTAGTTGCAGCTCGGCTTGTAGGATGTTATAACTTATAATAGGGAAGAACTTGAAGTAGCAGTTAGCTGCTGTTCCTTTTTTCTTCTGCTTGCATATTTTTTTTGCTTTCAGGGCAATATTGACATTCTCTCCTGTCTCCCTAACATCCAGTCACAACTATCCCTGCCACTATTTTATGTGGTGGAGCTTAGGAGTGAGAAAAAAACTGAATAATAAAAAAAAAATAAAAAAAACCGAACCGAAAAAAAAAAATGATTAGACCAATTACAAAATTTTGCAAAAATATTGATTAACAAAAAAATATTTTTAAATGAAAAATATTTTCTAAAATAACTGCAATTATATTCTCAACAAGCACTTAATTATGCTAGACATCATGGCACTCCGTATATCAACCAGAAGCTAGCATTGTAATTCATTGTGTAGAAAGATTTTGTAAATAATAGTTCTATACATAGAAAAAAGACCCTTGCAAAAACTCAACAGTTCAGTTTACAAAATTTACATTTGCTTGCTCCTCCTTCGGTCGGATTCTCTATTGGTTCTACATTCATCCGAGCTGGATGCTGCTGAAGCTAGACCCGAGTATTCCCCTGCCGCTATCCGTCAAATTTTTGTTATGATGCGTCCCATTATTTGAGAAGCTGTACACGGAGTTATGGTGTAGGCTCTTGAACTATGAATGACCAATATTGCTACCAGTAGTCGTTGCAAGAACACTTCCCTGCCTTAAAATGGTGAAACCGAACACCATCCCTGAGGAAAATCTCTCTACAGCGAACAAGGGAAATGAATTTTGCTGCTGTGTGACAATCAGAACAGATTCTTGTGTTCTTGATCACTCTGATTGGTGCGCTGCTTGTTTTGATTAGTCCATAAGTGATTGCAAGTTTCTCAGTGTGACTCAGGAGCATCTTCTCCTTTTCTACCTCGTCAGTGTTCTGGTATACACAGTTTAAATCCGGCAAATATCCAAATTTCTTCAGATCAGAGACCAACTGATACAGCTCATAGTATATCTCCCCTTCATCTTGATGGGGTATTCCTCCAGTTGAGAACAGATTAACTCTCTGATCAATTTGAATCCAGCTCCATACTTGCCTGGGCTTAATACCCCTGGTATCCATGAGATCTTTAATACGGTCAACATCCTCCCATCTGTTTGACATGGCATATAAGCTCAACATTAGAACGTAATTAGCAGAATTATATGGTTCTAACTTGAAAAGTTTCTTCGCTGCAATCTCTGCAAACTCAATGTTTCTGTGGATTCGGCAAGACCCGAGCATGGCACCCCAAACACTAGCATCTGGCTTTATTGGCATTGTTTGAATGAAGTCCCAAGCTTCATCAAGGTAGCCAGCTCTTCCAAGAAGATCTGCCATGCAAGAATAATGCTCAATGGTTGGATTTATACCATAGTCGTTTCTCATCATATCAAAGCATTTCCATCCCTCTTCAACTAAACCAGAATTCTTGCAACCGGAGAGAAGGGCTGTGAAGGTTATAGCATCTGGCAAGATACCAGCTCCTTGCATCCCATCAAGGAGTGCAATCGCCTCTCTTCCACATCCATTAATGGCAAATGCCATAATCATGCAATTCCAAGATGCTAATGTCTTCTCTGCACTCCTGAAAACTTCTTGGGCACTTTCTAAATCGCCAGACTTACTATACGTGTCAATGAGTGCTGTGGCTACATATACATCTTCAACGAAGCCTTTTCTAATACTTAGGCAGTGAATTTCTTTACCCTTCTGTAACAAGGATAGGCCCCCACAAGTCCTGAGTAAGCTGGATATTGTGGCAGAGTTTGGCTTAATACCTTCCTCTTGCATTTGGACAAAAAACTCAAAAGATTCCGTGTAGTAACCATTCTGTGAACAGCCTGATATGAGAGCAGTCCATGAAACCACATTTGGTGTCAATCCCGAAATTTTGATATCATGAATCAAAGCTAAAGCTTCCTTAGTGTGGCCACACATTGAATACCCGGCAACCAGGCTGTTCAATGTAATTAGATCTGGTTTAATTCCTTCCACTTTCATACGATTCAATAATCTTTTTGCGTCATCAAAATGTCCCTTGAACGAATACCCTGATATTAATGAATTCCAAGCAACAATATTCTTGTTTTTCATATTATCAAAAAATGCCTGAGAACTGGTGAGGCAGTCATTCTTCACATACATATCTAACAATGAAGTACCCACGTATGCATCATAGTCAAGCCCATTTCTTATCACATAACCATGAATTTCTTTCCCGAAATTCAAGAGCCCCAGTTCATTGACAGCCTGAAGAACGCTAGTGATGGAGCGAGGATTTGGCCTAAAACCCGCAGCTTGCATCCTAAGCAAAGTTATGAGGACTTCTTTATATGAACGAACAATGGCATTGCCTGACAATATGCTATTCCAGGTTACTATGTCTGGTTTTGTGCCTGACCTTTCCATCTTACAGAAAAGATTCCAAGCATCATCCAAGTAACCAAGTGTAGTATAACTTGAGATAATTGAATTCCATGAGGACAAACTATGATCTTTCATTGAATCAAATACCCTGCTAGCTATTTTGATTTTTCCATTCCTGGAGTACATGATAATCAAAGAATTGCATATCGACAAATTTGATTCCATAGCAAGCTTTAACACATACCCGTGAATCTGCTTCCCTTCATTGAGAGCCCCCTCCTTGCTACAAGCTTGCAGAATCTTCAGAACTGCAGTAGCATTAACTTTACTACTCAAGAACTGCATCTCTCTAAACAATTCTAGAGCCTTAACAAATCTCTCATTCTTCAAGTTGACCAAGATTGCCTCATTCCACAAGAGATCATCTAAATTGGGGGACTCATGAAATACCTGATTAGCACTTTCCACACGCCAACACCTCCCATAAAAACTCATTAGTGCACACTTCACATACACATCTAATTCAAAACCCCTTTTGATCAAACTAGCATGTACTTCCAAACCAAGCCATAAATTCATCACACTTGCGCAAATCTTCAAAACCACACTAATCACTCTACTATCAAACACCACTCCTTCACAACGCAACTCTTTAAAGACCTCGAGAACTTCACATGGATCACCGCCAAAGCTCTTGAATTCCTCTAGGAAATCATTCCACATAACATAGTTCCGCGCAAAACCCACAAAGAAAACCATTGCAGCTGCCTTATAATCACCAAGATCTAAATAAGAAGTGATCAAATGCTTCGCCATAGAATCTGAATTCCATTCGTTACCCTTTTTTATTATCTGGGCATGCATTGCTTTAACTGAGTCCAAAGTCTTGCTATCAGCAGTGAAGCCATTTAAGGAGCCAAGATTTGGTAAACGTGTAGGCGTAACTGCAGTTTCAAGTGACGAGGTTGTTGTCAGAGCAAGAGAAAGAGATGGTGATGAAAGGGTTCTGATTGGTTTTGGCTTGTGGTTTTGAAATAGAGGCGGGCTATGGTGAAATGGAGCTAGTTTGTCCATGGTGAAAGGAGTTGGCTTGTGGAGAAATGGCACTGGACATGTCTCCTTATTTTTTGCACAATAAAATATTTGGATATTTGATTTTCATGGATAAGGTCTATCTTCTTACAAATCGGGTCTCGTGGAGCCCTCCTTTACAATCAAAACGCACCGGTTTAAGTTTCTTTTTCTTCTGTTTTCTTCTCACAGGCGCCCTTTCTAATGGTTTTCTTTCCTACCCTCTCATCAGGACTTCTGGGGAGATTTAAAGTTTGATATGGTTCTCAATCGCTGCAGTCTTACAAGCATGTTTAGAATCTATATTCAATTGACTTTAATTTTAAATGTGATTTGATTTTAATTGATAATTAACGAGTCCTACGTTCTTACTAAATATTTTGAGGTTTTAAAAAAAGTCTAAAACCTAATATATTTAGATTTAATTATGTGTTGAATCCAAGTTAGCACGAGTTAAATAAATTTTCAAAGTGTATATATTTAAGTTCAATTATATATTGAGTTAAAAAGAATTAGGTATATTATTAAATTCAATATACTTGTGCTCATTTATATGCTCTATCGAGTTGTTATGGATCCGGCAGACTATCAGACCTAATGAACATAAGTTCAATCATTTGTTAAATTCAAGGTACTGCTAGTTTAACAACTTGTTATACCTAGCATCTTTGAAATTTGTCATATGTTGAGTTCAAGATAGCATGGAGATGACAAATAGTCAAACTTGACATACTTGACTTTAATCATGCACTGAGCCTATGTCAACATAGATTTGGCAAGCTAACGAACTTCAATATACATGAGTTCAGTTATGCACTAAGTCCAGATTAACATGAGTCTGACAAGTTGTTAGACTTACATGTTTCGTTTCAGTAATGCATGAAGCCTAGATCAACTTAAGTCAAGCAATTTATCACACCTAACATATTCGAGTTCAATCATGCAATGATCCCAAAAATATCATAAGCCTAGCAAGTTGTCAATTCTAATATACTTGGATTCAAACATGTTGTGAATCCAAGACAACATGAGTCTGATAAACTTGTAGACTTATTTCTTCTATGCTTAGCTAGGAACCAAACCTAAATGGTCTTAATTATATATTAAGACTATGAACTTAAATTATTAATGTCAAGAATAATAATCTTATATTTGTAGATGTATAAAAGATCTCTCAAAGATATACTATAGTTTTTTATAATTAATAATTTGTAAAGGATATTTGCTCTTCACCAATGATATGTTAGAGATTTTTAACCTATATTAATGCCTTCAAAACTAAATGACTCTCTAGTCTCTTCACTTAATCAAAACAATAAATCCAGAGATTATAAATACTATGTGAACTATTAAAATAAAAAGTTTATTTTTTATTTTTCAAGTATTCATACATTTATATTTTAATTCTTAGAGTATTTATCATACAAAAACAAGAACAAATACTCTTGTTCTTGAAATCTAAATTTTTTATTTTATTTATTACAATCATGGATCATCATTTCAAATTATTGATTTTATCACATGAGAGTCTCTAAATACCATTGACATTGAAAGCGATTGTTTTGCATATATCAAGAATTCCAACATCAATTATGCATTTCATGGGTTATGGAAAAGATAATATTAAGATGAACATTTAATTAACCAAACATCAAATATATTGTCCATGTACTAATTGATTTTTGAGACATCATCAATAATCTATTACAAGTTTCATATTTTGAATAAAATACTAAATTATATATTTCAATTTAATTATACTATTTAGAATACCTGTGGAAATAAATTATATTAACAATCTTGGTCCTTTAAATCTTTTCTTTTTGTCACAATTTTTTTTTCTTGCAAAGACCCTTGTATTTACCATTTTTTAACCATTATCCCTGTAATATTTCTCTCCAAATTCCCAATTTCCGGAGACTGGCAAGCAACATTTGTGTATGAGACGTGTGCAACTCGTGGTCGAAATCTGAAGGACCTTGAATTACTTAGCTGCTTTTCTTCTTAAAGAACAGCATGGTTTTCCAAAAACCCCGCTCTCTGCAATAAAAGAGATGTGTTACTCATAAGCTTTCTTTCGATCCCATGGTTGTACGTTTTGACCGTAGTCCGGTGTGCACTTCTCTTGTCCCTAGCTTAGCGCAAGGTGGCTAACACACTTGTTTAAGGGCACGGAGAAAATCTTGCCTGGTATCAAGCAGCTTTTAACATTGAAATTGAAATTAATTTCTAAATCAAAGGGAAAAATTACCCGGATCTACAAGAACTCGATAAGAGCAAGATTTGTGATTTTTGTGTTACTTACATTTGCAGAAACCCCCACCAATTTTTATTTTTTCCGAATCCACAATAACTTAGAAGGATTAAACAAGAACCCATTTCAATTTAAAATTATCACCTTCAAAGACTGTATATGGAATACAGAGATTAGAACAAGCAAGCATATGCTCACAATAAGCAAACGCAATGGTGTCTATTGAGAATTAGAAGTAAATTCAAATAACCATTAGACTGCCAAATAACTTACATTGCAGTTACCCAAAAAGAAAAGCCCGTTAGCAGATAAACCAAAGGAAAAAATTGAAAGGAAAGAAAACATAGACCAGGACTCCAGAGATACCACCATAAAAAGAACCCTGATATATATACTATGCCCTCTCTCCTCTAATCCTCCTAGCGAGTTGAATATCTTTCGGCATGATGGTGACTCTCTTGGCATGAATAGCGCACAGATTGGTATCTTCAAACAATCCCACAAGGTACGCCTCTGCTGCTTCTTGAAGAGCAGCCACTGCGCTGCTTTGGAACCTCAAATCTGTCTTGAAATCTTGTGCTATTTCTCTCACCAGCCTTTGAAACGGCAATTTCCTTATCAGCAGCTCTGTACTCTTTTGGTACTTTCTGATTTCCCTCAGTGCCACCGTTCCTGGCCTGAATCGGTGGGGCTTCTTCACTCCTCCGGTTGCCGGTGCAGATTTCCGGGCCGCCTTTGTGGCCAGTTGTTTACGTGGCGCCTTGCCTCCAGTGGACTTCCTTGCAGTTTGCTTCGTGCGTGCCATTGAAATTTCTGAATTGGGGGAATGGGTTTAAGGGGATATTTGGGTGTTTTTCGCGAAAAATGAGAGGAAATACTTTGTGTTGGCAAGTGAGGATTCTGGGGAGGTATTTATAATGTGAAGGAGAGGAAAGTGGAAAAGTTAAGTGTCTAGGATGGGTGAATTGGGACCGTAGATTGATGTGTTATCAATGGCTGCAATTCCTTAGAAATGTATGACGCGGATCACGATCCGCGTACATCGTCAACTAACCAATATAATTTCATAACTTTTTGTTTATGGCTTTTTAAGCGCCAACTTGAAAATCTAGTCTATTTAGCTAGCTTAATTGGATTTCAATTCGGCTGTGTTGATTTCTTAACTTTAAGCGGCAACTTGAAAAATTTTGGACATTGATACGTCGACCTGCAGGAAGTCGCGCAAGTTTTTTCTAGGTAAATTAAAATATATGATTGATATCGTAAAATTAGATTATTTTAAAAAAATATATAACATTATTTGGCTGGAAGAAAATAATTATAATGTTTCGAGCATAATTTGAATGAAATTTACAGAACAAATAGAGATTCTTAGTCATATAAAATTTGTTTTCATTATTTTGTTTTTAAAATTAAAATGAGATATATTAATTATATTAAAAATACAAATTTAATCAACACTCTTACACGTAACTTCGTGTAAATTAATTAAATTATTATTACAATGGACATGCAGGGAATTAAAACGAAACTCAAGGCCTCAAACATCATGTTTTTTCCTCTAATATCAAAAATGCTTTTATTGCAATGAAAGCAAGTGAGGAATCTAAATATGTTTTTTGCCTTTCTTTCATAAATATTAAAAAAAAATGTTTTTATTATTTACTTTAAATTAATAATTTTATGTTTTTAAATCATTTTTATATATACTAATAACAAAAATAATTTTTAAAAATATTAAAAAATATTATTTTGAAGTATTTTTTTTAATAAAAAACACTTCAAAAAATAACTGCACCTACACTTCTAAATAAGTACAAAATTTGAATTCATTTTGTTTATAAAAAGTATAATAAACTTGGGAATCATTATGCTTTATTTGTTTTGGAAGTACAAAACCTTAAGCATTCTATTTTTCCGAACACCTATCAACTTCCCTTTTAATTTCTAGAGCATGTTTTGATTTTATCCCTGCAAGTTATTTCATATCTACATTCGAAATAAAAGCTCATACAGCACTTAAAGATTAAAAAGGAAATTATTTTAAATAGTGAGTTATATTTGAATTATAAAGTGATGATGTCATGAATTTCAAGGTGAATCATAACAAGGCTTATGCGGTTTGATAATAATTGACTATTTAGTTTTAATAATTTGACCCATTTTGATAATATGAAAATTCAATAACAAGGCTTATGGTAGCTTGATATGAAAAGTCAAGGTGGCTAGTAGATGTTTGGGTTGACTTGTAGGAGTATGCGACTATGTGTCAGGGCTCTAAAAAAATATTTAATAGAGTGTCTGTTGAGCTCTAGCAAGTTGCATGAGCTTGATAAAAACAAAAAATTAAATCAGACGCACTCCCTTGATCCAAATATGTGTAGGCTCCGGTGCGTGTTGGGCATGCCAAATCATGGCCGGGATACCCCACAGTATTAGGCTATTAGCCACAGCACGACCGTGTTGAGCCCAATGCTATAGGCTTAGTTGGTGCCACACATACTTTCTGGGCTGTATTTTTTTAATCTCTAAATAGAGTGTCGAGCTCAATCCAGTTGCATGATTTGATAAAGACGAAAATAATAATTCTTATGCACTATTTGGGCCTAAAAATATATGGGCTCACGTGCACGTCGAACATGCCCAGCAATGGCTGGGACACCCAATATTATTAGGCCTGGGCAGCCATGTTGAGCCCAATTTGTTGGGCTTATGTACAGCCACATACATTCTCTAGGGTGTGGGTTTTTATTATTTAAGTTTTAAGAGGATTTTTTGGGTCAGTTAAAATTTATTTTATCATAAAAAAAACTTGCGTCTTAGAATACTTCGAAAGTTGATAATTATTTGTTAAATCTTAATAATCTAAATCACTGAAATGCCCCTAAGAACATCCCAATATCACAAAAAAAAACGTGGAAAATAGAACCCCCCCCCCCCACCCGGTTTAATTTTTTTAAAGTAAAATCTAGATTTATCATTTTATCGTAGAAGATAAAAAAAAACTCGTGCTAAGAATACATAAAAGTTTATGTGCAAAAGGTTTATTCTCTTAGATTTCAAGGGCGATGAAGTAAATTCACTATTAATAAAAAAAATGAATTCACTCATCCACGGTAAAAGAGAACTCTGTCCCTACAACAAAGACAATTGTCCAGTGCATTAAGAAATAAAATGATCAATATCAACGGTATTTCTTCTTATATGCCATAAGAACACTTTTTTTTTTAATTTGAGGAAACTCATTTCTGAAAAGTGCATTTTATGAGTTCATATGAGAAAGTAAAATTTTAGTTATTCTAGGTTCTTATAAAATGTGTATGCCTTGACTCGAATTCAAGACTTGTCATGCAAATCTCAAGATTTTTGAAGTGTTTGGGTTAAACACGTGGTTGAGTTTGAGTTTTAATGAAAAACAGTTTCGCGTTTTTGCTTGCCATGCTTTTTATATTGCTGTCAACTTGTGAAATTACTTTAAAAGACACATATACACACATAAAAATATATGTGTGTGTGTATTGTTTTTTAAATATTGTAGATTAATAATCATAACAATAAATGTAATTGATAATTCACGTAAATTAGACATTGTTTTTATTTTCTCATCAAACTACTTGCAATTTCATCACAAATTAAATTGATACGTGAATGCCTCTGCAATCCCTTGCTATTTGATCGAGGAACAACTTTTGATAATAATATCATTAGTAACAAAATTTGCGATCCATTTGTAGAGATACAATTCCAAAGTCAAATCCAGTTGCAAGTTTCTGATTCATAATCAATCGAAAAACAACAGGAATGTGGAGTGAAACGAAGTCACACGCCTTTCCCTTTCATCAGAACTGATCTCTATTTACATATATATATTTTTTAAAATCTGACAAGGATTAATCCAACTAAATGGGCTAACTTAGGCAAGTTGGGCCAAAATGCCCAACTTTGTGGACTTGGACTAGACTGAAAGGAAGTCCATCCCAAGTTCAGCAGAAAAGAGCGAAACGGTGCATTGTACTGCTCGCGTCTTCTTAAAATATAAACAGTGCAGTGGGAAGCTGCGTGAATTAATTCACGTGAACAATAGCGGTCAGCCGATAATGACGAGAGGCTCAAATGCCGATGGGTAGAGGAGGCCAAGGTGGTTCTTCCTGTGGTGGTGGAGTCAGAAATTGTGGCATGTGGTGGCCGAGAGGAGCATCAAAAGCTTGTTGTCGTTGCCGCTGCTTCTACACGGGGGCTTGCTGTTATCGCTGCAAGTCACGACGAAACTTTTGGCGTGAATGAGAAGCTACTGGTGCTGAGGGGGGTGGTGATGGTACTCTCCGGGAGCTGCCCTTAACTGTGGAGAGAGATAAAATTGTCGTTGTGGAGAGGGAAAGATCTTCATTGGTGTGCTTGTGATTAATGTTCTTCCCACTGTTCAATTGCTTCATGCTGCTACATCGTGGTCGAAATGAACCAATCACCATGCTCCGTGAAACGCAAGCAAAATGAAACACAAACACGGACAAAAGCTTCAAAATTCAGTTTCTTCTGCACTGTGGTTCAAATGTTTTTTTGGTGGGTCTTATAGCCATTGAAACTATGTTTTTTCAATTACCATACGACTCGAAAATTGTATTCTCTCAAAACTCTATTTGGAATGCATTACCAAACGGGCACTAAAGATTAAGGTCTGAATTGATAAAAATCCATGGTGATTATTTCACAACATGCATAATATATATGTTTATTTCAATTTCTTACCATTAAACAAAACGAAGAACTGATCATGTTTTATCCAATAAACTGTATAAGTGATACTATATAGGATTATTACCAGCAAAAAAAATATAGTTGATGTTCCTCGTCTGCCAAAATCATGACAACTTTTGATCACTCTCCCCTAAGGCCTCAAGCCAGCTGCCTGCCTGGATGGATGCATGCATGTATCATCATCATCATCATCATCTTGGAACTCGAATTTTATAAAGCACAAGGTCACTGATAAACGAAAGCGACGGGAAGAGTTTTTGATATAAAAATGAAGCAGTTTGAGATGTGTACGAGAGCATATGAGTCCAGACATTCTACTGTTCACATACTCCAGCCTGGATAACTTCAACTCATCTTTACACAAGGCTAAGCTTGAAAGTTGAAAATCTACGTCAAAAAGGCAGTTAAATGTAGGAAACAATAGAGGAAACTGTTGTGATTCAACTAGGAAGAAAATAGCATGGTAGCTTTCTCCGGGAGGACTTGTAGCATCCACTGCTTATCTGTTGCCCTTGCTCCAAAACAGGGAGTCCTGGCCTACAGCGATACCCGAGCACTGTTTGATGATGGTTCTGAGTAGACATATTACTATAAAACATAGCAAATAGCATCCCATTGCAGAGGATGAACACAATTTGAACTCGAGATTATCCACGATGAATCAATAAATTAGCTTGTGCATCTGAATTGAGAGGTATTGTCAAGCCCTAAAATTAGCTTGTGAAAACGAATGATACTCCAAAGATGAAAGTTAGAGACCACCAACCCATCGAACCTTGGTTGTGGTCAGCTACATAGGTTTCTACATATAAGAACCAGTCACAGATTTCAACTATCAAGGTTTGTCATTCGAGGCTGCTTCCACGGTTCATGAGATGACCAGCTTAAAGATTTAGATGGACAGATTTTATGTCCATGAATTTGAATAAACCATTAGGTCAATTATATTAACAGAAGGCATAAAATATTACATAGTGAAAACAAGATACGATCATCCATGCAAAATAGTTTTCTTTTAATTTAACGGTTTCAAAGCCATCTCTAAGGGTTTTTGCACATGGTTGATGAGAAGAAAACACATGCTATCCTTTTGCAAGGTGCTTCCTGAGACTTTAAACTGGAGAACAAGGTTCAGGCCCCATAATTTTGCATAACCTTGCGACATCTATGTTCTTCATCCATAAAACTCACTTTCTGTAACAATGCTATTACAATAGCTCCTTGGAGTAGTATCTCTACACCAGGGCATGAATATCGATGCATCAAGCAGATTTGCATCTAATTTACCAACGATCTCTTGGTCGGCCATCAGGAAACACTGGAGTGAGCACCTTCGCTATGTTATTTGTTGCGGTATCTGGCTGGCTGGTTGATTTGCTCAAATGAATTTTCACAGTTCCATCATCATCATCAAAATCTGGGGGTGTATCATCATCTTCATCATCCCAATCGTCTTCATAATCATCATCAAGCTCGTCACCACTCATGTCACTATCAACATCAGACCAATCGTCAGCCTCATCGCTTCCATCTTCTTGCCCAGAAGTTCCATCTTCTCCACCTGCCGCCTCTGTCCTTGGAGCACCTCTCCTAGGGAATCTAGGAACCATAACAAGAGAACGAAGCTTCTCTTTGATGTTCAACAGCCGGTCCTGCTCCACCAAATGAGAATCAGAATATGCATCCCTGAGGAAAATCGAATCTCTTTCCCCTTTCAAAGACACGTAAAACAAATCAGGATGTCTTATTAGCATCCCCCTCAGCTGCTGAGAGAATCTAAACTCCTCTCGAAAATGAGTAAGGTGATCAACAAGGGTCCTCTTCTCGACAGTGAGACTCAAAATCTCATGAACAACCCCACAAGCATGCTTTTCCTTCTCCTTTGAACCCGATCTCAAATGGGAAAAGTCTGAATAAGGAGATATATAAGGTATGTCTCGAAACTGGCAAATCCTTCTCATTTCACTCTTGGAAAGTTGGAGACCCTTTGGCAGCTTGACTCTGTTAAACTTTAGCGGCCTATCAATAATCAAGTCTTTCTCTTGTAGCTCTTTGGCACGATTATCCTCTTCAGCTAATTCAGCTGCTGATACTGAAAGCTCAGGATCCCAATGAGTTAGTTCTAATGCAGGACCCCTTCCAGTTGCAACAACTCTAAAGTATTGTGGATATCTATGACAAATCGTATCCCGAAATTCTGAAGGTAACCCAAAATCAGTCTTCAAATGGGCTATTTTCTCCAACAAAATCCGCTTATCCATGGACATCATCAACAATTTCCTCAACTTAAGAACCAACACATCCTCCATCTCATTCCTACCATTCAACTCCTCTAAATAAAGCCTTTCAGCCTCAGGCGTCAATCTGAACTGCAATGAATAAACCCCCTCTTCCACAATCTCAAATACAGCAGGGAATTTCTTCAACAAAGCAATCACTCGACGGTTTTTTGTAAGACCTAATTCTCTTCTAAACTTACCCAATTCCCTAACTGGCATAATTCTATTAGGCTGGTTAACCAAAATCTTCCTTATCTTCATAACTAATTTCAGCTTCTTGTCCCTGTCAATCACATTATCAAAAGGACGTTCCTTTCTCCACTTTACGCCAGCAGCTCTAATGGGCTCAAATGGGACATGAGTTGTTCTTAATTTACCAGTAAACGACCCATTTTTCTCTTCAAAAACCAAACCATTACCTAAAAACTGTGACTTTTCTAGTTGAAATGGTGATGCAGAGAGATGGGTTCTGACAGATAGTTTGGGTCTTTCGAGGAAATAAGAAGATTTTTGTGAGATAAAAAAAGGTAAAGAAGTAGATAGGGAAGAAGAGGATAACAAGAGCTTAAGCTCCATATTTAAGCTTAGTCAGGTTCAATCAAAATGTAAAAGGGAAAGAGGTGAGTGGATCAAAGAAGAGAATCAAAGTTACCTGCTTTCATCAAAGGCCAAGATATGGTCAGGTTTTAGAGCGTTCGAGCTGTAGATATAAGATAGCGTAGTTTGTTTGGACTCCCTCTCCCTGGGGTTTATCTACAAAGGGCAAAAACCCTTTTCTTCTCTGATTGTTGCCCTGAATCAGATATTTTTTTTATCCTTTTTCTGTACTTGAGCAACGCACAAGGACAAAAATGTCATATTGCGTCCCCTTTGGGCCTAACTACTGCCTTTTCTAGAGCCCAGGTTGAACTGAAACGGCAAGTCGTTTGGAAGTTGGGTATTGACTAACCAGCACCATTAGCCACTAGGCACTATAAGCTCTTAGTCTTAGCAGTAGGCGTCTCGATCAATGAAATGACGAGGAAGCGAGACCGCCGAGTAGCGCCGAGTTCGGATCACCATGAAACCGGAGTCAAAACTCCCACTCGACCGGACCAATTCAGCGAGGCAGCAGCTTCTGATCGCAAGCTGATGACCATATTCATCGTCTTCTTCGTCGTGATTCCTGCAGTATCTATTCTCGTATACCGTATCAAATACGCTCCAAATACGGACTCGTCATATTCACAGTTTCAGGAAGACGGACTCGTTAAAACTGACGTGGATTACCAAGAAATCCTCGACGTAAGTACTTTCACTTGCTCGCTCTTAATCACAGCATTGACTTGATAGCAGAAATAATAATAAAAGTTTTAAATTCGAGATTGTGGTGAAATGGTGTAGGAGAATTCGAAGACTTTGAAGAATGAATCTCACCGGCACTACACATATCCTGTGTTGGCCTACATTACCCCATGGTATATGTTTGTGTATTTTTATTTTGAATTAGATGGTACTACAGTGTTCTGATTGCTTTAATAGGAATTCGAAGGGATATGAAATGGCGAAGCGGTTTACTAATAAGTTTACGAAATTATGTCCTGTTTGGTATGATCTGAAGAGGTGTGTATTTTTCGATTTTGGTATTTAGATCAAATATAAAAAGGAAGAAAGAGATGGAGGGTGAACTGTCTTTTCCTTTTTTTTTTTTCTGGTTACCAGTCAAGGTACTGGATTAGTTCTGGAGGGAAGACATAATGCTGATATGGGATGGATTTCAGAGCTCAGAAGGAATGGGAATGCTCTGGTAATTGCAAAGTGTTTATTTTTTATTTTCCTCTTACTGATTTTGTAATTGAGACTTATGTAGATTTGCTATTTAAAGGAGTAAATGAATTGCTATCTGACTGCTGTCTGATAATTGATCCAAGTCACTATCCCTAATCATGTGGAGTTGGACATGGGCAATTTTGACAGAGCAGTCACTAGTTTTAGGAGACTTCCACTTGCAATTCTATGGCCAAATTTTGTGCTTTCCTATTCTAGATAGTATTACTTACAAAGTCACAGTAATTTGTTATCAGTCCTTGTAAATTTTTCCGAGCATGTATTTTATGGTTAAATTTAATGTCCACTTGCATGGGTCCTTTGATATTTTGGTACGGTAAACTAGTATTTTGATTGTAGGTATTACCTAGAGTTGTCCTGGAAGCATTTCCAAAGGAGCTGCTTAAGAAGAAGAAACTTAGAGATAAAGCTATTGACCTGATAATATCAGAGTGCAAGTAAGCCTCCATGTATTCTCATGTTGCCATGTTAAAACTAAGGCCATGTTAATAGTAAAGAACTGATCATTGTCTACGATTCTTGTTTTACCATTCCTAGGATTACTTAGTAGTATTGCAGGAAGAAAACTAGAGTCTATTCTACTTCTCTGTCACATGGGATGCTTTATAACCATCAGCAATTGCATTTGATTTAGTTCACAGTTTATAATTTCAATCAAAACTACTCGAATCAATGTAGCCTATTTATTAAGCACGTTCAAAAATGTTGTCAACAACTTAGATATGTGACCTGGACATTTTTTTATCTGAAAGCCTTATCAGATGCATCCAAGGTCATGCTTAGCTCTCTCTATTAAACAAAATTATAAAATTGCGGATGAATATTCTAAACTAACCAATGCTACATATTGTTTAAATCTAAAATATATTTTGGAGAATCGCTTATGTAAATGAATGAGTTAAAGATTCCTTCAGCCATCTCTGGAATGGCCATGAAGATAGTCCATTCATACTTGTGAAAAGCTCTTAAGATCTGATTTCTTATAATTGTGAATACCACATGTTTCAATAAATTATGGACATTGTTGTCATGTCTGTATATGGATCCTCAGGTGTTCAAAAATTTTAGTCTCTGACCATGCTTGGGTCAAAATAAGCATCCATTTGGCTTTGCTTTAGTTCAGGTTGCCAGTTGATTCTCCTTTATTTGTAGGGAAATGGAATATGACGGCATTGTGCTTGAGTCCTGGTCAAGGTGGGCAGCTTATGGTATATTGCATGATCCTGAAATGAGGAATAAGGTAACTATTGACTTATATGAGGCTACTTTTAGAGCTCTATTTTTTTTAGGATCAGATTTTTATTGAAACCTACTGAAATGTGTGGCTTTATTTCATACTCTGTTATTTTTTATAGTGTCTAATAAAACAAAGTGATGAGTAGAAAACTGGTAGTTAGTGTATAAAATATTGCATTTTTAAGTTTTCTCACTTTGATAAATGATCAAGAGATTTGTGTACCCATTTTAACTCCTAAAACATATTATTTTTTCCTGATTTTATACTCTGTAATCCAAGTCCTTACAATCCATTTGCCAGTAGATAGTTCTTTTTCTGATTTATACTGTGGTGTTTCCAACTTGTGAGATTCTGAGTATCGGTTCCTTGTTTGCAAGCCTAGGCACTGCAGTTTATAAAACAACTTGGGCATGCACTGCATTCTGTAAGCTCATCAAGGAATGGGAAGCAATATTTACAATTGGTCTATGTTATCGGTCCACCATATTCAGAGAAGCTTCAACCTCATGACTTTGGTCCAGAGGATCTTCAGAGCTTAAGTGATGATGTAGATGGTTTCTCGTTCATGACATATGACTACTCAAGTCCTCATAACCCAGGTCCAAATGCACCTTTGAAGTGGATCCGTTTCACATTGCAGATCCTCCTTGGCAACAGTGGTGCTCGGGCCCTGGCCAACAAGATATTTCTGGGCATCAATTTTTATGGAAATGATTTCGTGCTTTCTGAAGGTACTTCCCTTTTTGTTTGTTTCATTTATCCCTCACATTTTTTTTCCTCTAATTTTTTGGTGATTCATTCTGGATATATTCTAGTTTGACTTCAATAACTTTGACAAGGTAGCAATAAGCATTTAAGCATTTGGCTTGCAGCCTAGGGTTTCTTCCCCTTTTGTCTTCTCATTTCAGCATTTGGCTTTGGACTGTAGTCAGGCCAATCATTTCTCTCCAGGAATGTTGGAGAGTCCAATTTCTGGGAGAGTGAAGGATTCATATACATCTTATAAAACAACTCTTAATGGAATGGGTCTGCACAAACTAACGATAGATTAGAGGATCTGCTGATTTTCTTAAATTTTATAGTCAGTGCATTAAAGGTGAAACTGATTTCCCTACATCAGTGGCAACTGTTGTGTATGAAGATGTGCACATCTTTTGGTCAAAAGCACTCGTATGCTACATGAGGAAAATTGAAACTTAAGTGGGCTCAATAACACAATAGCTGTCCTTGTATGATACACAGTTGGCTTGAGAAAGAAATAAAAATTTGGTCCTTCATACCAATTGGTTGCCGTTCTTCCCTGCAACACTTTGTTTCTCATAAAGTGATACTGGGACAGTCCATAAAATATTCTTTCTGCAGAAATTATGCATTCTATGCAGGAAAGAAGCCTAGTGAAGTGCTTTATTGGTTGTGAGAGAGAAGATTTTACAAAGACTGTTACTTCGGCAACAAATTGGTATGGAGGGCATAGTTGCCAATATTTTCATCAAAGAACTCACCGGTAGCAAGTTTATAGAGTTCTAACAGCGACCTGGAGTGACAATAACAGAGTTGTTGTTGAAGGGAACAACTGGCTCAACACTGAAGAAGTGAATTTAAATTTGCTTTCTCAAGCCAACCAAATATTATATGGAGCCAGCTATGGTATTTTTTGAAGCCAACTTGAAGACAAACTTGCCAATAGGAAGAATCTTCTCTGAACAAAATGTATGCAGCTTCTTCGTAACAGCTTGGCATGCAAACTAATAACCATCCTTAAACTAGTATAAACTGGAAACGTTGGCTCCATGTTTCCAAACTGTGTGGTTCATGATCTGAGTGCTCTATGTTACAGCTAGTGAGTTGAGAGAAAATTAAATGAGCTTGTGGTGCTTTTCTGCAATCCGTGGGCAGCATTTTGCTAGGAAGTCTTACTTGTTTCTTGGTTGTGTGAGGTCCATGCACCCCATTCAAGTGTAATAAAAGTGTGTTGTTGTGGCTACACCCTTCTCTTTCAAAATGCGTAGTGTTGGGGATTGTTAAATTAGTCATAAAACTGCAGGTTCTGAGGGAGGTGGAGCAATCACGGGAAGGGAATACCTCTCTTTACTGGAGAAGCACAAACCTAAATTGCAATGGGAAAAGAACAGCGGGGAACATTTTTTTCTCTATGTTGATGACAAGCATATCAAACATGCAGTGTTCTACCCGTCATTGATGTCAATTTCTATTCGGCTAGAAGAAGCTCGGCTGCAGGGAGTCGGTATCTCAATCTGGGAAATTGGGCAAGGTTTGGATTACTTTTTTAATCTCTTATAAGAAGTCAACCTCTCAATACAGTGTAACATAACATTTTATTTTTAGTGGTTCAGCTTACTGTAACAAATTTTGGCTATACCAGCATCACGTAGTAGAATTCTTTCTAAATGGCTAAGAATTCATCATCTATCTTGAATTTTCAAAGCAAAGAGATTGATGAGCAGCAGGTAGAGGGCTAAGAGCCAGGGTGATCCAGCTCTCTTCTGGGACAATTTATTCTTGTTGCCGCTTCCCTTTTTCTGAAGCAGTTGACAACACTTTCCAAGCACCCGAAAGATCCTCGGTTTTATTGCTAAGTTGCTAGCACCTACCAGAGAAAAACCATGAATATCTTAAAATCAAGTACATAACCTGAAAAAAATCCTATAACCCACATACAGTGGAAAGAATACTTGAAAAACGACTAAAAAAATGTAAAATGTCAACTCGACAATTATCGTCAATCTAGGGATTGTTTTTACCAGTACATGTTGAAACCTTTCTCGGTAAATAATCCATCAAAACCCAGGTTTTGATTTTTATTGATTTTGTATCTATGGAGAGAGGAGATAAATCATGTTTTAAAAGAGATAAACTTTATCTGACTGCTATGTTATCTGCGGTGTTTATGATATATTATATATACACGGGCATAGTTTATTTATTTATATTCAATTTGAAAAATTGGGCTGCCCCCTAATATAAAATGTAATTTCTAATCAAACAGAAGCGAGATAAATAAAATGAGCAAATTATAAGATACTCAATGTAAATAACTCTTACCCTTTGGGTTCAATAAAAAATATTAATCTATTTTATTAAATATATTCATTACATTTTAAATTTATAATTATTATTTTTTATTACTGGAAAATACACCAACCACCTAAATATATTTTTTTTCATGTTTATTTGTTTTGATCTGATCATATAATGCATGCTAATCATATGGTACAATACTATAATAGGTTGCTTTTTAAGCTATGTTATGTGTTGTATAGAAAAACTTTCAAATGTAAAAAAAAAATGATTACGTTGGGAAGAATTTTTTAACATCGTCATTAAAACAGTCAAAGAGATACAAAAATAAAATAAAAAACTCTCTATCCACCTTTTTTTTTGTTTTGAAACATTTCTTTATCTAACAAAACGTTAAAAAAGTATTTATATCAACTCAAGTTAATATGTTAAATCATTAGATTAAATTTATATATATATTTTAAATAATTACATGATAGAAATACATATCTTAGCCTCTTTTTCTTTTGTAATAGTTGTAAATCTTTTTTCATTACAATATAATAATTCTTAAAAACAAAAAAAAAACAAATAGATAGTTTAAAAATACAAAATTAAACTCTGTAAAAGTTTTACTCTCTATTTTAATATATTTTTTTAAATAATATTGATGCGCAAAACAACCATCATCAATTTTTTTTGTTTATCAAACATAACCTATTGCCACCAAAATCAATTTTTTTAGTGATCAGAATCGATGACAACTGTCAATTTTCTTTTTTCTCATCGGAATCCAATGAATCTTTTTATTACTGGTCAAACCTGAAATTTAATAAATAAATAAATAATTTTTAGATCAAAACTGAATTCACAAGAACTATATGGACTTTCAAGGAAGTAGAAATACAAGGAGATCTAAAATAATTGTTTTTTTAAAATTTTAGATTGATCATGAGATTTTTTATTTTTTACATTTCGATCCTCTTATGCTGATTTTTTCCCATGTTGATTAAATTATGACTGTTTGGTCGTTAATTTGTGCATAGAACGATGCAACTGGAAAGAAAAAAACACCGAGAATGAAAAAAAACTGGTCGGTGGAGCTATAGTAAAATACACAGGTTAAAAAAACAACAACAATGATTTTTTTCTTCTCGAATCCATAAATTTAAAAAAGAAAAAAAGAATTAGAGTTTTTAGGTCAAAATTAAATTTATAACAACTATATGGACTTTAAATAACTAAAAAGAAAGAAGGTGGTCTAAAATAAATGTTTTCTAAAAATTTCAGATTAACCTCAAGATCTTATAACTTGCTTATTTTATGTTTAGATGAAAAAAAGGGGCAGTGTAGTTATTGTGATATATGTATGTGTTGTAAAATTTGATGATTGCTTTTTTAAATGATTTTATTTTGAATTGTATTAAAATAATATATATATATATATGACACCAATATGAATATATATACAAAAATTATTTTAAATAAAAAATTATTTTAAAAACATAAAAACAAATAAACCAGTATATTTATGTATCTTCTAAAAACTTCCTCTAAAATATTTGCCACCAAGAAAGTCATCAAGTCATGTGATCACCAATTCTCTACGTGTCATGCAATGAGTGGCAAAGATATCCACCACATGCCACGACAGCACGTCTCCTATTCGAAGTACACCAGCAACTTGCATTGAACGAAGACAAGGCTTTTCATCCTCTGCTTACCTTTCATCCAATCACCGTAAAAGAAACAATATCTGCATAAAGCTCTATTCTCATGGTGATTCAAGGTTTTGCATCAGTTCTGTAAGAGACCGTAATCTGTCCGAGACAAAGAATTATGCCATGGAGGCCTTCAATGCAGCAAGCTTGACACCATTATCGGTTCTATGTGAGAGAAGATCAGAACCCAGAAAATCCTTACCACTCCCTACAGTTTCACCACTCAAAATCTCTCATTCTGCCTCTACAAGAACGAGCCGGTCAGCCACACAAGAGTGTCTATCGAGGACTTTACATGGTGGTATAGTGCTATTATCTTCAGTTCTTAGTACTGGGCTAGCTAGAGCTTTAACATACCAAGAAACACTAGAACAGTCTGGGCGCTCCTTCTCATCTGATGCAAACGGGGTCCTCGATAGTGTCATCAAATTTGGAACGGAAAACCCAACAATCGTAGCAGGCAGTGTTACTGTTCTGGCAGTTCCACTAGTCCTGTCTCTGGTGCTAAACAATTCAAAGTCCTGGGGTGTAGAGTCTGCAAAAAAGGCTTATTCTGCGTTGGGTGATGATGACAATGCCCAGTTGCTTGATATAAGATTACCAGTGGAGTTTAGACAAGTGGGCAGTCCTGATATCAGGGGTTTGAGTAAGAAACCAGTGCCAATTGTTTATGAGGGTGAAGACAAGCCAGGTTTCTTGAAGAAGCTGTCTCTGAAGTTTAAGGAGCCAGAGAATACCACGTTGTTCATCCTAGACAAGTAAGATAGCGAATCCAATTACTATATTTTGCATGAAGATATCATCTCTTATTCTCACCAATATCTAGGGTATAAGTTAAGTGGAAAATCTTTGACAGAGAGAATCCAAATGGAGAAATCATAGTGGTCATGAAATTTGTGCAAGGAGTGATTTTAGAATCTATATTTTATAGCACATTAACTAGATCTCGTAAGTTCTTTTCCTTCCTCGTTGAAATCAAAGAACTGTTCGAGTTTGTGAACGTGGTTCTGCTGCCTGCTCTAAATTGGCTAGCTGGCATTTGTAAAGTTCCACTCGCAAATTCACACCCGAGCAATATGCTATAATAACAGGTATAGCATCATTGATAATGATCGACAAAAATGTTCAAAAATTTCATATGGAGTCGTGTCTGTGTTATTTGGTGCTGGAAGAACTCCCAAAAGAGGGTCAGAATAGCTAGCAAATGGTGCTGCCTGCATGATGCTGTAAACTGAACTGCTCAACCTTGACTTGCTCAAATGTAGAGACCATTCATAATGTAAAAATATTATATATCACATTCCTTATCAAGGAATCAGAGCTCATTAAATCACAGAGATAAAACGCTGTTTACCCAACCTACACAATAACAATCAATGTAAGAAAAAATAGGAATACCACATCAGATTTTTGAACAGGATCATCAACTTTTACAAGTTCGTAACCCCCCAATTATCCTTTCTCCTTTGTGATTTCCATGCTGATGAGGTAATAATTAGAGTTCTGATTCGTTCCTTGCTATCCAAAGCTATTGTTTGAAGCTAACGCTGCTAAATTCATGATGAAAGCCAGATTCGATGGCAACTCTGAATTGGTTGCAGAGTTGGTCACTGTAAATGGATTTAAAGCAGCTTATGCAATCAAAGATGGTGCAGAAGGACCCCGAGGATGGATGGTATTTTTTGTTTCTTATCACTTTTAATTCGTGTTCAAACTATTTAGCACCCAATTCCCTTTCTTATCTTATAGAACGTAAAAACAAGCTTTGAGAATTGTATTTTGCAGAATAGTGGGCTTCCCTGGATACCACCAAAAAAAGCTCTGAGTCTCGACCTTGGTGATATATCAGACGCTATCAGTGGTGCACTAGGAGTATGTGCCCGTCCTCTTCTGCTGCCTTTTTTCTCATTTAGTTTATCCTTCTACTAAAAAGCTTAACTTCAATGCACAATCTAAGGACTTTTATGAGTGAAATGCTGATCGTTTGCATGGTCTAATATAACTTTAAACAAACGATATCTGTCATGGTATTCGTGATGAACAAAATGGGATGTGAGTTGGTCAAAAAAGCAAGGGAACATTTTGTCTGCTTGGTTACATTGTGTCTATTATGCTGAAATGAGAGTGTTAATATAAATGAGCTCTAAGTGAGAGGAGCTGAATAAGAATCAAATTCAGCTGGGCGCAAGAAAATAGAAGTCGCTAGACGAGACATGTTTTGAAGATTAATGACTGAAATAAAAAGTTGGAACACACTTGAGGCTCGAGGAATGGCAGAGATAAGGAAGGGTAGCCCCACAAGATGCGATCATTGTCACCGGAAATAACACGACTACATATTGGAACATGGTGATAAATATGGCTGTTATCAACAAGTCTTGTTGTTAACATCTGGATTATCTTGATCTGGCACTACATCCACAGAAGACTACATACAATCCTATCCTTGACAGGTCCCTAACCTTCTACTTCAGCCTAACCATTAGAATGGAATAAGAGAGCCTTTGATAAATCATCATGCCTAATTCACCTCATAGTGTCAAGCATGTCCATCAACATCCTTAAAATAATCCAACCTTAACTATTTTTACTCCCACTAGTTTTTTCATCTCTGTCATTGATGTAAGAGTGGTGGCAGGGCACCCTTGGCCCACTCATACCTTTTGTTTTTCCTATTCTTGGTTTGAATCTCAGAATATTGGTACTCAATGATCAATATTAATGAGTTCTTTTATGATTTTATAAGTAAGCACCCAGCGCAGTAATCACAATTATAATTTTGCAGGAGGGCTCCGATGGCTTGACTGTCACCTTTGCAATTGCAGCAGCTACTGGCTTAGGTGTATTGGCATTCTCAGAGGTTGGGTTGTGAAGCTTCCCCCCCCGTTTTTTTTTTTTTTACAATGGTATTCTTTTTATTTTCACTAAAAGGAAGAGGTGCAAAATTGACTGTTTGTATTTTCCAGATTGAAGCAATACTCCAAGTATTAGGCTCAGCTGCACTAATTCAGCTTGTGAGTAAGAAACTCCTGTTTGCTGAGGTATGTCTTTCCCGAGTTAAATTTATTTTTTTCTTGAATTTCATATCTGAGATGATATGATTTCATTCTATTGCATGTGCTCTAGGTTACATAAGCACTAACGGGCCTTTCTGCCACCAATATAAAAGGGTAAAAAACACTTAAAAACAACATATGTGCAGAAGCAATTTTGTTCCACGGAGAATTAAGGATATACTATCACATAGTTATAATATATACTCCTGGAAACTTGAAAATATATTATGATTCTGATGAACCATTCAGCCAGGGCCTGCCCTTGTATGTGTGTGTGGGACCGCGATGATGCCCTTGTGTGGGTGGCCCGGCATCCAGACAGGAAAGTTCCATAGCTTTGGGCCATAAATCTCGGATCCTTAAACTGCAAACATTTATATTCACTTTAACATTTAATTCTTTGCTTCCAATGGCAGGACCGGAAGCAAACTCTGGAACAAGTTGATGAATTCTTGACCACCAAGATTGCCCCTAAAGAGTTAGTGGATGAACTGAAGGTAATATTTCAAACCATACGGATGTTTATATTCTAGTGCAGTGAAGCCAAATCAGAAATCTGTTTTCCAAAAAAATATGCACTTTTTAGCGATGACGTCAATCTCCTTTTCTGGATCACCTGGTCAATGCAGGACATAGGGAAGGCTCTTCTACCGGTAACAGTGACGAGCAAGGCTCTTCCTGTGCCTGCAGAAGCGAGTCCAGAACCTGCTGTACAGAACGCAGAAGCTGCTCCGCAGATAAATTCAGCACCCAAAACAGAAGCTAGAGCCGAACCAGTTTCTGGATTTTCAAGGCCACTTTCTCCATATCCAACTGTAATTCTCACTCTCATTGCTCTTGTTTATTTCCACAGTGATTTTTTTTTCTCTTCAAGTTCATAGCACACTTGTTGGTTACACATGCTATAAAGTTTTCTACTAGTCTAAGTGCTGGACATATGACTTCCATTCTTGTATTGCAGTATCCGGATCTCAAGCCTCCTACGTCGCCCACCCCATCTCAACCTTAAATTGAAGTCTTCATGTCTCCCTCTGCAACAGGAAGCTGTTTTACCTGGAAAATCTTGAATTACTATGCGAGCTGTACAATCTATGTTCCTCGTTATAAAATGTTCGAGTCTACTTGATGATTCGGGTTGCAGGAAAACAAAAAAAAAGGAAAGGAAAGTAAGTTAGAGTCACGAATTGGATGGATGCTCTTGCAGCGTCTGGATCTTTTGTAGATGTAGCTTATGAGCTAGCGCTATCTTGATGCGGTCATGCCAAAAAAAAAAACTTCTTTTTTTGGTTTCTGAGGCACTGGAAGAACTTTAGGTTTGTACAAACAAACATGTGTGAAAAGACATTCCTATTATGAAGTTAGCCAAAATAATCTGAGGTTTTTTTTTATCGGGGAATTAAACTTCTGTTAATTACATGTTAATTACATGGGTTAAGGTTAATCTTATCGAAATTGTTTTTTTGCTTTTGAATAAATACAACCATTATTATATTTATGGGATTCACTAGCGTCACTTGATTTAAGATGAGCACTAATCAACTCAGCTACTTTTCTACTGACTTAGCAGCTTGCTTTTGTTTTGCCCCGGCTGTAACGGTAGAATTTCAGTGACTGTTACGCAGTAAATTTTAAAATAAAAAATAACAAGGACGTGTTCATGGAAACGAAGTCGTTTCAAACTAATAAACTCATTCATTTCAAACCGAACACATCCCACCCATTTTTACACGCACTCCCTTCCCTGGCCAGCGAGCCAGCCACACACACAGGTGACCGACTGCGTTTCAAAAATTCCAAGATAGCGGCAAAAAATTTGAAAGACTAATACTCCTTCCTTTGTGGCTATTTTTTTATTTATTTATTTTTAAATACAGATACTCTCCATCGATGGCCAGAACGAAACATCCAGCTGCTAGAAAACGAACCAGAAGCCCGAAGCGATCCGGTTAGATCTCTCTCTCTATATATATATAATTCAAAAGTGAAGAAATGCAGAAGTTTATGTGGTCTTAATGTATAAAACATGCATTTTTTGTTGTTATATTTATATGTGTTTGATTTTCCCTCTTTTCTTTCATAAACCCTAACTTGTTTCTGCTCTCCTTTGTGAAATAACAGATGCCTCGCCATCTACACCTAGAACGCCAACATCGGCGGTACCTCCCTCTCTCTTTCTCTCCAGTCTTAGTTGTTTGTTTATATACTATTTCTTTTGTTGCCTGTTCGGTCGCAAAGAAAATTCGGGAAACGAAAGTGACTACTAGTGTTTTGTTTTGTTTTTGAGCTTTTTTTATATCTATTTTGTATGAGTTTGAAAGAGAAATTAGAAAAATAAGTTCGCGTAAGCTAGAGGGAATTAGCTGTGGAAACCCCCCAGGAAGGAGAAATTTTAGATTAAAAAAAAAGATTGTGATTATATGTGTGTTTGTGTGTTTATGTTTTTTAATATTTCCATTTATTAAATTCTGCTGCCATTTTAATTTCCTTGGTAAAGGTAAAAATGGGTCAGAAATGAAGAAAAGAATCTTAAAATTCGATTCTTTTTAACAATAGGTTTTGTAGTGAAAGAAACGAGAAATCTGAGAATAGTTATACATATCTTGTTTATCTCTTGCCTTAAATTTCAAATGTTACTGTTTTCACTTTGCTGTTTAATAGTTGTATTTTATTTTTTTGGTTGTAGAGAACAAGACCGCAAGCAAATGGCGAACAAGGTGAGTTTTTTTTATTTGGGGGGTGGGGGTGAGATTTGTTTCTTTTTTAACGTTCAGCTTGATTTATTGAAATGTGTTTTTTTTTCTGGGATGCTTTCTTTTTATTTGTTAATACTTGTAAAAGGTTCATCCACACAAACACAGAGGAAAAAGCATCGCTTCCGTCCAGGAACAGTAGCTCTTCGGGAGATTCGGCAATACCAGAAAACTTGGAAGCCACTCATACCAGCTGCTTGCTTTATTCGATGTGTGAGCACTCTCTGGAGTAACTTTTTTATAGTTTATTTTGTTAAACCAACCTCTGGATGTCAGGTTTAATTGTTCTATTTCCTGCTTGTGAAATTCAGTTTAATTGGGTATCTTTGTTTTTCATCTTGATAACTCTTTGGAGTCAGCTCTTCATTTGGTAATCCTAGAATGAATGGAATGTTGATAAATATTTGATTGATTTGCTAGTTTTATGTGCATGATCTCCAGGAAGAGTATTATATCCAAAGCCTGGCTTCGTAAAACTCAGATTGTCAAAAATTATGTTAAACAATCCAACATTTCATGCAAGTGGGTTTCTTTGCATATATATGTGCTTGTAATATTTTTGTGTTTATACATATGTTAAAACATGCATATGAGTTTATACTTTATATGATCAATGGCTAGATATGATTGCTGGTTCCCACAGCTATATAGGTCACAATTATTTCTGTGATATTCCAGTCAGGAATTGAATTACATGGGTGAATAGCATGCACTGGAATTATGTGGTTTAATATTACAAATCTCACTATTTTTTTCTCTCTTCATTTGCATTGCTCTGAAGTTTCTATATATTTGCGGTGCATACTAATGTTTCTTGCTGTTATGGAATATTTTCTGGCATTTAATTCATCTTACTCATCATATTATTATTTCTATTTGTGACCTTCCCACAACCCATTGGTTTTTCTCCTCCTTGTGCTGTGTCCTAAAATTTCTACATGTTTTCCAAGATGATTGTTCCTGATCAAAAACTTTCTGTACAGTTAAATGCACAAAGTACCATTAACTGTTTTCCAAGATGATTGTTCCTGATCCAATTGTTTTCCAAGATGATTGTTCCTGATCCAATTGTTTTTCAAGATGATTGTTCCACAAGTACCATTAAGCTACCATGACACATTGGATGCTTTGTTTTTAAGGAGTTTTTAGTTGTTGATTTTCGGCCAGAAAAGAAGTTGGATCTCTCTGAATGCTCATACAAACAAAATTAGATGGTTACTCTAGAAAGAAAACAAGATCATTTTTTTGTCAAAGAACATCAATATTTGGAACCTTTAAAACCACTCCACTCTCTTGTGGTTTTGTAACCTTGCAATGTATTTGTTAAATTCACTTGTTACTTGTTCCACTCTCATGGTCTAGTAACTTTACTGTTGTTTCTCTCTTTCTGAATGTATTTGTTGAATTCACCTGTTGCTTATTTATTCATGACACTGAGATTCTACCAGCTGTTAACAATGCCCATTGGTACATTATGTTTTCACCTTTTGTGCATATGATTTTCTCATGATTGGATGTGATAGTGTCTGTTATCATTTTACAGGTAAGAATGATTACCCAGGAGTTCTCCCGAGAAGTGAACCGTTGGACTGCTGAAGCTCTAGTTGCAATTCAGGAGGTATTGTGACTTTTCTCTGACTCTTTTGCCAGTAGTATGCTTCATTACTTCCATGCTTCAGTAAAAACCTATAGTCCAGAAGTTTCGTTGTACATGTGTTTTCAGTTAAAGAGTTTGCTATCTCCTCTCAGTGTTGTCATCACCTCTAGTATTGTTCAGTACAGTCATGTTGTTTTTGGTAAGAAACAGGACCAAAGACCCTACACGCTCGAACTAAGAGAACAACCATCCCCATTATGTCATCATCTAGAAAATGTCTGAAACCCCAGGCCCCCCAAATCCAAGTCTTTAGACAACATTGCTATTACAAACCAGAACCCCCAAACCAGCTTTGACAGTAGAGCACCTTCCACTAGTTCAGTCATGTACTTGTTAGAACCACAGATAATTTATTAGAAAATGGAACTTCTAGGTAGTAATTACTCTGCCTTGTTTCCTTTTTTCATAAGATTTGGGAAGTTGTGCTAATAGATCTTGATGCATGCCAGTTATTATTTTGTTACTTGTGTAGGCAGCAGAGGATTTTTTGGTTCATTTGTTTGAAGATGGAATGCTCTGTGCAATTCATGCAAAACGGGTTACATTAAGTGAGTGAGATGTGATGCAACTATCATAACTGCATCCTTTCTTTTCTTTTCTTTTTTCTCCTCTAATTTCATGAGTTAATTGTTCATTATAGTAGAATTTTGATCAACTCTAGTTCAGTGATCTCTGCTATATATATTCTTAACATTCTACAGTTTAATTGCATTGGTGCATAGCAGGTCACTTCAAGTTAGATTTTGCTACATCTATTATGATCATGAGCTTTTTGTCTTTTCTTCATATTCTATGGGGAAACTATGCACTTCAAATTCTAGTTGTCTTAGATATCACTAAATGCCGTTTTATGATCTTCAGCGCATGCCAAATCTTATTGTGTTTTTTCTCTGGTTGTATAACTGCTAGTATGTTTTGCAGATCGTTGATATTTCAGAGACTAAATTTTATTTACAATTACATGAACATGCTTGAAATTATCTATGTATGTTGATCTGTGATTTTGAGGAAGTCAGTCAAGATTTTTGTCCAATTCAAATTCATTCAATCTTGCGTCAGAATTTGTATATTTGCCATTCAGTAAAGAAACTCGTGTTTGTTTGCTTTCTTCCCCAGTGAAAAAGGATTTTGAGTTGGCTCGTCGGATTGGAGGGAAGGGACGACCTTGGTGAGAGTGTTACAGTACAAGAGCACCACTGGTTGTAACCTCCTTGATATGTAATTACGCTGTTTTTCTTTAACAGCCATTTAAGTAGGAATCAGTCTCCACCCTCATCACATCTTTGGCAGCCTCATCACACCTTCTACAGTGTGGCAGCTTCCAGAAATTTAACTTCCACATAAATGTGGTGCATGGAATTTTAGACTAGAGAAAGGTAGATCCCATTGCTAATGTTTCCCTGGAATCCACAAATCATATGAGGATTATATATAGCCATTTATTCTGTTGTTTCAATCGCTTGTTGATGTGAAAAATTGAGTCACAGGTTGCTTGGATGTTATGGGCACGTGTAACTGGCTAGAAATTTCTTGAGGTAACTCCTGATCCCTGCCACTCCAGCAAGACGAACTGCCTGTATAAAATGAAGTGAAGTGAATCACTAATCGGCTGGCACCCATTTCATCTCAGCCATGAGCAGCCTTGTGATTAACGATCAGGATCCCTCCAAAAGTGGGTTTTGTTTGGTTCATTGATGACTAGAGCCTTGTGATTTAAGACGTGCTGGCTGTTGGTTCCAGAGTTTTATGGTTGCTTGAGAGCCTTTTTGACCTTTCTTTCATGTGTGTTTCAAATAATCATAATTGCAACTTCTTGTGCTAATAGTTTTCAATTCTGTGTGATTAATAAACCTGCTTGAATACTGCAAATGAAAATAAGCAGTCATATGGCAACGAGCACCGTGAATTACCCTACAACGTTAAAAGAACCGGGTCTTTTATGGTGTTTTATTGTTTACACGAAATACCTTGATATATATTTTTAGTTGTACAGGTCACAAGTTTAAGGATGATAGATAAATAGTTTATATTTTTTAGTTCATATACATGTATGTTTCTAAAATTTTAAAACTAATTATTATAAATAAATCTGTTTTGTTGGGATGAGAAACTTTAAGATGGTTAAGTGTATGCTTGTGCTGAAGTTGTTTTTTGTTTAGATATATTAAAATAATATTTTTTATTTTTAAAAAATTATTTTTGATATTCAAAATTATTTAAAAACAAAAAAAATATTTAATTTAAAATAAAATAAAAAAAACTATTTTTTTAAATACTTTTAAAACACAATTATAAAAAAAGAAAAACTAACGCGACTAGTTAAGTTTTAACTTTTAACATGTTAAATATGGGCGTCGATAAGCGTGCTTAATTTATGAATTGTTATAGATGACTTGTTATCAAGAGCGTGGGACTGGCTTGCAACAAGTGGACCATGCGCTAGTCCTTTTCTTCTCATTTTTTTTCATTCTAAAAAATCTTATTTACTTTTTATTTTTTACATGATTTGTAAATACTATTATAAATCGAACATTTTGTAGGTGCGTTTTAAATATGATTTTATTATATTTATGATTTTGTATCACATAAAAGATAGACATTCTTTTAAAATTATTTTTCTCAATTTACGTTTACAATTATATTTTTTTTTATCAAAACAATATTTTCAGCTAAAAATCATTAATAAGAAAAACTATTTTCATAAAAATACCAGGTCATGCAACACGCATATCGAAGCTCCTTTTATCAGGTCATCGAGCACGTCTGCTGAAGAATAAGATGTAGAAAATTGCACCGTCTTTTAGAGCTGGTCAGTACAGAGTTTGGTGAAGGGCATTGAAGACAAGGACATCAACTCACACAGTGAGTTGAATTTAAATTTGGTGAGTCCACAAAGGTAACACAAGCTTTTCAAAAGCTAGATTCATATTAATATAACCATGGCTGTCCTTTCTGTTCAGCTAGAACGTGAAATAATATATTAATGTTTGAAGTATATTACAGAGTGTGTTTTTCTGGGGAAGGCTGTCGTGGATGAAGATCAAATGGGTATCAATAAATCATAAACTTTTTGGCTTTTCGTATCTGTTTTGGCCATTCTTATCCTGCCAAGCGTTGCCCTCTTCAACCTGACAGCTCCATGTAAGAACACAGTTCCTATATTTGTTTCTTTTTTCCAGAGAAAGAAAGAAAAAAGAGCCATGTTAATTGTCAGAGACTGAGATCTGACGCTTGACTAGCATGATATTTCGGTATCCTTCTCGATGAATTTCATTATCTTTCTTGTTGCGGCTGAATTGTCAGTGCCATATTAATTGTCAGCAGTAAATGATGTTTCGTTGAATGATTTTATCTAAGCTCCCATCGATTACTTCCCAGATAATGCTGGAAGAAATTATTCTACAGCAGATGCTAAAAGCTAACCCTGAATTTTGCAAAGAGCTATGGTAGCGTGCCTTGGCTCCAAGATATTTCTATTGACTCACTTGGAGCAATACTAATGATGGAGTTGAGAGAAAAATCAAAGTAAAAAGATAAAAAAATAGTTTTTATTTTTATTTTTTTATTTTTTTATTTTTATAGGTCCAAGAGAATAGCTGTATTAAAAGGTAAAGTATTATTTTTTAGTTGAAGAATTCTTCCTACATGTTGATAAAAAAAACGATTTTGATTATATCTGTATCAGTTGTTTATTATTATTAATTAGTGACTATTCTAAATGAGTTTTTTCCATTAAAGTACAAATATAAAACAATATCATATTATACTGTTTAAAAAATTATATTATTAATTTGATTTTTCTAAATAGCTTTTCCCGTTCCATATATTCTTTAACACCACATTTTTTTTCATAACCCCGTCACACCCCATTCCCACAACTCATCATGCACAGCTTTTCTATGGTCCCATTTTGGAATATAATACAAGAAAGGTCCAAGTTAACAGGTTTTAAATGTGAAAGAATCTCAGTGAATTATGCCTTGTGATAAACTTAAAAATTTATAATAAATTTAATTATGTAAGAATGTAATTTACCTGACTTGATGAATTTAAAAATTAATAAGAAACAACAAGAAAAAAAACTGATTGAGTACGTATATCTAAAAGTCACTCAAATAATTAGTAAAAATATAATTTAAATTTAAAAATAAGTTTCTAGATGATATTATTTTAAAATACTAAAACAGTAAAATATTTGATTGACTTGGATTAGCAAGTCAAACTTGTAAACTAGACAGGGAACTCTACTAGATTAAATAACATTGTTTTTAAATTAGTTAGATGAAAAAACAAACATTGAAGAATAGGATTGGAACAAAAAACAAAAGAGAAAAAGAGGTAAAAAAAAAGTAATCTATTCAATCTTCGGTAGCCCGCATATTAAACTTTCTTCCATTTTAAGAAAAAAACATGAGAGCTGAATCAAGAATCTAGAAATTATTACATTAATAAAAAATAAAATAAAAAGCTCTCTAGTAAAAAAAATATTTTAATTTATTTTCATACGAGAAATAAGAAAATCATATCAAATAAATTTAAAAACTCTAAAATCCGAATAAACCAAAATCAACCGGAAAAATCAAAATTAAACTTGATTGATTGTTGAATAAAACTTGTTTACTCAGAAAATGAAACAGCAGGTGGTTGAAAAGTAGCAAAACCCAGTAACTTGTCTCTCTCCACGTGGATTAGTTTCCCCCGCATGATTTGTAAGAGATTGGACAGTGTTGGCTGTTATCCACACACATGAATTAGTTTATGTTGTTAATTAATATTCACTAATCTATTTCCATGTCGAAGTGAAAAATTTGGAGCGACGGGAACAAGGATATATTGCCGCTAGGGTAAAGTGATAATTTCATACATTAAGGGATATTATGGGAAGTCCAACATAAGTTGAGATATTTTGGGGAAATAATCAAAAGTAAAATGATTGACGGAAAAATATACAAAAACTTTTCGGAGTTTTCCAAGGTACACTTTGTATTCGTAATCTTGGCGTTCGATTTTTTAGTGGGAGTAAGGCTGACAGCACGTGAGTGAACTGGTTTTTAGCCCATTGTTTTGTTTTCTAGCCTGTTAGTGGACTCCTTTTCAATTACATGGTGTCTCGTTAAATAAAATCTGTTTTGTTTGGCTCGTAAAGAGTAAAGACACGAGGGAAGGTTATGTTTTTTATTTTTATTTTTATTTTTTTGATTGTATTGATAAAAAAAAATAAAAAAACAAATGATATATACATCAAAGAAGAATCTTAGATGTTCAACTAATGTCTGTTTTTCTGGAGGATGTTTTGAAAAAAATGTATTTTTTATTTTGTTTTATTTGCATTATTTAATCAGTTTATATTTTAATTGAAACTAAATCCATTTGCATGTATCAAATCCATGAAGGGAATATGTTTTTAAATTCGTCTGGTATTTTTTTCTACAAAAAAAATGGATTCACTTCTTATTTAGTAAGAGTGTGGTTGATGCTATTTTTTAAAATATTTTTTATTTAAAAATATATCAAAATATTATTTTTTGAAAATTATCTAAAGATATTAAAATAAAAAAATCTAAATTTTTCAATTTAAAAAAAAAACAATGTCAAACAACAGGCAGTAAAAAAAATATCCCTTATCGAATAAAAAACAAAAATATCTTCACTAGTTACACTTTTTTTTTTTTTGGTATAAACCACGCGGTGTCCTGGACGCTGGCCCAGACTAATCCACGCTCGCACCGGGTCGGCCCATATAGGGGTAAAGTGCTCCCCAAGAGAGTGTCTCCATACACAAGATGCAGGGTCGAACCCTGCTCTTGCTTAAGGGATGAGGGCGCCGAACCACCCACACCGTGCTCTCTTGGGTTTCACTAGTTACACTTGATTGTGACAAGTCTTACACATTTTTTCTAATTTAAAAATTAAAAATAGTCTCGTACTAGCTTGAGAGTCAATCTAAACTAATTCTATCCTTTAATATATGAAGACATGCATTTTACATTGATTTAGTACGTTTAAATAAACTCAATAAATTCATACAGAAGCTAATTCTAGGATTGAATAAAAAAATAAAAAATATCTTTTATCATGAAATCAATCTCTTAAAATGAGATCGGTATTTAATCAAGGCACGTGTGATGTCCAACTTTATGGACACGCATGCATGGAATTATCGGACCTCCACGGTTGAATATGACTGCACAAATTGAATAAAATGTGAAAATCAAATAAACTCAAACATCCTTATTTCTGTAAAATAATAAGTTAAATTGTCGGTCCGTGGCTCTGCACGCATACACAGATAATCAGTGTGCTTTCAGTTTTCTCTGTCCAGATAGAATTAATATTATTGATGTAAAAGAATATATTTTAGAGAAACAAATATGCAAACATTATTCAGTTAATTTCACAAGTCTAAAAATAATTTGCATGATTATTAAAAATATTATTAGATTAAAGAAAAATAATATTTAAGCAAAAAATATAGAAGTGGATATATACTTGATCTATCCAGGTTAATCCGAATTATTTGTAGGATCCTATAACAATTGTTGAAGTTTTAAATAAAAATAAATTACAAAACTCAATTTTTATGTAATCACGCAGCTGAAATAATAATAATAATAATATAAAAATAACATGAATTAATCAAGTTAATCTATTAAACTTGCAATTAAAGTCATGTGACTGAAATAATCTCACAAAAATCAAATTGAAATAAATTATGAAACACAATTTTTAATTAGCACAATGTTAAAATATGAAATTAAAAAAATTAACAAGATACAAAAAGGATTTTAGTCAATATGAGCTACCAACCAATCTCATGATATATAATCTGATAAAAAAAATAAGCCAATTTTTTTATGAAATCAAAAAACAACTTGAGTTAACTCAAGTAAATTTGTCAAACCTAACCCAAAACCATGTAATTGAAATAATGTTATATAAAAAATCAAAATAAATTACAAAACTTAGTTGTGAATGAACTTGATGTTAAAGTATAAATATTTTTTAAAATAAAAATAAAGATAAAAACGATTTGAGTCAATTTAAGTTAACTCATCAACCTCATAATTTAGATAATAAAATATAACTTGATAGAAAATAAAAAAAAAAACTAAAAGAAACCTGATTGTAAATCAATTATATATTGATAAATAAAAAAATCAATTTCGTGTACTAAACTCATTATCCGGAGAGAAAAATATAAGATATTACAAAAATAAAATGTTAAATGATTTAAAAAAAAAAAACAATTATTCAAATCCACGTTTTTGGAAGGTTATAAAGTAGCTTTTGTTAATAATAATACTTTCTTTCGTTATATCCGGGTCTAAATGTAAGAGGACAAAAAAATCTCTGCTAGAGGCAAGCTCTCTGATCTCCTCCTACAAAGGCACGTCAACCTGGAGGGTAATGCCGAACAGGCTCGGTCACGGACACTACTTTTACAGAGGTCCATTGAAATTTACTGCAGTCCAGTTCATTGTGTCATCTCGGTGCCATTAATAAATTGTACCCCATAACTTTTTCATATATTTTTTTTTTTATAAAAAAAACTTATTAACACCTCAAACTTGATTCCAGCTGTGCATATTACGTAATATATATATATTGAAAATATTTCTAAATTCATTTTTTTTTTAATATTTTCAAAACACGGATACAAACAACCCCCAAGCCAGAAAGGAGAAAAATCTCTGCAAATGAATGATATCACAGGACAGAAAGTTATTATAGTGAAGGTAGCAGTACGAAGGGAATCACTATCCAATAAAAAAACACAACTTAAACAGACATCAGAAAAACCTGGCAAAGGTAATGAATGGTATAGTTGTGTTTTCAACGAAAGCAGTGCCCGAAACCGAGGAACTTTGACTTCAGCATATGCCCTCAACCGGGACAACTGCAAGTCAAACAATCCCGATTTGTTTGTTTGGTAGGACCTGTCGTTCTTCGCTTCTCCATGGCCCATATAACGCACGCTACCCATAGCCTAATTCAACATCCTCTCCTCCCCTGATCTGTCATCTCTCTCTCTCTCTCTCTCGGGAAACTCTCGACAGCTCTTTCACTTCCAGCATTCAAAATCTGCTGGGGTTTCTTTCTCCATTAATTATTCTATTCTCCTGCCTCGCCTAGCTCCCTCGTCTCTTTCCCAGCTGCGTTTTTTCTTTCTTTAACCCCTGAAACAAGTTGAATCAAAATGGATAGACGTCGCAAGAGGCAAGCCAAGACTGCATCTTATTGTTATGAACAAGGTCAGTTTCCTACACTTTAATTATCCCTGCTATGGTGTTTCATGTTTTGTCGGTTTTTTCCCCAGTTTATTTCTTCCTGTTTGCCGCTCGAAACCAAATTAAAAAGTAATTTTCCTTTTCCTTTTTCTTTGAATTTTCTCTCGTATCCCCTAATTTCCTGCGAGGCCATTGATTTCTCTTTACAGTTTCTTTTTTCTTTTTCTAGATACTTCACTGCTCCATGTCTGTAGTGATTTGGCAGAGGTGAGCAGCATTGAATGGGAGTTCATTAACATGTCCGAACAGGAAGAAGATCTCATTTACAGAATGCATAAGCTGGTGGGGGACAGGTAAAGAAACAACGTCTCGAGAAACTTGCTCTTTGTTATTATCAGGATAGTTACAGAAATCCTGCTTTCTGAGTTTTTATATATATATATATATATATATATATATATATATATATATATATATATATATATATATATATATATATATATATTTCTATAATTACACTTTATAATTAGATCATGCAAAAAAATTCTAATAAAATGTATTGTTAAAAATATAAATTTTTACTCAACAGGAAAACTACAAGAAAGAATTTTTTTATAAAAAAAACTACAAGGAAAACTTTATAGGATTTTTTTTTTAATTATTTCTTTTTTTTTATTATTATTTTGGATTGCAACCCGTAAAGTTCTCCTTCTCCTTCTTCTTTGTCCCCTGTATCTTATAAATTGATGGGTCCCGTGTAGTTTTGTTTGCTGTTGTAAATGGAAAGGTCAGTGGTACGGTCACGTTATTTACTTCTAATAGATTATTCTTTCCTAATTCCTGAAAAATCAAAATAAATTAAGAATAAAATTTATATATTAAATAATTTATTAATTATTCTTGATAAGAATAATTTATTTTTATCGAGATAACCGGTGGCTGGTGTATAGTATATAAGCTAAAGATCACAATAAAATAAAAAAACAAATGTAGTTTTGTGGTAGCGGTAAGATTCTGAGCTTAGAGACATTGGATCTTTACTATATCGACATGCATGCATGCTCATCATATATATAACTGAGTCTAAAAATATTTATTATTATTATTATTCTATTTTAGTTATTTTTAAATATAAATTTTGTACAGAAATAACATGTATAAAACATTAAAGTTATTAATAAGCTTTAATTGATGTCCTTCTCCCATATTAAGAGGAGTTCATTCCTCTAGTAGGAAAAACAATGGAGAGAGAGAGAGAGAGTTGCCTTCTAGAATGACCTCGGTATTTTTCATGTACGCGATGGATACGGTCATCGTTTAAATTTCTACCTAGAGAATCCAACATGGTCTAGAATGATCTCATTTGGTGTTTCGCCCTCCCTATTAAGTCATTTGAAAATTATCACTTATATTTTTCATAAAAAAAAAATGGAACAGTCCAATGTCTATATATACACCATCCTACGACACGTGTAATGTGGGACTTTTTATTTTCTCTGATGACGGGACGATTCAAGCACTCATTAAAAGAAGCTTTGCTGCTATAATTATGGTGAACTGCATTCTCATTAGGTGAAATTTAACCACTTTCCCTTCGTATTCAGTGTATTTGATTGTGGGCATGTTGCTTCGGTGGCTTTAACTCTGGGTTTAACTCGGTAGTGGCTGGGCCATGATTCCTCTCCTTAACTTTCTTCTATTCAGTCAACTGGTTATCTGGAGGTCTTCCCCCTTTTTTTGTTGGATCATAAGCAATCGTAGTGTCATTTCATAGGTTTAATTAGCTGCAAACATATATATATATATATATATATATATATATATATATATATATATATATATATATAGATAGATAGATAGATAGATAGATAGATGGGGCCTCCAGAATGAACTTGATTCTTGATATAAATATCGAGAATTATCGAGAAACGTATCTTGACTATGTTAGATGGGTTTGTCTCATACAAGAAGACAAGTAGAAAAAAATAATTACACTGGCTAGCTGCTTGATTTGTCTGTTAGTGTGTGTGCAAGAAAGGGAAAATATTTATTATTCTCTTTTCATGTAAAACCATCGTAAACAGTCGCGATTTATATCTCAGGTGGGCTTTGATCGCCGGTCGAATTCCAGGACGCAAAGCTGAAGAAATAGAGAGGTTCTGGCTCATGAGACACGGCGAAGGTTTTGTCAGTCGACGAAAGAGCAAAAGTGATGTCTTTCCTGGTGCCTTTTAATTAGTTTGTAGCGGTTTGTTAGTAAATGTGTGTGCCCTTCACTCTCCCTTATCTTCTTTTTTGTTATTGTAGGGCGACTTATGTACTGTGCTACAAGATTATAACAAAAGTGATTGTGATTTGCCTCCTTATTCATCACTGACCTTGACATTTATTGACTTTCAACTGCTATTATACATGATTTTCCTCAAAATCAGACGTCGGAAGGAAGCACAGAACTGCTCCCCATGTTTAAATTAACTACTTTTTATTATTCAGCTGTCACGGCAATATTGGAGAGCTGGAACGGGAAATTAAGGAGCACAGCTCCATCCCAACCAGCCTAAAATATTCTCGTTTAGGGTTTGGACCATCCCCACGAACCCTGTCCTTCTCCCATTAATTAAAAAATAGAAGTAAATAGGAGAGAAGGATTCTATGTTACTTTTACAGGAATGCGTTGATAGTCTCCCAAAAGCACATTCAATATCATAAAATAATCTCTCTACTTGAGTTGATTGTCAATTCTATTATAAATGTCCACATCACTTACTAAAATCTAGGAGCTATGGAGAATTATTTATTATTTTTGTGTGGGTGGGTGGGTGGGGTTGACCCCTCATCACCAACTTCCTTGATCTCGTCGCCATTTGGATGGTGGGACACAAGTCTAAAAAATCACCCGAATGAGTATTTTTTTTTATTAATATTTGAACCAATTTCTTGGAACAATCTAAAAACACTAATAGTCTAAAACCAAAATCTTAATCAAACAACATTAGTTTACATTAAAACAAAAAACTCCAATCTCTTAACTAAAAGCCTCAAGTCTTTCGGCATACTCCCCAGCAAAAATGGTGACTGCTCCAACAACTTCCAGTCATGACATGCTCTTTCGAGTCGTGCAAGAAAAAACCCAATTATCTCATTAATGCAAAACATGAATCGGGAATCTAATTCCATCCGACTTCCGTTATTGGAGTGATGATCGAGGACCCTATCTAAGTAGCAGCATATCAGGGACGAATTAACTATTTGTAATTGTAGATGCCATTGATTTTTAAGGTATTTTTTGTTTATAAATATATTAAAATGATTTTATTTTCATAATTATCACATGAAAAAATCTAAAAACACTGAAAAATTCAATTTTCTTAAAAAACATTTTTAAAGTCAAACAATCTTTATACTGAGCTAAACGATTTTTGTTGTTGAGTGGTGGGGGGAGGGGGTTGATGGGAAAGTTGTGGCAACATGACCCGTTCCTCCCCACGATGATCAGTGACACGTTGCGTTTTGGTTGTCGCTCTCGCTGCAACCATTAAAATTGAAGTGTGAATGGATTTTTTAAAACGAAAAAACAGAGAGTCCAGTCTCCTCAAACTAGCTGCCGAAGAAAAGCAAAAATATAGATACATCAATCTATACTGTCTTCAATTCCCGAGCCAATACCACCTAAAGTGACGTGCGTGTATTCCTGAGGATCGTACTGCAAGAAACTCAGGAAGGAACAAAGAGTTTTCTCCCTCCTTTCCGCCCCACGTTTTAGTCTTAAGAATGAGCGATTGTCCCTTTTTGTCCCTTACTGGCCAACCTGAGAGTGGATTATTAATCTGTTCCGCTAAGTGAACATGGTTATATGGCTGGTCTGCGACCCTTGGATGTCGAAAGTGTCTCTGGGGGTAATCTCGTAGTTTCCACAGGGTGGAGACGATGGTGTCGGTCCATGGATTTTACTATACAACCCGCAAATAAAGTAGCAAAAAACAAGAGCTTGACTACCACTCGTAAATCATTCAAGGAACATGAAAGGTATACTAAAGAAACAAGAACAACGACTACTAGATGGCAAACATACTTTCCATTAAATATATCATTAAACACTATTTGATGTATAGATAAATTTAGCATATATCTTATTGGAAATATTGTATTTTGGAGCTGCAAATATTAATTTGCAAGTACCCCTTGTCAGACCTATTAAAGTTTATAATTTTTTTATAAATGAGATTTGATTGTGAAACTACATATAGATTGGTATATGAAATTGGAATTATGTCAGTAGAGAAGTTCTTGGTGGGGATGGATTCTTCACATAACAGAAATCTGGTTTATTGGAAATTGGAGAATACCATTGCTATTCTTGTAATTTAAGTATTAGACAACTCATTGTTAGATTGGAATAACCTGGGTGAGAAATATTTCAATATTATGCTTGGTGTTTTGGAATTTTTTTGAGTTCATTTAGTGTCTGTTTGGTACTGTGGTTCAACTTTCGTTTCAAACCATGAGCAGCCATAAACAGAAGCTACCTGTTTGGTAAAGAAAAAAGCCAATTAAATTGGCATGGGATCCAAACACATGAAACTGTTTTTCATTAATCTTAAACTCAAAAGCAGTTTTAACCAAACACTTCAAAATTTATTTTGAATCACAGCTAAAATGCTTTTTACGAAACTGTTTTTTTAAAACCTCATCCACAAAAACTAATGCAATACAAAACACACCCTTAGTATTGTGGTACTAATTATTTTTTATTTAAAAGTATTTTTTTTGTTTTTAAAATTTATTATTAATATCAAAACATTATAATATATATAAAAAAACAATGAAACCTTACTCTCTTTTTAAAAAAAAATATACTTTTAAAATATAAAAACAAACAATCGGAATCATCACACAAAGAGACTAGAAAGAGGATCCACGCTGAGATGGGAGATAAAAGGGCTTTGAGCCCATTTTAGGGGCCCATATGTTTAAGTTAAAGCCTAGCCTGGATAAAACTACATACCTTCGCCCAAACACTTACAGGCTGGGAGAGACATCCGTCCGAGCCATTTAAGTTAAGGCATTAGCACGCATAACTTCCCAGCTCAGAACACTTGCAGGCTGGGAGAGATTTCGGTCCGAATTTTCTTCTATTGAATTTGCTTCGAAACATGACCAAAATGCTAAGCTTTTCCATCCAAGCTAATTTGCATTGTTTAATAATGATTTTTCTAGAAATATTTAAGCTTTTTAAAGGGAGCATTTTTATATTCACAGAATGGTTTTTATTATTATAATATCAATTAAGGGACAATCTAGTATTTTTATTATTACATAATAGTTTTTATTATTCTTTTGATTTTGATAAATCACTGATTTCTTTAAGTATGTTTCATAATAATGTGCAAAAATAATAATCTATGAAAAGTTTTTGTAACTGCTGATTATTTTCAGGTTTCCAGGCACGTGCAAAGATCAGAGCAATGAAATCCTAAGGCTCGAGACCCAGAGCTTCAAGGAAGGAGCAAAAAGGGTCAGGGTGTTCTTTTAAAAAGTCATCTATTCATGTGAACGGTCATTTGTTAATGTGAACGGCCTCTATTAAAAAGACGCATAAGCCCTAAACCACACCTTTTGAATATACAGACCGATGGAACCCATCATTTTGTTTTTCAATTTAAGATGATGGGCCCGGCCTCCTTCCAAGGTTTTCACATTTCAAAAAAGTGTTCAACAAATATTGCGACATTGCAAGGGATTTATTGTTCATGGGCAATAAATCTCACCAGGTAATGAGACATCGGTATGAACACGTTTTCCTCTTGTCTTTTTTTTGATCTTGAATAAGAGTTTAATCAGGGGAATAATAAGAAAAAATAATTAATAATCTTAAATATAAATAAAAGATTCGAGACATTCCAAAAAGAAAAAAAGTGGGCAAACTATTTGGGATGGAAGGAGCATTGCGTGAGTAGATAATTTCACTGGCGGGTAAGTGGTCGCTGCCCTAATTATCCGTCTTGCTGGAAAAACGAGAGCCATGCTCCCTGGTCAAGTTCAAAAGTGGACTTCTTCAAAGCTGACAAGTCATACATTAACTAGGGAGATACTATCTTTTTCGTCTCACGGCTCGAGCTTACCAAGAACGTTCACCTGCCTGCGGCTACAGTGATCGATAGGTTTTGAAAATTCTCAAGTAATCAAGAAACTCGAACGCGTATTTACAATTTACATGCAATCATCCCCATCAAAATGTTGAAAACAGACGGGAAACACACACTATCTTCACAAATGGTCGTCCACAGACATCGAACGGTCAGTACACTTCTGACTTGGATTTATTTCATTTTTGACAAATTCTAAGATAGAAGGATAAACAAATCGAAAAGAAGAAGAAGAAGCGTGGCCGTAAATTGGCAGAGGCCCACACGCCTTTTCTTTTGTTTTTTTTTTCTAGAAGGAAGAAGCAACGAGGTACCCTCACATCCCTCGCTCCCTTTCAGTCCTGTTTTCGTGACTATATCTTTGTAGCTTCATGGAAATTCCTGCCCCGTAAATGGGTCAAGGCGAGATATGGACTTGGAAATTTGGAAAATATGTTCTCATTTGTATCTTTGAATTCATGATACATATTGATAGGAATTGATAGAGAGAGGAAACTGTGCGTTTAAATGGCTTCATAAATATCCACAGATGATATTACAAGGCCAAGGACTTTCAATTGTTTTGGAATTATATTCAAAGATTCTCTGATAACCCTTTATCAAATCTTATCATTTCAAAGTGCCTAGTTGAGTGACATTAATTGAAGAAATTAAACAAGCACCGTTGTTTCCCCCCCTTTTAGCTACCTCATGAACAATAAATTCTATGACTATAAAACTGAGAAGTGAAAATTGATTAGCAGTATGGATAAATGGTTTTACCAAGTATTCCAAGGACTCTCATCAGCCTGGACTCTTCATGTATCTCCATGTTGCAAGAGCTTTCTGTAATAATCATCTCGGTTTATATAAAAAAAACATTGCCTTCCTTAATTCGATACAAACTTCTTAAACAATTTCATATATTATTGCGAATGGACACGGAATTACATCAGACATATTCATTTCGAAATTACATTCTCAGTTGACTGATTATTACAGTATTCGATCAACTAATCTGGATTATTGAAATTTGGTCGAGTCATGACCAGGTGGTCATATAGTCCAAATAAATCATAAGGCAATTTTAAACTCAAGAGTCATGTTCATGACTAAAATCAAATGGACTTTGTTCAAGAACATGGACTCACTACTAAAAAAGGGTGCTGTTTGCAACTGAAATTTGATTAGCAACGGATTTTCCGTTGCTAATCAATTCTTTAATAATAATAAATAAAAAATGTGTTTCAACGGAATATCCGTTGCAAAATTACAACGGATTATCCGTTGCAACGGAAAATTAATTTGCAACGGATTTTCCGTTGCAAATGGAAATTGCAACGGAAAATCCGTTGCAATTTAAAACAATTGCAACGGATAATCCGTTGCTAATCAAAGTATATTTGCAACGGATTTTCCGTTGCAATTACGATTTGCAACGGAATATCCGTTGCAAAATTGCATCGGATTATCCGTTGCAACGGAAAATTAAGTTGCAACGGATTATCCGTTGCAAATGTAAATTGCAACGGAAAATCCGTTGCAAATATACTTTGATTTGCAACGGATTATCCGTTGCAATATATAATTATCTTGCAACGGATTTTCCGTTGCAAGTATAATTTGTAACGGATATTCCGTTGCAATGAAAAACCATTTGCAACAGATAATCCGTTGCAAATTTAAGTATATTTGCAACGGAAAATCCGTTGCAAATGAAAATTAAATTGCAACGGATTTTCCGTTGCAATTTAAACCATTTGCAATGGATTATCCGTTGCAAATTTAAATTAATTTGCAATGGATTTTCCGTTGCAATTTACACACTTTGCAACGGATTTTCCGTTGCAAATTCAAATCATTTGCAACGGAAAATCCGTTGCAAATGGTTTTATGCACCTTATATAAATTCTGCTTCTCTACTTCGTCTCTCTCATTCTGCTCATACTTCCATTTTTCTGTGAGATGGAGGACGCCCTGAAATGGGTCGACCGTGAGATGGAGGTAATCCTCTGCCATTTTTCTGTCTCTTTAGTTTACACCTACCTTTCACTTTGCCTTGATCATTTTTTCTCTGCTCTCTCTAGCTAATTTATTTTCTAATACTTGTTTTCTTCTTCTTTTTAATTTCTTTTTGCCTGTCCGACTTCACTTTTCAGCATCCACGCACCACTTGAAATTTTTACAGTTCTAGCTGATCTTATCTTGCTCGGATAATTTTTACTTCCCATCTTTTCATGTGCGTGAACCTTGGCCTCCTGCTGTTGGGTTTATTATTCACCTGGACCCGTGCTGAGGGGAGAGGTGTTTGACGGTGCCGATGCAGTTCGTAGGATGGAGGACTGGTTGATAGAAAACCACGGCTTCCGAGAAGAAATTCCATTGCAAGTTAATAAAAAAAAATTCATTTCAAAAAAATATTCATTTAAAATTAATTAAAAAATAAAGAAATTTGAAATTACTAAAAAAAAATGAATTTCAAATTATTAAAAAAAAAATGAATTGGCAACGGCTAAGCTGTTGCAAATTGGCAAGGGATTATCCCTTGCAAATCAAGGTTTTGCATCCGAATGTATCCGTTGCAAAATCCGTTGCAAATGCAAATTTGCAACGGCACCCTTACTTATTTGCAACGGATGCTTCCGTTGCAAAACACCCTTTTTTTAGTAGTGACTATCCAAGCTTAGTTTCTGAGTTAAATAGATCGCTTCGTGTCGTTTTGGGTGAAATGGGCTCATGTAGCCAGTGTTAAATTTGAATTTCTTTTGCTGATAACTTTGCCTCCAGTTAAATGTCACATGAGAAATTATCTTTACATAGTTCCTGGATTAGAGAGAAAATGAGAACTGACTTGGATGACGGTATCATAGATTACCTCCTAGTTTAGAGCAAGTTACTTCAATGCTTGAAAGTCAAAACTGCTGCCGAGAAATTGGAAAGTTGATAAATGGTCGGCAGTCCCCCGTCGGAGATTTCACCATATATCTATATCTAGCTGATATCTATGGTGATTAATATATGAAAACTTGCATGTGAATGTATCATTTAATTTATCCGCGAATTTGTAATTGAAATATGTGACATCAATTTAAAAGTGGATGCATTAATTCAATTAAGAGGTGAAATTAGTTCAAACATAAATGTTATGAGAGATTATCATGTATCAATAATGTTGATGATGTAAAAAAAAATCCAAGTAACTCGAAACTAATGGGGGTGACATTTTATTATCCATATATAGTCGGGGGATAATAATTCTTTCCTTATAAGTCATTCTACTAACATTAACAAGGAATCCCGAGAAAGAGGAAGACTACCTCAAACCCATGAGGATGACATTCCTAGAAATTTAGATGTAGGGGACATCAAGTTTGTTTCTCGCATTCAATTAAAAGAGTAAACAACTTGGGTGCCTAACCGAGATAAGTGTATCATTTAGGAGACCTCGAGCTCTACCTAGAGTTATTTTAATATTACATCTTTTTTTTTCCATATATATGATGGCTTTTTCCTTTCATCTCCAAGGATTCACGAGGATGTGTCTGAATATTACAAGCTAGGTTTAGGACAACTACATCCAAATAGGTGGATCATTTTGTCTTATTTTGATAAGTTTTGTAGGCTCATCAGAATCAAGCCAGCAACCAATTTCTTTAGAAGTTATTACTACCATTTAGTTATTAGCACCGATAGTGGTAATGAAATAAATAGATTTTTCACCTTTGCCAACAAACTCATCAAAGACTTAAAAAGAACTATAAGTGGGAAGCTTATGCATGTCAAGAAATAAAAGAGGAAATGGTGGTAATGAAATATCGTGGGCTATTCAATCTTGTATATATATTGCAATAAATTTAGGGTTGTTCTCGTTACTAAAAGGTTCATTCCCGTGATTTAAACAACAAACCTTGCTTGAGTTCAAATGAAGAGAAAATATGTGTTGTGATGACCTTGATTTTGATCGAGTATAAGGCTAATAGGATGTATAAAGGATATTATTAGGTCATTGTATGATGTATACAAGTTTTTTATTCTCTAGCCTTTTTTTATTAAGTTTATATAAAAAAGTCTTCATCTCTTATCATGGTCGAAGTCAGGGTTAAATAAGTGATGAAGGATTACCCCATTATTGTTAAAGAACTCTATGTTTCTAATGATTTTTTTCTTTAGAAAATAACAGTAAAAACCAAAAGTCTTATATAAAATAAAGTTGTAGGTAGTTATACTTTCCAAGTTAGGGATCAAGTAGATATGACTCCTTATGAAGTTATCACCGATATTGTCACCCATTTTAAGATGAGAAGGGTCTCCACCCTTGTGGAGTTTAATATTCTAGTCTTAATTGTAAAGGCTTTGTGGTGTATTTCCATTTTCTGAACTTTGTCAACCGAGATTGCAATATTTAAGACCTTTAATCGGGTTATTCCTGATTAAGCTAATTTCAAGGATGTTTTTGCCAACCTCACTCTTGATTAAGCTCTCTTTGATTTTTTTTAACCTTAATTAAGGAGGAGATGCAACTTATAGAGGTTAGTGGTGGTGAAAGGTTAAACATTAAGAAAACTAACCTTAAGGTTGTGAGATTATTGAAAATGATTCCATCATTCCACCGGACATCTCAATGATGCATGTAATTAATATAATCATCATTTGCCTTTAAGTGGTCATGACCTTTAATGTAAGAAACCTTCTCATTCACTTCTTTGTTTAGTTTGGCGACTATTATTTCTAAAACTTTTTTTGGCAAACTTTCATGATGTGCACTTATTACAAGAGGTATTGGGTGGACAAGAGAAGTCATGTAAGAAAGGTTATCATTATGTAAATCAGGTTGTCTTTAAGCAAATAAAAAAGAAAAATATCACCTATAATGAAATAAACACCTTGGAGAGGGATATATTTAAGGAAAATATCATTCATAATGGTTTGAGGGTCGAGCTTTTTGCTACCATAAAGGAGGTTTGGAGTTTTCAAGCTCAATTAAAGGCCTTAAGGAACTCTTCTAAAGAGTTCCATGAATTTCTTAGGGGTTCCTAACTTTAATCGAGATAGTTAATGATAAAATCTTTCTTGTCATATCTAATCTAAATTTCTTCAATCAATCAAAGGGAATTCATGTGCAATTCAAGTTCTCATAGATACTATCATTAATGATGTCATAAAAAAACCGAATAGTATATCTTGGTTGAGTCCATAAATGATAGGTCTACTATATCTTTATATGTGGACCCAATGATTGACGGAGTCAAGTAATGCTCACATGGTCTCTAATTTTTTAAAATAAAATTACAAGTAAAACTAAAAATGATATATATATATATCACTTGTTATGAAATTACTAAGGTTAGAAGAGAGGGCATGCATTTTTATCACCAAAACCTGCTAATAGGACCACCAAATTAAGCACAAAGAGGAGCTTATGTCACTGATTGTTTCCAAATTCTAGATTTGTGATAAAATATTCCATTGTTCATGGCCAGTAATAAAACTGGAGGTCTCGACTTTCTCTATGCATAAAGAAAATTGTCTACCAACTGATAACAGCCATTTTTATTTAGAGAATGAATGAATTTTATATAACACACACACTGTCTTCCAACAACCACATTGGAAATTCCAAACAGACAGGATGATGTCCGAGGTACAAAGAATAAAGTTGCATCATCTGTAGATTTATGTAAGGGCACCCTTGTTTCTACATAAACTATATTTAACTACATATTCTATAGCGGATAAAGTTGCATCATCTTCTCCAGATATATGTAAACAAATGAGTTGCATTACGTGTATGGTGATCTATCAACATCAGCGTAGGCAAGGGATAGCCATTACGCCCTCAGCACCCCTCGTTTTTCTGGGGTGAAGTATAATTTTAGCCCCCTCGAGTTTAACAAAACTAATTAAATGATTGAGTTTTTAGAGACTGTATATTTTGTCTTTTTATATTTTAAATCCATTTATAATTTATTTCTTTCTCAGTTCCATGTTCTCCTTCAATTTATTTTCCTTTAAGAAACCTGAAAAGGATAGGAGAAATATATGGGATGGAAATTTTGAAAAGGAAATGAGAAAAAATATACGCGTTTGTTTCATTGACGATAACTAATGCTGGTCAAGAGATTATTTAATTATTTGTCATACTACAAGGATCAATTAAATAATTTGAACAAAAAAAATAGAAATTAAGTCAAAATTAACTCCATTTTTTCTTTTTGTTTGTATGTTTTTTTTATATAAATTTACTGGAGTTAAGAGCAGAAAGCCAGTGTGAACTGTGAACCAAGAAGCATGGATGAGATCACCAAGAATGTTCAAACCTTGTTCCGCGTTGGTGCTCAGTACTGACTGCCGAGGTATTGATTGTAAAAAGGTGAGAGCGAGAGCCATGGAGCGGTGATTGGTGGCTCTGAATGGGGGTGGGGCATGGCATGGCATTGCTCTACTGGGGTTTGAAATGGTCAGCAATTGAATCTTCCTCTCACGATCCCCTTCCCATCAACCTATCTCAAGACTAGAAACAGGCCCCCAGTTTTGTGAGACCAAAAAAAACACACACAAAAAAAGGTTTTTTTTCTCCGGTCAAGAGTTTGTCTCTTCCTCCCCCTTTCCCTCCCTTTATATCTACCATCTTCCTCACAGCTTCTTAATCAGCAAGAAAATATTTCCCTTTCTTACATAGCCTTACCATCTCCCTCATCCACACCCCCAATCTGGCATTTCAGTCATTTCTCTTTCGCATTTTTGTTCCTTTTCTCTGTTTTTAGCGAGTGATCTCCCAAACCCTGTTGCTATTACGGCTCATCTGATCTCAATATAAAACTAGACAAGTAGTTCTCTTTCTGTATTCAGTTCTATGTTTGGTGCTTTTGATTCTTCAATCCCAAGCCTTACCATAACCACTTTGTATAACTCCTTCGCTCACATAGCCATAATCTCTTTCAGTGTGCAAGACTCGTTCTTGATGGAATAAAATTCCTCCGTATTATTACTTTGCGCCTCAATTGGACTCAGATCATTTCACAACTTAATTCTTCGGAAGCGTAGTTGTATTGTCCTTCCTGCATTTTCCGAATGGAAAAATCCATGGGACGGGAGAACAGGACTCTAATTAGTGAGCTAACTCAAGGGAAAGAGCTAGCGAAACAGCTTAGCCACCATCTTAGCCCTTCCTCGTCTCTCGAAGCACGTCAATTCCTACTGGATAAGATACTTTCTTCTTATGAGAAATCACTTTCACTGCTAAATTGGGGTGCTTGGGTTGCTGATCAACCAAAGCCCACAGTTGGCATAGTCGATTCAACGCATTCATTTGCCATCAGTAGTCCTCGGAGCGAGGTCTCCGATCAGGATTGCAAGGAGGAATGTGGCAGAGATGTTTACAAGAAGAGGTGAAAACCTCTCTCTCTCTCTCTCTCTCTCTCTCTCTCTTCCTTTTTCGCTATACTTACTACGTTTGGGTTTGAGATGAACTGTGATTGATGATGATCTAACTAAGAATCGGGAATTGTTTGTTATTGTAGAAAAACACAGTCTCGATGGACTGAGCAGGTGAAGGTCTGCTCTGGGACCGGTCTAGAAGGGCCTCTCGATGATGGTTTTAGCTGGAGGAAATACGGGCAAAAGGATATTCTCGGAGCTAACTTTCCAAGGTGAGAAAAAGTTTATTAGCTTTCTCGATAACTCTGTTAACTGTTTCCATTAATTGGGAAGGGAAAAAAAAGAGCTTGTTGCTTATCCGAATGGAAGAATAGACAGATTATTTAACTTTATCATAAGATTGGATACATTGTTTTAAACATCTTATTAATCCATATGATTAGGAATTCTAACAGTAATTGGCGTGGTAAATTGCAGAGGATACTACAGATGCACTCACCGTCATTCCCAAGGCTGTTTGGCCACGAAGCAAGTGCAGAGATCAGATGAGGACCGTTCGATTTTTGAAGTGACCTATCGAGGGAGACATACATGTAACCAAGCCTCTCCTTCGCCCGTGGCATCGCCGTCCCCTAAAAATGATTTCTCAAAACAAAGCAAGTATCATTGTAAGCAGCAGCAGCAGCAGCAGCAGAATCAAGACAAACCAAAGCCGACAGAGGATATATTTGTTAACTTTGGATCGGACTGTGTTCAGGTTAAAAACGAAGAGTTGGGCTCCAAGGACGACATTTTCCCATCCTTTTCCTTCCCATGTACATCATTTGGGAATGGAGATGAGGAAAACAACATTTTCACCGAGTCCATGATGGAAAACAGCTTCTTGGGCAGCTTTTCTCCAACTTTTATATCTCCGGCAACATCTGAATCCAACTACTTCTCAATGTCAGCATGCCCTTTAAACAGCTTTGGAATAGGTTACCAAAATGTGCAGACCCCGGAGTCTGAACTCACCACGGAGATAATATCAGCCCCAACTTCGGTAACCAATTCGCCGGATTTGGATATCTCAATCGAGATGGTAGATTTTGATACCACCTTCCCATTTGACAACCCGGATTTCTTTGCTTAAAAGAGTTAGGCAGAGTTCTTCCTGCCTCGCCAACATTGAAAGAGAGATGGTGTGTCCGAAGTCTTCTATGGTGCTGGCTTAGAGAAATTTCCCTCTTGATTAGGTTGTAAAACTTTTTGCAAACAATGTAACCTTGTAGCTCAGTTTTATCCCTCCTTTTCATGTTAGATTGAAACTGGATTCAAGATTGCTGGGGTGGATATTGCAATTGCAATACTCCGTTGTAAAATGTACAGAATCTTGATTCTATGTTGTGCTTGGTGAGTAAATGAAGTCTACAGAATTCACACTTCTCATCTCATTTATGATTTCTGTGGCCAAGTTGAATGATCCTTCCCCCGTGTTTTTTTTAGAGCAAACCACCTGAAGAATTACTATTTTATAATCTAACCTCGTCAACGGAATTTGGTGATCTGAAAACTAAACTCTCCCACCATGTCTTATATACTATCATGTTATGTTCTCTTCTTACAACTGTCTTTTCAACGAAAGGCTCGTATGAAACACCCATTTCTTCAGGGCGAGTGGTGCATGTATTGACTTGCTAATCATAGCCATGGCGTCGTTCTCACCACCATACGCTCCGATCTCATTCCCAGGACATTCAATCACTCCTACATGCCTGATATGTGAGGGTTGCTTGCTTTTAGTTTGTAGATTTCTTGGGTCCAGCCCCCGCTCATTACCCTAAAAAAAAAACATTAGCCTGAAAGCCGTGGGATTTATTGATATTAGTAGCAGGGTTGTGAGTTTCGGCTGTAAAAAAAAAAAAAAATATATATATATATATAGTATTGTTTTTTTTCCAGTTTAAATTCCTGTTCATTCCAGATGTTTTGGCCAAATATCGCCGAAACGTTTCGGTTTCGTTCCGCCCAATCCGTTTTAGTTAAATAGTATTTTTTTTTAAATAATGAATAATTTTATATATCAATCATATCTCTTAATCCTACCGTAAGATTGAAATGAAATTTTATGAGGAGTCTCTTAACATATTTATATTATGTTAAAATTTCAGAACAATCAGAGACTGTAATGATTTTGTGAGATTGATGATGGCATTCTCGTAATTTTATACATGTTCATCATTTTATTTAAAAAAATTATTTTATTGTGTTTTTTTAGATTAAATTGCACAATTATAAATAATTTTATTTTTGGATTTGAACTATTTTTTTTAAATTTATATATATATATATATATATATATATATATATATATATATACACACACACACACACATAAACAATATAACCCCGAAATAACATGTCAAGATACTTCAAAACTAAAACATTCAATTCTAATTGAAAAAATAAAATATTAACCAAGACAAAATGGAGAACATTGATTATGATCGGTAGAGCTAAGGTTCTGGGTAGATGGACGACATGTTTTCTGCTTTAGAAAAACATACCGCATTATTTTTTTAAAATATAAAAGAGGTGGATGGCCTTAAAAATACTAATATATATATATATATATATATATATATATATATATATATATATATGGGCCAAGCACGCAGACGTGTTTTTTTATAGGCCGAGACACAATGGGTCGTTACGCTTACGTGTTTGGGCTCTTCAGCAGGGATTTTGTTTTTGCAACTCTTTTTTATTGTTTATCTAGGTGCAAAACAAATTCAATAATAAAAGAAATATTTGAAATGGCCGAGTCTTTGGATAGGATTGTTTGGTTTGATAGGTTACTTGTGACACAACATCCAAGGTTTTTTTATGCACTTCCCCCTATTTTTTTAAACAAAAAAAAAATATTTGACCCTTTCTTATTATTGATTTTTTTATTCAACCTAAATTAAAAAAGAATACAGATTCATTTTTCCCCTTTTCTTAAAAAATATTATGCCTAATTGAGATCATATTTTGACATAAATTCTAAATTTTATTTCACATACTTTAAAGTTTCAGCTTTATTTTCTTGTAGCTCGTCTATTTACTTCTATATTTAATTTGATTTGTGATCAATTAAGACTCAATAAAAGTTCTGCCGATAAGAGAATAAGAGAATGGAAAAGAAAGACAAAATATCCATTTGAGTTATCTCATTATAGTCATCTCCATTGCTAGAATTGTAAATTTTTCGTCGTAACTCGAGTTGATATAGCTTATCGTCATCTTTTCATTCCATTCTCATGTTTTTTTATTTAATTCTTTGACAGTTCTTTGTTTTCATATTTAAATTGAGGTTAGACAAGACTAAAATGACATGAATATACTTTTAATCAAATTACTGTTTTAGCGAGGTAATTAATTTCTTGTTTGCTCGCTTTGTCGAACAAGTTACACCGTCTTTTTTTTTTTTATTAGCAATTATGGTCAATTAATTTATTATGATATATGGGTCAATTTTGTAATTATTATTTCAAATATCTTATTATATGAAACCAAAAATAATAATGTTTATTTTTTGTAATGCAGATATGTGTTTTTTATCCAATACTGACCAAAATCTAGCTTACACTCAACCTGGCATCACTCAATTTCTAAAAGGAAAAGTATCCACCAATAGGGGATGGGAATTGGACAAGAAGCTTACAAACTAATTACAGTGCTCCCATCACGAGGACTTCTATCTACCAAAAGTCCAATGGACTTCGATACATAATAAAAGCCCAACAGTTAGATGATCCACCTTTCAAAAGCACAGCAGCCTGGTACCCCAATTTGTTATGTGCAGATGTTATTTTTAAAAATATTATTTATTTAAAAATATATTAAAATAATTTTTTTTAATTTTTAATATTATCATGTAAAAATAATCTAAAACATTAAAAAATAAAAATTAGTATAAAAATTAAAATATATATTTTTTAATTTTATTCGAAAACACTTTTGAATTGCGATGTAAACTGGGTTTTAACAACCATGTACATAGATTTATATACAGAACAAACAGTTTCAACACAAGTTTATTTATAAATTAAGGCTGCGTCATTTAACATATAGTTCGCTTTAATAAAACTTTTAAGATCTAGGAATTGTCGAATTGGTAAAAAACATAAACTCCCTGCACTATTTCAAAGCTTTAGACAATACTTCATTGGTGATCAGCGCTACCCCGAGCCAATTTTTTTTTTTCTAACTTAAATATTTTTTTAAGACAACGGTAGTACGATTAAACAAACAAAAAAAAGTTTTATATTCAAGTCAATAATTTCCAGTAATATAATAATATGATTTAAACTATACATGATCAAAAAATATTTTGCAATAATTCATTAAAATAAATAAATCATTATATCATATCCGAAAAAAAAAAAAAAGCAGCCTACTTTGGACATTGCTTGCCATCATAAAAGCTCCACATGGCATTGCTTTAGCAATGCCTCGGAAAAGAAAACCAAGAAAAAAAAAACGGGAATTTGTTTATATTCAATCAATCAATTCTATTTAATTCTATAATAAATTTTATTATAAAAAATAAGTTAAATAATAAATAAAAAGATATGAGATAATCTAATTAAGTAAAAAACAGATAGCATATAAAATTAAAAACAGCTCAACCTTTAGTTAAATAAATGTTGCACAAGGAAACTCAAAAAACATCTTGAAAAAATGATAAAAGAAAATCTTAGGTGAACCCCATAAAACTATGGTTAATTTTCAAAACTCGAAACTGTAAGACCCTATACATGTACCTGACCAAGAAACTCAAATCCAAATAAATTAAACATGAAGGTTCTCGACGTGTAAGAAAACGTTCCATGAATAACCAGTTCATGATTCCCAGGTATTCAAACTGGACAATTTAAAGGATACTGTCTGCAGATTTTTTTTCGTTTCCTCTAAATCATCCTCGCCAGCTATATACTCCAAGTTTTATTAATCAAGAGACAAAACTTTAACAGATAACTGAAAGGCAAGCAACCCATTTCTTACAACGCCAAGAGTCGTCTCTCTTTTAAAAATAAATAAATAAATAAATCCAGAACTTATTATATAGTGTGTTGAAGATAGGCAATAACGCAACTCTCTAAAGGACACTCCGATTAATTTTCTTAAGATGGTGCCGTGGCTTTATGATAATGAGAGGCTGATGCTCACACGATGAATCTATAAATGCAAATCTTTTAATATAATTGGATATATACTATTCTAAAGTGGCATATTTCCAATCAAAATAAAATACTAACCCTGCCCGTACGTGTTTACTTATAAGTGTTTGTTTATCAATGTATTTTGAAAATGTTTGTGAAAAAATTTAAGTATTTTCTACAAATGCACGGAAAACGTCTCCGATATATCCTTCTCCCCGCAACTGGCTTGTTTACTTGATATTTTATACGCAAATTCATTTTCCAAATATCCTATCGTGATGATGTCTCAGTGCACTTCAACCTCTACTGCCCATAGACGTATGCAGTGCACAACGACAACCATAAATATTATAATTTATTGCTATTTAACCTATTCTTGATTAAAAAAAGAAGCAAATAGCATGTTCAATTAAAAATATTAGCATAATATTACTGCTAGTTTTTTTAGTAAAATAGCATATTTTATACACAGCACATCTCAAAACATGACTATTATAATTTAAGAATATTTAAAGAGAGATGTCCTTTAAAACTACTAAATAGGCATGAGAAAGGAGAAAATAGAAGGGGGGGAAATGAATTTGGAGATACACAAAACTCTAAATATAACACTGTCAATATTATTAAAAAAAAACCTTGACAAAATAAATTCAACAACATTGGAAAAAATGACTACCAGAAACCAGAGCGGACCATATTTTTTATCTCAAAATAGAGGGTGATCCACTTGTTCTTAAAGATAATTGTGATTCGCTCCAGTTATCGTTCGTGATTTTTCATGGTGTTGTTAGATTTGTTCCGTTGAGAATTTTTTAATAATATATGTAGAAAGCTTTGATGTATTTCTAATGGTATTTTTTTCCTCATCTTTTATGCTCATTTAATGTTTTTTAAAGGATATTATTATTATTCTAAATATCAATAAGTTATAAAAAATGCATTTTTTAATTGCAGCATATACAAATGATATTATTTTGTTAATATATTTTAACGCTGTTATTTCACGAGTATTCCTTAAAAAGTATTCTCAGGCAGAGGATGACATAAACCAGTGAAGTAAATAATTTCGACAATTTAAAGGTTGGTTTTCCTTATATATATATATATATATATATCTATATATATATATATATATATATATATATATATATTAAAAAAAACGGCCCAAATAATGACAAACCTATGATGAGAGGCTTGAGTAAGCATCTAGGCTTCCTGGGGTTAAAATGGGCTGGAGGCATGATAAGAGAAGCTTGGTCGATGTCGGACTTGTAGCATTGGGACCATAAGCACCCCCTAGTTGACTCCTTTTTTAATTTTAACAAGTAATTATTGGATGGTGACCTCCGCTTATCCTTTCATTTTCCACCATAAGTTGCACTTATCTTCAAATCCAACCACTTCCGCAATAAGAATACAAAAAATAATAATCAGGAAAACGAAGTTGATCTCCTTTGAATACCTCTAAAGGAAGTCTCACGGCCCTTCTCTTACATATCTTAATATTCTTTCACCATCCAGAAAACAAATTATAGTTTTCCATGATGATGTTATTTGTCGCTCTTTTCAAAACTAATTACGTGTTTTCAAGAGGTTTTTTCGTGTCTAGTCGTATTATCTTCAGGAGAGTACCACGGACCACGTAGCTATGACGTATGGATTGACATTTTATAATTTTATATTTTCTTTCGTGCGTGTTTGGCATTGTGGTGTCATCCACGATTGCCGGATCGCACCACAATGTGCTGTTTAGATAACAAAAAAAAAGCAGTTTTATTGTGTGGGACCCACACCAAATTCTATCCAAAACGTCGATTCATAAAAAGATGGAAATTGATGTTTTTTTATCTGCGATTCGTGCTTATTGAAACGACGATATAAATTCATTTTACATGCAAAACTATGAGAATGCAAAACTGTGAGAATGTGCAGCTGCCCTTGACAAATCCATGTTCGATAATTAAAAAAAACTGGTATTTTGCATGTTTTGTGCATGGCGCTCTCTCTCTCTCGCTCTTTATCTCTCTCTCTCTGCCCAAAACAGAACAGCCATGGAAGCTGAGAGCTTCCAACGCTACCTCCAGCCACCACAGGCCACCATTTACGATGAAACCACCACAGGAAGAACCACCTCGGCCTCCTCTACCCGTCGGTATCCTTCGTTGAAGCTCTCGTTATGGTCGGTGAACAGTACCGTCACCTTCTAACGCTGCCTCCGGCTACCACAGACCACCATTTCAGACGCCACCACCATAGGAAAAACCACTTTGGCCTCCTCTATATATTTTGGTATTCCGAAGGACCCACCATTTCAATCACTTGAACAATAACATGGCATAATAAATTCTTGAGAGAACCACAGGTGCAACGCACCGTTTTTGCGTTTTGAGCGTTATTTGAGTCGTTGGGCTGGGCTGGGCTGATCTCGGCCTAGCCCAAGTCCAGCAGAGTTGGGCCCTTTTGGCCCACATTGGTTGGGTCGGCCCATTTAATTTGGGACAGGCCCATTCTGATTTTTTTTAATATATATATATAGATCCGTTCCGATAAAAAAAAAATGACACGTGACTTCGTTGCACTCCACAACCCTGTTATTTTTCGATTGATTATGAATTAAAAACTTGCAACTGAATTTGACATTGGAATTATATCCTTACAACTAGATCACAGATGTTGGTAGTAATGATATTGTTACCATATGTTGTTCCTCGATCAAATAGCAAGGGATCGCAGAGGCATTCACGTATTGATTTAGTTCATGATGAAATTGCAAGTAGTTTGATGGGAGAATAAAAAATAATATTTGTTTTTTCATGAATTATTAATTACATTATATTATTATAATTATTAAATTTACAATATTTAAATATAAATATATATATATATATATATATACCCTTTAAAGTAATTTCACAACTTAAAAGCAATATGAAAAGTTTGGTAACCAAACACCCAAAACTGTTTTTTTTTCAACCTCCAACTCAACCACAGTTTTAACCAAACACTTCACTGCTTATTTTGAACCACTAGTAAAAGCGTTTTTTTTGAAACTGTTTTTTTTCAACCTCAATCGCAAAATCAAAAGCAATGTCAAACACACCTTCACTTGAAAATGATGGACAGAGTGTGGTTGAAATGCATGAGGTGTCAAACTGAGTTGGTTTCTTTAGCCATTAAACTTTGGCTCTCCTTTATAAAAAGAGTTTTCAAATAGAACCGGTAGAAGTTGATGCCAGTTCAGTGCTCTCTGGAGATATTATAGACTTTGATATTCGTATAAACACGATGATTCCCTTAATGTACGTGTTCGTATTTTAATGCAATACGCCATTCCTGAGGTCTTGAGATATAATGAATGTTTGAAAATAGCAATTGGGAGATTAAGGATCAAGTTTGAAAACAACAAATTGAAGGGCTGTTATAAATTTTTGGAGGGACAGGAGCGAAAATCATAGAGAAAAACAAAATATCAACACTAAATAAGAGAGTTGTTAGCCACACATGTTTCTCATTATGAAAGGGGTGTAGAGATTATTCAAGTGGTAACATGAAGGGTGATGTTTGTTCACCGGGAAACCTTGCACACTTGGTCCACTTGTTAGCGGCATGCACCAGTAATCACTGAGTTAAATTGATGTGAAACTAAAAAGCCATTATAAAATAAATAAAATGTCCTTTGAAGATATTTAAATTATTTTATTGTGTTAAAAATTAAAAAGATTAAAAAATTCTTGGACGAGATTTTCTCCAGAGTAACCCAGTTAGTCCACCACGAAAAAAGTCAATATTAGTTCGTCACTGTATAAATGAAATAACATGATTTTGAAAAAAATCATGTTGCCATCAATACCTTGGACATATGTTTTGTCATCCAAGGACAACAAATGTGATATATAAATATATGTATAATAATTCACGAGGAGTTTTTAGATTCATGCTAGTTAAATATAGTAATAATGGACGGTGGTTACAACGACAAAGGGGTTCTGGCATGAGTGGTGGTGGCGTTCTCGTCCCTTAAGAGAGGTCAGGGGTTAAATCCCTACTCTTGTATGGAGCTGACTATTTGGGGAGCACTTTCACCTCTTCGGGGTCCATCCGGTGCGAACGTGGATTAGTCTAGACCAGTGTCTAAGACACCGCATGGTTTATACAAAAAAACAAAAAAAAATCGGCATCGTAATATCTACGGCATTATCAGTGGCCCAAGGCGATTGAAGAAAATCACTCTGCCTGGTGATAAATGCAAATCAAATGGAATTATTGGGATGCCAATATCCAGCCACCTACCTCATTTCATCCTCCTCGTGCCAATGACTTCACTGTGATGTAACAACAATTGCTGCCTAGTTAACCTGGTCCACACATTCGGCTTATAATTCATAGTGGGTTCTTTATTGCAAGATCGTGGGTGAGCCCGTGTCACCTAATCCAACAAGTTACGAGCAAATCAATGAAAGAAATGGCACTCCCACGAAAGCAATTGTTCAATACCAAGCATCTAATATTCAAACCAGGGTAAAAAGAAAAAAAAGAGAGCTGCTTGAACATTATACAATCACGTGACAGGGAGCACAAGACCCAGAGAACTCGTCGAAAGTGAACCTGGGATGAAATACAGAAGATTGAAACGAAGGGACGGAGTAGAAAGTTACAGGCAATTCAAATTAATCACAGCCCTGGCTGCTTTTTTGGTTCTTCCACTTGCGAGCCACCTCAGCCAGTGCTTTCGTTGAGGATCCATCCTCGCCGAGCACCTCGGCGGCCAAGTCTTTCAGGTCCTTCATTCTGTTGCGGACACTCTTCCCTTCCTCGCCTTCCATTAGACCCCTCACAACATTTGCAATCTCCTCTCTTCCAATTATACCATTTTCACCGGCCTGTGGCCTCAGGGCCACTTTGATGTCCTTCGTCAGCATCCATGCATTCATTTTCTGCTCAGCATAGAGTGGCCATACGATCAATGGCACGCCATTCACAACGCTTTCAAGGGTGGAGTTCCAACCACAGTGAGTTAAGAACCCTCCTGTTGACCCGTGACTCAGCACCTGTGCTTGTGGAGCCCATGATGGCACCACCAGACCTCTCCCTCTGGTCCTGTCCAAAAAACCTTTTGGTAAGAAATCAAAAGGGTCCTTATGATTATCCACGGAAAAATATGTGGCATTGGCTACTTTATCATTTGGAGTCCTCACAACCCACAAAAATCTTTGCTCACTCATTTCCAAACCCAGAGCCAATTCAGTTATTTGATCATAAGAGAGGGTCCCGCCACTCCCGAAGGAAACATATAGCACCGAGCCAAGTGGCTGGTCATGTAGCCACTTCAAACACTCGTTCCCTTCAACCCCACTAGTATGGGGATCCATATTGACGAGTGGGCCAACAGGGTAAACGGGTGGCTTACCGGGTTCTGCCTCATGCAAAGCCTTTAGAGCACCCCTTTCCAGCTCAACGAAACTATTTACCATTACTCCATCAGCCAGTCTATACCTCTTTGAATGGTAAAGAAGCCATTTATAGGCATCATTCTTTCGATCTTGAGTGGGGTCAAGCATCTCCCCCCCATGAATTGGTAAGCAGCCGGGAATTTCAACGGGTTCCGGCATGTCTCTGTACTCGCAAGAAACCATCTCATCAAGCTTTGGCAGATAAAAGAATAAAGACAAAGCCATGGCTGGAGCAGGATAGAAAATGTAAGGAGAGACTTTGAATTCTCTAGCAATATCAAATGCATCAGTCCCAAAAAGATCAACTACCAAGGCCACGACTCTAGTACCACTGGAGACTAGAGAAGTAAGAACATCACGTAGAGAAGGAAGAGAGCGAGCCACTGTAAGGCTAATTAGGGTTTCAATCTTGGCATCTTCAGGGAGGTCACTTAGATTTACAGGGGGGAGAAATACTGATTGAATAGTGCTAGGGAGTGATCCAAGAACCGATCTTTGTGCTTTGGAGGGAGAACCGTCTGTCGGAATAATGAAGGTGATTGACAAATTGTGTCGGTGAACAAGTCTCTTGGCTAACTCAACTAGCGGGATGAGATGACCCATACCTGGACTGGGTAAAATTGCTACATGGGGTGGTGAATCTGTTTCTGCCATGGCAGGAAAGAAAAAGCTTATGTTTATGGTTTGTAGGTGCGTTGCAGGTATGAAGCAGAGAAGAGAAAGTTTCGTATCTTTATATAGAGGATCTGGTATTTATTTTTGACATTTATTAATTATCTGGTGTATAATTGTGCATGTATGAGGGATTAATTAGGAGGCAGTATTGTATTGTATTGTGTTGTATTGTATGGTGTAAGCTGTGGAATTAATGATTGGAGTATAATTCTCTTTTTGCTTCCTGACCTTTTATTCGAGAGTTCAAAGAACGTGGGGAAACCCTGGAAAGGGACTGGAATCTTCCCTCTCTGATCTTTCCTCCCTCTAGATTGGACGAGTTTCCTGGCTGGATATGCCACCTCCGTTTACACACTTCCAATACGTCCGTGTGGTGGTGATGTCAGTTCCGACGTCAGGCTTATGTTATCAACTAACCGATGTTTTAGTTATGGAAAACACCCCACCATTTCACGTCTTGTATATGGATGCTTTTCATCTTCTTAACGTCAGCTTGTTTTCCAGCTATTTTTCTCGGGGTTAATATTAAGATTTCGTTTGATACGATTCATAAAAAATAGTTTTCATTTTAAATAATAATTTATAGTGAGAATGAGTTGATTAAGATTTTTTTTTTTAGTTTAAAACGATTCAAAATGATGTGCTCTGTAAATGAGAAATAATATGAGTTATAATTAGCGAGTTGAGTGTTGAAATTATCCGCTTAAGTAAAAAAAAACGATTCGATTTTACAATAAGAAAATATTTACGTTTTTTTTTAATGAAGATAAAAAACAAATCAATTCACAAAAACAATAGCAAACGGAACCTAACTTTTATTTCCTGGTATATGATGTAATTATAGAAAAAATAATATTCTTACTATGTATTCTGTACATGCATTATTCATTATATATTTTAATATTTTTTTATAAATTGGCTTAACAGTTAATGATTACAACTAAAATTATAAAGCCCTGAGCCAATGTTTTGAAGTTGATTTCAAATTCTTCACCAACACCATGCCAATTTCTTCATTTTCAAATTGTAAATTCTTTCTCCTTGTCTGCTGGTCAGGTTTTCTTGATTCAATTATGGCTACGAAAACCTAAATTTCTAATATGAACGACCACTTGCCTTCAATAATTGATTTGAAATTGGTTCCGTTACTACCTAGTCATCTACACACGCGCTGGGTTTGATATGGATCTTTGAAGCTTCTTTTTTTATTCATAAAAATCTGATCAATTTTAAAAAAAATAAGTTCTTTCGAGGTCTGAGATGCGAGTGATGAACACCATGTAATTTTCTTTATTTTCAAATTGTAAATAATTTCTCCTGATCTGCTGGTGAGATCATCTTAATTCAATTGTGGCTACGAAAACCTAGATTTCTAATAAGAATGACCACTCGCCTTCAACAATTTATTGCACTGATCAAGAGAAAACTCCTCGACTAACCCTCTAATATCCATTGCAATTGAGTGCAGGAAGACCCATTTTTCACTCCATTCCAAACAAAAGAAACCACATCCTTGTTCTCTTCGTTGTCTTTTATATTTATCCGCGCTTCGAATATTAATCTGTGTTTCTAGTTTGTATTTTCCGACATGAGATAATATGTCGTCAACGGTAATCGAAAAGGATAAAGAAAGCAATCACCCATGGAAGTTAACGTTTCTGTGGTGTTCCATTTCCCATGTAGATCCAGAATCCACCTCGATTATGCAGCTATTATGATTATGTCTGATCTTAAATTAATCTGTTTTGAAATTATTTTTATGCTCTAATATTAAAAATAATTTTAAAAATGTTCCATATTTATTGAAATATACTCTCCCTTTTCGTATTTGTAAAATGTTTGTAAAATCATATTTCTCATCTACCTGTTTTTATCATCTAGTGCTTTTGTTTGATCTCAAGAAATAGTTTTATTCATGTTTTATGTTCGTTTTTATCCTAGTTCAGAAATTATTCACCCAGAAAAAAAGCTAGCAAAAGAGTTCACTAAAAAATCATTAACCATAATAATAATAATAATAAAAAGACCCTTTTGGATTTCTCTTTAAAATAACGATGAAGAATAATAAGTAGATAAAAAACAGGAGCTTGTTTTCTAAGATAAAACAGTTGGATAAACATTTTTTCATGGTTTTTTATTTTTGAAAAATTGAAAGAAAACAAATCTTTTCAAAACAATATCTGCTTTGTATTCATACATAGTTTAGTTTTTAGCTATTAATTTATTTTCTTATTTTTTTTAATTAAATACACACTCCCTTTGCCAATATGCCCGGTTTTTGAGTTCCAATATGTAATATTTATTTTAGTTTTTTTTCTTATGATTTTGTTTGCTCGTGTTAATTTTTTATATTCTTTGAGGTAATAAATTTATGGTTTCAATGTTTTCTCAATAATAATTATAATTTTATTGGTTTTTTTTATTTGCTTGCTTTTTAAAAAATTGTTTTGCTTTTTTTATTCGTTGGAGCAATTTAATAATTTTAATTATTTTGACAATAATGATGATAATAATTTTAACTATTATGATCATGATAATTATGATAGCTTAACAATAAAATTTCAAAGATGTTTTTTTTTTTACAGATAGAAAATCAACGATTTATTTTTGTTATTTGGTTATTGTAAGTGTTTCTATAATTTATATTTTATTATTGTGTTTGATTTAAATTAGATTATAAAATAAACTAATAATAATACAATGAATTAAATGATTGAAGTGTCCGAATCTTCTTTTTTTTTAACGACAATGATAATTTTATACTCTTGATTTCGTTGAGGCTTGTTAAGCAGATAAATTTATATCAAATTAAAATTTATATATTTATTAGAAACTTGTGTTCTGCAAAAATTCTATATATATTTATTATTTTATTCAAATTTATAGTATAATGAAACAATCTCGCAATTTTAATATTTTGTGTTAAAAAAGAATATAATTTTAGCTGCGGCGAAGCAAGAATAAATGACTAGTATACATATAAAACAAATCATGCGCACTTCATATAGGAGTATATTGTTTTAAAACGAAAAAATAGTAATGAATAAACAGTACAAATTGTTTCCAATACTTCTAGACTAGTCAACGTTTGGTTCATCCAGACAACTTTTACTGGAATTAATAAAAGAAAACATAGACACACCACCTTTATTCAATGAAGTGATGGTCTCAAATGTTGGTCGATGTGACGGGAGGAGACTCGTTCAACTTGAGTCCTTTTATTCATGTTCGCAACCAACTTTTTAAAAATATGACGTATTTATGATGAATTCATTTTTTCTAGAAGAATGTTCAATTTTGGTTCTAAATTAGATAAGTAAGTTTTAAAAGTATTTTTTAAAAAATATTTTTTATATATATTATTTTTATGTTTTATTTTAAATTAGTTTTTTTAATATTTTTATGTATTAATGTCCAAAATAATTTTTAAAAAATAAAAAATATTATTTTTTTACAGTTTTAAATAAAAAATAATTTCAACCATGTTTCTAAACAAACACTTAAAATTGAGAAAAAAACACAATATTTCTATTAATCTGCAGCCTGTATGTATATCAATTTTCATTTTATTTTATTTTATTTTTTAAAAAAAAAACCATACTAACAAGTAGCCATGGGGTATATTGTATAGCGAAATGAATTTATACTTCTATCGATTCGTATTCTATATGCCGAGTGGCGTGCTGTAGTTTTTAATAGAAAAGAATACATTGAAATTCGTACAATTGAATGCGCGGATTTTGTATCTTTATGCTGTGAGGAACGAAAGTAAACGATCACATGTTTTCTTGACTATTGAGATATGAACTTTCAATGAGAATAAGTACATCTGCAGATGATTTCCCCCCTTTTTTTCTTTTCTAATAATTATTGCCGTCGTCTGTTTACTTTACAGCTCAGGGCTACTTAGCTAGGCTCTGCAAAATTTGTAGACAACACCCGAGACCCTTTATTTTATTTTATATATATATATCAAGAAAAATACTTGGAATAGTCAACATTAAAATTTCCCGACCGACCAGTGTTACTTTACCACCTACCCCGTGTTACAGATCATACTGTTATGAAGTTGTTTAGAAGTGAGGTAAATGGCCAGTAGAGATATGCTATAAGTTTATATATAAGTCTCGGGGTGATACGGTTTTATAAAAACATATGACGATAATCAATTGATATGATGCGATTTGTGGCTTAATTATATCGAGTTAAAACAATTTGAGAATATATTTTTATTTTTTTTAAGATATGATATTATTGATGGCCATTTTTTTTTAAAAAGAGCCCAAGATTTCGGGGCAGAGCGGTCAACTCCTGGGGCCAAAATCAAGGGCACGGCTGACAAGGTGCTGTTCACATTGCCATTTAATTTCTTCTTCTTTTTTGCATGGTTGGACACAAGGTGCTGTTCACATTGCCAATATTTTATTTTATTCTGTTTAAACTACAAGACAATTTGTCATCCACACTAGCAAACAACACGTCGACAATACTAAGGGTGTATTTCGAAATGTATTTAAATTTGCTTTTTAAATTATTTTTTAAAAAATATTTTTTCATCAGCCCATCAAAATAATTTAAAACACAAAAAAAAAAACAATTTGAAACGCAATGACCAACAGACATAAGTGACTGAAAAAGTAAAGCCAGTATTTTTGTCCAAGAAAATTATTTTGATTTATTTTATAAAAAAAATCATTTAAAAACCAATAGACTTACGAGGTCAAAGAGCAAAATCGTAGTTTGAAAATAAAGAATTAGCCCGGAACTCAAATTATTTCTCAGCCCAAATTTGTCATCCCGGTCAAATATGAAGCCCAGTAATATACTCTTAAGACTCATCTCCTTACAAAATAATCACTTACAAGGTTAGAATCAATACCACCTAGTATTTTCTCTCCCTTTACAATAATTTAATAAAACAATTTCTCTCTCAAACTCAAAAAATAAATAAATAAATTCTGAATCAAAAGTTTACTTTTAAAAAACTAAAGGGATCAGAATTATTTCAATTAAACGGCTAGAGTAATTTTTCTTCACCTCTTCTTAAAATCTCATAACTCCATAACAAATTAGAAATTGATTATTAATTTCGTGATTGAAGAAAAAAGTAATGAAAATCATTATTCTAATCCATCGTGAATTCGCTACATTTTTTTAATGCTATACCCAGCACGACGGTTGATTAACTTTGAAACCTCTCTATTTTGAAAATATTTTTTCTTGATTTGGCCCTTCTACGTGAATTCCATTACTCAATCACACACGTCCCTCCACTCAAGATCTCACTTTTTTAGAAGAAGTATCTATGCTTAATATATTTATTTTAAATACAACAACCGAATAAAGAAACTCAAACAGGCAAAAACATAAATAAATAAACGAGGCAAGAGTAAAATAATCAGAATCAAAACGGGGGAAATTATTTTATATAAATCATGGCTATTTCTAATTACCGAGAGGTAAGATAAAATATGCTGTCCCATCAACACTTAATGACATGAATTATTTGAATGAAACGGTGTAGTTAAGTAACGGAGATCAGATAAAAACAAACGAATTAATGAAGGGCCATATTATAAGAAATTCAAATTAGAAGAGATCCCACCAAATCCTCTTTAAACTATGTGATACCTACAGGCTACTAATCTATCTATCTATCTATTTATCTATATACATATTTGAGCTGTGGCTGGTGGCTCTGGTGGACGGTGGCCCCATGAGCTTACGGCTAATCGGGGTCATCGTTCGTTTGCTAAAGCTGAGCTATCGGAGCTCACAATGTCATGTGATATGTGAAATGAAATCAATGTGAATGTGATTTTATTTTATTTTATAGAAAATCGACTTTTATTTTGCCTGAAGGAGTGGCCATAAAATGAACAATATATGAGCACGCACGCTGTGTATAGATTGGCCAGCTTGGGCCCCGCTGCTCTGCATTCTGCAATCCTTGTGGAGTACTCGGCAGGCTTACGAGATCCAATTGGATCCAGTAACATTCGTTTATTTGGGCTTACATGTAATGGGCCTAGAAGAGTATCTCGCTCGAGATGGGCATAGTCGGCCAGCAGTCCACTACGCGATTTTTACTCGAGGCGGTTTCTTCCTCGTGTCGCGGCCAGGCTGCTACTTGTAATTAATGACCAAGGCCTCATGAATACAAGCACTTAATTGTAATATGTGAATTGATTTCTGTAAGGATATTGATTTGAATTTTAAATAAAATTTAGTCTATAAAAAAATGAAAAAATAAATCAGAATCCCTTTTAAGATTAATGTTGAAAATAATATTTCAAATGAATATCTTTTTTCTCTATTCTCTACTTGACATGGATCCTCGTCAATATGTTTTTGTTCCTGGTAAGACTATGCTATTAATCTTTCATTTTCTTTTTTTATGTTTATTCTTTTTGTTTTTTTTCTTGAATATTTACTCTCTTTTTTGGTCTTGTTAAATTAAAGATAAAATAGTCAAGATTGCTGGTTCAATTTATTTTCACATGTATTTCAAATAATATAATCGAATTAAATATTAATTAAATGTAAATTTACTTACGAATTAAATTGAATTCGATATATAATTTGGTTTCAAATAATACGAGTGTAACTAAATTGCAAGCAAAATTCAGGTTTTTTTCTTCTTCTAAAAATCATTATCATACTCGATAAATTAGGGTAAAGGCTGTATCTCTATTTCTCTGCTCGAACAGGGATTTCATATTGTTGCAATATAATAGTTATCTGACTCTATTAAGAAAGTAATTACAATCTATGTAATATAAGAAAATATATTAAAATAATATATATTTTTTTATGTTTTATTTTTTATATCAACATATTAAAATAATCTAAGAACACCAAAAAAAATTAATTTTAAAAAAATAATTAATTGTTTTTATTAACGCTTTTAAAATGCAGTGCTTGGTGAAAAATAATCAATGCGAGAATGGTTCAACACACGAAAACTTAAAGGATGTGGAAAGAGCATTATAGAAATGCTGAATATACTACTGATATGGATTGAAACACTAGAATTATTATTTTAGTCTTATAAAAAAACAAATTATCTTTGGAAGATAGTTGAATGTTTTTACAGAATTCATTGGTCACTTTATACATGATTAGAGGAACTTACCCCACTAGCCCAGTAAGTCAAAGATGTCACGAACATAATTCTATATGAACAAACATTGAGATATATCTGATAGAATAGAATATTGCGTGTACAATATTTTATCAAATCAGCAATCTCTCTTACAGGTCCTCCAATCTCTCCTGTTAATTTTTAATATTATTCAGCACGTGTTTTAGTATTACTCGACCACGAGACCCCTGGGAGAAGGGAATTCTACTACCAGTGGAGCTCCATGCTCGTCGGGATATTTTATCTTCCATGTAAATCCTCGCTCCAATCATATTATGATGCCAAAGAGTAAATGGCTGCTAAAAGTCATTGTCTAGAAACTTGGAAAAGAAGCTAAAAGTCAGGAAAAATTGATCTGAAATTAGAAAAAGTCACAATATAGGTAAGTATTGATTTGTTCTTGTCAATGGATTAATTGATTTCATGTTGCTGAATAACTCCACCCAGGGAGGGTGAAGCTTTTATCTGTCATTTAACTCTTTATTTTGCAGCCGTTAGATGATTAACATTTACAGCAGGTCTTCTGATAATTAACGGAGTTAATGGATGGGAAAGTTAATTATTACAAGAGAACTATAATTTCATAGCTGTGACCTGCACCTTTTATTTCTACAGCATGGATTGGATCCGCAATCCTCAGGAGTGCAGTGGAGACATCAAAGAAAACATTAAAACATCTTAAATTTGAACGCGATGGACTAGTTCTTCCACCTGGACACTAATTCATGAAGTGATTTGGTGGAGGAGCCCTCCTCGCTCACTGCCTTGGCCGCAGCTTCCTTTAGCCCCTTCATTCGATTGCGAATCGCCACCCCTTCTCCCCCCTGCATTAAACCCTTCACCACTTTCGCAATCTCTTCTCGTCCCACCAGGCCGTTCCCGTCCACTTCTGGCCGCAATGCAACCTTCAGGCCAGCACTTAGCAGGACTGCGTTTGTTTTTTGCTCGGCATAGAGCGGCCAGGCAATCAAAGGCACCCCATGCACAATGCTCTCCAGAATCGAATTCCAGCCACAGTGGGTCAGGAATCCACCTGTCGAACCATGACTAAGCACCTGAATTTGCGGTGCCCAAGACGGCACCACCAGTCCTTGCCCTTCGGTTCGATCCAGGAAACCTTCTGGCAAGAAGCTAAAAGGGTCTGTATTACTCTTGGCACTAAAGTAGGAGGCGCTAGCAGATTTATCCGGGCTTCTAACGACCCATAAAAACTTCTGCTCACTGATTTCCAAGCCCATGGCCAATTCATTTAGTTGCTCAAAAGACAGAGTTCCACCACTCCCAAACGAAATATACAGAACCGAACCATGTGGTTGATCATCCATCCATTGGAGACACTCGTGACCACTCACCCCAGTACTTGAGCCGGAGTTAATGATGGGACCAACCGGGTAGATAGGTGGTAATTTACCAAGTTCTTGATCTTGCAAAGCCTTTATAGTTTCTGGCTCCAAGTCCATGAAACTATTCAGCAAGATGCCCTCAGCTAAACTATGTCGACTTGAATGGTGAAGGAACCATTTGTACGCATCATCCTTCCTGTCTTGAATCGGGTCAGGTAAATCCCTCCCGTGAACTGGAGTTGCGCAGCCTGGTAGTAGTACAGGTTCAGGCAAATCCCTGTACTCGCAGGAAACCATTTGATCCAACCTCGGCATATAAAAATGCAAGGATAGAGTCATGCCCGTAGACAGGGAAGCAATATACGATGGCACGCTGAATTCCATGGCAATATCAATGACATCCGTGCCAAAAAGATCGAGAACCAAAGCCACTAGTCTAGTGCTGGCAACTAATGACTTCAGCACATCACGGATTGATGAAAGCGAGCGAGTTATTGTGAGGGAGATTTGGGTTTCAGCCCTAATTCCTGGCAAGTCATCAAAACTAACTGGTGGCAGAGAGATATAATTTATGCCTGCCGGAAGGGAGCCAAGAACCTTCGTCTGGGCCTCCGGCGGTGGCCCTATTGAGGGAACAATAAAGGTACTCGATAAGTCGTAGCCGAGAGCAAGTTTCTTAGCCAACTCGGCAAGGGGGATGAGGTGACCCATGCCTGGGCTGGGAAAAATAGCTACATGGGGTTTCTGTGCCATGGCTGGAATTAAACTTTGAACCGGACAGAGCAAGCAATTGCAAGGAAGAAGAGGGGTGTGGGTTCTGCTTCTACTCTGCTCAGCCTTTTCTTATACATGCAGTTGTAGGTGCGTCCGTTTAGTTGTTTTCATTGGAAGGATTTTTTCTACGCTGACGTTCGGTGATGGCCATTTGTGATTCGAGAAAGATTTAGCAAGTTCAATCGTACGAGTAGATCTCAATTTTTTTAATTAATGTGTTGTTATTTTCATTGTCTGATCATTAATTTCTTGATTTCCAGTCCGGAAAAGATTTTATTGATCTCACTTGCCAATTGCCAGATCCTCATCTTCCTGGTGCATGGCATTTTGAAAAAAACTCAATTGTATTTTTATACACTGGATACGGGGTGGCAAATGGAAGATGTGGTTCACGCGGAATAATGAGTTATTAAATATTAATAGTAAAATTTTATTGGTTAATTTAGAGAATTTATTTTCAATTTAATAATTATATATTTGATGGAGGTGTGGGATGATAAATTTATTCAGAAATTGATTCCCGCTCTACTCCGTAACCTTACGGTTTATTCAAAAGATCCACGTAAGATAATTTAGGATGGAAATATAAATACATTTTTTTTTATATAAAATTACATCCATCATTTTAATCTATCAAAGAACATGTTATGAATTAAGATAGACTTTCTTTAAACAAATACTTGAAGTAAAAATTATGAAGCTGTATGATCATAAACATTATATTTTATATTTGATCGTTCATGTTGAGAATTAAATAATTATTTATATTATGGTAGCGGAGATTTTAATGGAAAAATTTATCTTATGCTTTTATTATATATTATGATAACTTTTGTATATAAATGAATAAAGAGAATATTATTATTTATATTCTTGCGGTTGATGGATCAAAATATATGCAGGGGGGGCGATTAGTATAATTGATGTCTGGTACACTATGAATCTCAATCATTTAATTGTCCTCCACGCAACTCTCCATCTTGTTGAAGTTGATGTATGAGGGAAATTTGGCCTAAATGACCGTTAGTCTTTCAATTTTTATGCCGACAATTTGATGGTAATTTTAGCGTCGATTTGCGAGAATCGTAAATGTTAATTTTAAATATTTTTTTACTATTATTTTTAAAATCAACGCAACAAAATAATTTTTAAATAAATATTAATCCGCGCAGACAAGTCTTATGGATTTTGATTTGACATTTAGAGTTAAGAAACCTGCTCCCGTCATTGATGTTAATAGCGTTGAAGAAAAATCTTTTTATAAACCTAGGAAAAATCAAATAGACCGAGCCTAATATTCATGTGAATGAGTATAGTAGATAACATCAAGTTTGTTTTTTCTAAGAATTTGAGAGTGCTAGAAATTTAAATGGTTGAATTATTGAGATTAGAAATTCAAGTTTATTGAAAATGATGAAGTTAGTGAGAGTGAGAAAAGCACGGACCATGTAATGTGAAAATCAAGAAATTAAGGTACAAAACTCTACATATTTAAAGTTGTTTGCTAAAATCAATAATCGAATGATTTATACACACCATGACCAATGAGCCACAAGAAATAGCTAGAAGGTCTTAAATAAAAGGGAAGATCTCTCATGCTTCTATTTTCAGGACAATGACAACCAGCTGCCCTCACAAAATAAAAGAACCTCGTTTCAGCCAAAGAATAAAGAAATAAACACAAAGAAAGGAAGCATTGGAAATGGTATCCAGATGGATCTTGGATAATTCCAAGCTCGTAGTATGTATGACGTGTGTCTATATATATATATATATATATATATATATATATATAAAATAATAAAAACATGAAAATATGGTGGATTAATATTCTCTAAGTTGAAATGACGGGTTATCTCGTAACTTTCATGGATTATTTTCCTCTTGACGGCTCTCTAAAGAATCATTGAAGTAATCATTTTCTATCAGGTGGTCTTCACTTTCATGAGAGCCGCAGCAATTTTTCAGTCTTCTATGATGATCAGGGCGAAAAAGAGTCCCAAGCTCTCAAGTTCAACTCGGCAACTAATGATCCCAACCAACGACACCTGACAGGTGTGGTTGGCAGTTGGCACACGCGTTATACGGCCTTGCCATTACATGCTGTCCACTGACTGATTACTTGAGCATTGTACGGCACAGATATGTCTTTCTTGCAATCCAAAGCATCTCCATTGTTTTTTAGTTGATTTGATTTTAAAAATCATTTTTCATATTGAAATGTTGTTTGTGATGTAGAACGGTATTTTAAAGATTTGATGAGACATGATGGAAATTATTATGTTTGACTCTATATAAAAATCAAGAATATCCTTAATTATATCATATCATTAATTTTATTAAATATTTTTATTAATTTTAGTTTTTTGTATTATAAAGGGTTTAAATTAGAAGTATTGCAGGAAAAATATTTTGGATAATTCTCTTTAGGACGGAGGGATTGTGTATTTTATCCATAGGAATAAGAATTGAGAAGCCCAATCTGACGAGCTGAGAATGAACCGACATAACAAAAGCCAACTGGAGCCCATTATATTACCAGGCCCATCTAAGAACCCAGGAGGCACCTGCAATCAAAGAGAGGTAAATAGTTGTATATGTGAACGAGGTGTGGTCTCCGAGGATTGAAGGAAGAGAACAAACTGAAATCGGAGAGGAAAAGATGATATACCGTAAATGGAGTCTGCTAACAGGGCCAATGGCGATCTTGGGCGGGGTCATGGGCACTGCTGTCGCAGTTCGCGTCCTTTTCTTCGAAGTAAAGTTCTAACCCTAGATTTTCCATTTCAGTTTTACTCACTTTGAAACTTTACTATATTCCTGTTTTTTTATTTAAATCTGATTGAATAATTCATCTTCCAATACATGTTGTCACGTTCAAATCGGAAAGAAGAAGTGAATCTTTTTAGATCTTATGAAAACAGATATTCGTGTCTTTTCATCGGAAACACTTTGCAATAGGAAGCTGGGAAACCAATGTGTTCCAGCTACAACTTTTGTCCATTAAGTTTCTGTCGTCTCATAATTTAGGATTTGCATAAGTGATGTGATCAGACATATGCTTGGAAGTCTATTTTTTTGGCTGTTTGATTGGAAGTGCTGGTCAGCAAGTCGACCTGCCCACTCTTGAATGTCTGTGTTGAACATGTTCCTTTAGTGGAAGTTCTTTTGAATTTTAGCTGTGAGTAATTATGAATGGTCTAATACCTTGTTATATGTTTGAAATTCTCAGAATCCATATCTTAAACCAGAGCAGAAGAAGCAGGATTCAACACCATTGACCAAATAGAATGGAAGGGAGGTGAAATGTGTATGATATATTGTAATCTTTGGTGGGGGGTTTGTGCTCACTTTTTCTCAATGGTTCTTCCAAAGCTGCTATGAGAGACACGAGCTTTTAGTTGAATAATAATGGGGAGGTTTTAAATCAGAATTTGAGTAAAACTGTTTTAGTTTTTTCTTAATAATTCAAACACCAAGTTCTTTTGGCTTTAAATCTCGTATAGAGTCTTCCAAAAGTCCTGCATTGAAGCATAATTCAGCTGCTTGCTTTGGTTTATGATGGTTGCTCTGAAGTTTTTTTAATCATCGATTTGTTAATTCCTGTCGCAAGAAGTAAGCAAAAGGCTGCGCCACAACTCACTTGCTGTGAATTTCAAATGAAATGCGACTGTGCTTATGAATTTTTGGTAAAAATAATGCTTTTCTTTGTTTCATGTGATGTTTTTCTTTTTGTAAAATACGAGCTCAGATTTAGTTTCTGCATTTTTTTCCTTAGAAATTGCAATGTTTGCTCATGCATGTAACCATTAGCCAAAGAATTTGGTCAAAGAAACTAAGTTTATTGATTTCTCAAGTAAAAACTAATATAATTAGACAATCCAGTGGTTTCTTTTTTAAAATTCTGTGCTGGTATCGAATTTTATTGGCACTGTGATTGGGGAAAGAGTCATAGGCATATCCTATGATGAAGATTTGGCCTTTGCCATTCAAGAGAAGCAGCAATGTCTGGATTTTCCCTCGAGTATATATTAACTCGCAATTTTACATGTTATTTTATCTGCTATTGAAGGGCTAGAATTTAGGAGTCAAAAAGCTTTCAATTGTTTGCTGATAAAACCATGGGCTTACAACTTTGTACTGTGTAAAACGTTGTACACATTCTCTGAGCTGATTTCAACTGGACAACAGCTGTTTGAAAAAAATCGTCAGAATTTTCCTGCTTGGATGACTGTTTGCGCTGCAGGGTATTTTACCAATGCTATAATGGTTTGAAGTAGATGCCGACACTTTTACTGACTGGTGATGAGTTTATTAGCTTTGTTTTGCTACCTGATGCAGTATCTTGTGGTTGGTGATTTACTATTAGCTACCCTGTTCTCTTCTCATCACCATTTATGCATCGAATAAAATGAGAAACGCATCATAGTATGAAAAACATTATTTCTATATTTTGAGGGTAGGGTGCATATGATTACAACTGAAAAGCTATGTTGGTCCTGTTGGACCCAAAACAAAAGTATAGTGTAGGTTTCTTACGACAAAGAATCTAGGTTTTTTCTTCATTTACAAAAGCCAACCCAACAGGGGTGTACAACTGTACATAGGCAGGGCAATGGCATCCCTAGCAAGGCAGGCAAAACCCAAGGAAGATCGGCTGTTTATATTTTTTCCAACACCAATTCCCATTTCATTCAATCATCAAAATCTTATTCAGCGAAGCTTGTAAAAATAATAATAATCATGGAATAGCTGAGCCTAGCAAACACCCGTCACTGATATATTCCATCATTGACTATCATCTCCATCACCAAATCATTCCAAGAGTCTATGGGCCCTGGCAAGCACCAATGTAAGCAGTCATTCTGAACTCTAGCATTCTTATCGTCTGCAAATGGCTGGAACTGCCTGTATGGTCCTGGGTGCCCATCTGGTCTCAACAATGATAATTGAGTCGTATCTAGAAGTTTCAAAATCACCCCCTTTTCAGATCCTAATGCTGTAGCCTTCTTAAATTCTTCCAGTTCAATATTATGCATTATCGTGTCTACCTCGTTCATATTAATTTCACCCTCCTTGAAGGGCACCTTTCTATTACAAGTGCCCCCACTAAACCATTCTCCATTCTCGAAGTGGTCTGGCGTAGTCGTTCGAAAGAAAGCGTGAGCTTTATGACCAGAGTTTGTGATGAAGTTAAAAACCAGGTGCATTGCTTTGCGATAAGCATAACCAAAACCTAGCTCGATCAGATTCTTTCCAGGGCAGTTATGGCAGCCTGTAGCCTCATTGTTCTCATGGTATATGGCAGTTTTCAGGAACCATTTCCCTCCAGCAATTACTGCATAGTCAAGATTCCTGTATTGATCGGTCCATTTTTTATCTAGTTTATCCAGATGAAGCTGGATTTCTGAAGAGGAAACTCCATTCATGTCTTCAAAAATATCTGCTTTGACAAGGAATGGGGTCCAAATCACTGAAAGTGTGAAGTTGTGAGATGGATAGCGCCATATTCTCGACCTGTATTCCTCGTCGTGGTACACCTCAACAGCTCGCTCCACCTGGTGGACATAAATAACAAGAAACTGATCAATTATTGCCTGCGGAACCAAATTTCAGAAACCGACACCAGAATATAATGCTGCAGCACAAAATCAAATTTATGGCCAAGACAATCGCAGCCAGGTAGATCAAACATGCAATGTTTTCTAGAAAAAAAACAAACAAGAACATTCCTTACTCTTTGCATGGCATATCAGTTTACTTTTATTCCTTTTTCTAGAAAATCAGACATATAATTCCGAAACAAGAAAAATGAGGCAAAAATAAACAATCATTTACGATTATGTATATTTTATTCCGTTCAAGATTTTGATGGATTGGCGGATTCAAAGTAGGTTTTATTATGTTGGTCAACATAACTACAAAAACAGGTGCCAGTTATCGATGCCAGATAATTACAGAGACTAACCAACAAGAATTGTTATGAGTGTGTGCGTGACTAACACACTAATAGCTCAGTGTCCCGAGAGGACATGAAGATTCAAAATCACCATTGAAATCCTTCAATCGTGTGGTAGGTAAGCCATCTCCGAAAAAGACAGGATAACCTCTTGAAAGTGGTGCTGTAACCATTAAAGTAGCAGCTGTACTCCACGATGGATTAAGATTGATGTCTGAACATCAGTGTCTGTATGATCTCGCATCATGAGGATAAAGAAAAGAGATGAAAAGGAGCAGCCAAGTTCGAGAATTCGAGCTGGCACGGAAATAACAAAAGCCCTTAAAAATAAAACCCCAATTCTTTAACTTTGGTGATTCATGAGCAATCAGAAGCCATGATTACTGCAAAATATTTACAGAGGTGATATGGAGAATTAGATACCTCCTAAGCTTTTGAAAAAGAGGCCAAGTGTCTTTAATCATATGAACCTCAAACCCCCACCACCTCAGCTCAATGCCTAGCTAGCAATTCTATTTTCACATGTGAAGGTGGCTACTGTATACCAATTATTCTAGATTAATCAAACTTAGCTTCTACTCCAACTCTTTTGACTATCTCAGTTTTCAATGAGAGACAGCACAAGGCTCGTATTGATGATCTAAAGTGCTTCAGGTTTCAATCTATCAGAATTAAATAATTAATGCACCTAACCAAGAGATTATTTCCAACAAAGTATCAGTGGTGAAGAACTTGGCCAAGCAAATGTTAGATTATTGACAGTAAATCGAGAAATCCAACGGCTAAGGACAGAGAAATTTTATTTAACCTCTGAGTTCTTACCCGAGAGAGAATGCAAAGCATTGACTGGACATGGTTACGAGAAATGGAATCACCAATAAAGGCCCATGATTTATTCCTCATCAGGCGAAGAAATTTTTTAGGATTAAACCTGGGGAGATTGCAGCCCCGTGGACTCCACCTCCAGTGGAGGTACCCTGAATCAGGTCTTCCATTTTTCATGCAGTTTTGATGACGTTCAATTTCTAGGCAACTCTGATTTGTGTAGAACGGACCCGAAGGGTCAGGCATCCAATCTCCAGCAAACAAATCGCACTTTCCTGCAATTACATATGTGTGGAAAACCATCACTACACTAGTAGGAGTATTAACTGGAAGTGAAAGCTGATACAAAGACTAGGCAGAAAACATAATTCTACGAAACGGTAGCACATGCCTTTTAAATGGAAAAAAAGAGAGGGTTCAATCGGTGGAGTGCAGATTGCAGGGTACAGAATTCTAGACACCAGTTTGCATTATTCAGATTTAGACTAGAATCCAAAATTAAAACCAGACAAGTTAACTAGTACCAGGAAAAAAGAAAAGAAAAGAAACTGCCAAGTGGTAGTTGAGTTAAATGGCGAATGGTATGTCTGCATTGAACAGCTCTCGAGAATTGGACAAGACAGGATAAAAAAACTCGGGACAGTAAACAGAATAAACAGACGTACAAAAAACACTTACCAAAAAAGGGTCAAATATTCAGAAAAGGCAAATGAAACAGGGAAAGGGGAGGTGTTCATTGAATCACAAAATTAAGACAAACTTGAATCAAGTTTTCACGTCCAAGAAAACCCATATCCTCGTTTTTACTAATATTTTTTGTAATTAAACCGATTCCTCATCCGGATTCTTACTTTCATGTTCAGGCATGTGTAGAAAAAGAAAAGGAAAAAAGATTTGGATACCTGGCTGTGAAATTTGGCTTTCATTAGCTGCAAAATCATTAGATAGTGGCACTTCAACAGGCAAAGAAGCCACTAAAGCCTCTGTTCCAGCCTCTTCATTAGCTGGCACTGGTGTCTCAACAACTGAAGAGAATCTGAATGAATCAGAGATTAAGAAATGAAAAGCAAGACCCGCCAGGAGAAATGAGACTGCGAACTTTATAATGACGTTATTGTGTTTAGGGGGTGAAAATGGGTTCAAACCAGACCTCATTTCCTTCACCATTTGATGTCAGAGAGACCAGCAAATTCTCTTTGACTGAGAGCGGAAAAAAAACAGAGAAGTATAAACTGAAACCGTAACTTGTTTTCCTCGGCCACCCAAATGGTTGTTTAGCATGAAAAAAATTAATGTTTTGGTACTGATTTTGATTGGGTTTATTTGGTGGATAATCACTGATAGAGCAGTGAGTTTGTGAAATGCATGTGTCTAAACTTAATACATAAAAGAACGTGTCCTTTACGTTTTCATATGGCATTTTAGGTGTCCTGTCTTTAGGAAAATAATAATTTCAAGGTGCCCCCCTGTTTTTTTAACTCGATACCATTGTCTAATGATACTGGTGGTTGTTATTAACAAAAAAAAATAAAAAAATCTTTAATTGTAAAATCCATAGCTAATTGTTTTCTAGAGAGAAAGTCATTGTTTCATTAATTCTAACCAGAAAATAATCAATAATGATGTCAATAAATTCAATTTAACGAGAGGAGAGTTTCACTCAGGTTTGTTTTTCTCTCTCTTAAAAAAACATATATGAGCTCAGATTTTTTTTTTTATTTCAAATTGATTTTTTAGTTCTTGTTTGATTTTTGAGCTTTTGTTTGATTTTTTTTTTAGTTTATTGATGGACTTATTTAAGATATCTATGATATTTTATAGGTATTTTAGATAAACAAAAAAATTGAAAATTATGTTTTTAAACAAAAAAAAAATACTCAGATCTCAATTTCCCGATGACACTGTGTCTGTGACGTAGTATGATTATCGTTAATTTTAAAAATATTTTTCGTTCAGAAATATATCAAAATTATTTAATTATTATTTTTTAAGAATTATTTATAATATTAGCACATAAAAATAATATAAAAATAATAACAAAAAATAATTTAAAATAAAAAATTTAAATTTTTTCAATTTTGTTTTTTGAAACCGGTGCAAAACACCTCTTGGTCTTAGTAACTGCAAAAAAAACAAATACATCGGTCATCTGTTAGACCCATAGAAGAGCCCAGTTTTTATGGGTGAAGCACATAGCCCCGCACAATTAGCCTTTTTAAATTTTTTTAATTTAATGTATTTTTAACCTTTTATTTTAAAAAAAAAAATACATTGTTTGATTTTTTTTTTGTTTTTTAAGGATTTTACCTGGAAAAAATCTCCTTTTGTTGCTATATTATTTAAAAAAAAAACAGTTATTTTTTATTTCAGTTTCACACACAACCTTTACTCTTATTTTTATGTTTTTTTTTTAATTGTTTGATATATAAAAGAAATACCATGAACCTTATTGGATCATAATTGAATGAAAAATTATTTTGAAGATAAAAAAAAAAAAAAAAAAACTCAATGGCGTGTATGACTTGAATCACAAGCTTAGCATATTAACTCAGATTAATTTTTTTTTTTTTTTTTGTCCACAGGAAGGAGGATTTTTTAATATATTTATCTATCTTTACAATCAAATATATTTTTATCCCTCGTTTTTATCCTTTTTTTTTATTCCAGGAAAGCACAAATTTAGTCAATGTACAGGCTTCGATTCAAAGACGAAGAAAGAGGAGAATAACCACCCCTTCGCACGGTTCAAACTCAAAATATCTATAAAAACATTTCCCCAGCAAGGAGAATTAAAACGAACCAGCACTTTGATAACTGGATATAATTACATGTAAGAGGCAACAACTGTCACTATTTTATTACATAACGTGTATAATATATATGGCTGCTAGTTAGTTTGACTGGTCAAGTTGTCTTCTCGTTACCGAGTATTCCTGGATCTTCTTGTTTTTTTTTTTTGTATACATATATATAAAGAAGAAGGTTATTGGATCAGATTTTACATGCATCGAGTATAAAACTAGTGATTCAAAGGGAGAAGACTGCCCTGTATCGTAAGCCGCTCCCCAGTTCTTGCCATGACAAATCAAGAGTACAACTCAGTGAACCTACCGTTCTGAGTTCAGACTCAATGCTATCGGTGTTTGATAAGATTCTGGAGGGCCTCGTGTAGTCATGTGGGGACTGGAAAGGGACGCTGCCCCTGTATCTAAGCAGATAAACCAGAAGCTTTCAATGAAGAGCTTGCCAGCTCAATCAGATTCTTTAATGCCTTTATTATCCCTGGCCTGCTGCCCGCTGCCATGTCAGCAGATACTCGATGCTATTGTGGCACAAATAAAAATGCAGGCAGAGGAAAGGTAATCTACTTTGGTATGTGGGCCTTGCTCCCATCTTGGGAACCAGGCTCAGAAAGACACGAGCCCAGGAGGGAGGCCCGCGTAGCACTAGCCGCAGAGTCTGATCAAGTGTTTGCGGAGCAATCATTGTTTGCCGTTGGAAGGAAAGGATCCTTCAAACATACAAAGTGCATGTCTCCCCGCTTCTTCTGCACTGATGGACCAATGATTGGCTCGCTGAAACCAACTCAACTCAGTCTCAGGGCAGTCATATATTCTTTCAGGCCGTACAGCTCCATTGGGAGAAGAAAAAACCCTTTTTCAAGTGTCTTTCAAGAAACTCCAAGGCACCGGACTTGAAGTGTCTTCTCCCGAATTGAGAGATAGCAAAAATACTTTCAACTCTCCTCCAATTTTTTATTATTATTGCGTCCACACACCCGTTACCAACGACCGGGTGCTCATCGAGGTATCTTAGATAGCGATGCGCCTCGATTTGGTACAATTTTTTTTAAAAAAATGATTAATAAATTCTCCAGTTTCAAGAGATTTGAACTTAAAAACATAAAAAAATGGAACGGGCCTTCTTAAATAAACATTGTTTATGACAAAAGAAATTGCCTCCACTTTTGAACCAAATTTTCCAAGAGCAAGAAAGAAAAGGGAGGGAAATCGAACCGGTTAGTTTGCTTAGATATCACTGTTCATTTTCCAAGTTATTTTCAATGGTGAACTATAATGAAGAACAGCAGGCATTCGCTGCCGCATTTAGATTATCATCATGCAGTGCTCTGCCTGCAGTGTTTACAACAGAAATGAGGTGACTTGAATCTTAAATTGGTGAGCCAAGCGTTGTCAGAAATTGGAAAACAATTGCACAATTACTCCATTAAGGCAAGCCACAATACATCATCACTTTTTTATACGCTCGACAATCAACATACACCGACAAAATATCAAAGATGCAGCCTCATATTTAAGATATAGTTTCCAGACATCGCTCGTGTAACACAATGTCAGCAACATTTTGTCCAGATCCCCTGAATCCTTTGAATGAATGGGCTGTGATGGTGGTTACAAATTCCAACTCAGAAAGACTACAGAGTTCCCGCATTACAGAAGCCACGTCACAGGTTTTTGACATCTGCAGTTTCATTGCACGGCAGCTTTGGGAACTTTCATGCCAAATCCATGCTTTACCTTCTCAACTCTGTTCGGAAAATCAATGGGATTATATCCTTCCACTTAACATATTTGTTTTCTGTAAAATATTATATGGCACAACAGCAACCTTCATGAAAGAATGAATGTGTAGGTTCAACCCATGTAATGGACTCACGAGTTCATTATTATGGGAGGCATTGATTAAATACATTCCTCCCAAAGATGGCAAGTTAAAAACAGTAAACTTTCCTTTTCAGATGGCTAATGATAAAAAGAACAGCAAAAACTTGAGTTGATTGACGATATCTAAAGGTAATTTGGCAACTATTCAATGAAGTTATGAAGAGATGTAACCTCTTCATGCAAAGCTAGCCAGGTGTTCCAGAGATGCAAATAGTAGGGAAAATGCAGTGATGAGCCTAACAATCACTTGAATAAAAATAGTGTTAGAAAAATATTAATCTTTCTATACCAGCAAAACATTCAGAATATTGAGGGAGAGATGATGTTGCCGTGATCCTTTCATTTTTCTTTATGACATAGGCCGTGGTTATAATCAAGTGGCGTTGAGATATGATACTCAGTGTAAAATAGTTGGTGACTGGATTAAACCATGCAATTCTCATTCTTTAATAAATTGCAAGCAAAAGGGCATGAGGTAAATGAACAGTGGAACATGGAAACTTACGTTGGAGCAAGTTTACCAAGACTATCCATCTCTTCTCTAGTGTCCTCATCAACAACTCTTCCGGAGATTTCAACAATGTAAGATCTGTCTCTTTCAGTTGGCAGTCCTCTACTAGCCAGCAAATCAAAATCTTTCTGGTGAAGCTCTCTTCCATTTACAAAAACACCAGTACTCCCACCAGCACAATTTTCTGGCATGGGATAATTTAATTCTTCAATAAATGGCTGCAAGAAAAATAATAATTGCACAAATATTACTAATAAAGCCACCACTCAACGATAATGAACTGCTATTCACATGCCAAAAACAAAATGCATTTGATCTTACGGGAATTATGCCAAGACACGGGCCGCCTATGATACCCCAAAATCCAGCTCGGTAATCATACCTGGTTCAGGAACATAGTAAAAAACAAACATTAAAACAACCTTTTTTATTCCCTTCTAGAATTATAAGCGACCACTAATGTAATTGAGGCACAAAAATAACGAGCATCCAGCCAGCACTAAGCATACCTGGTTCAGGAACATAGTAAAACCAAACATTAAAAACAACCTTTTTTATTCCTTTCTAGAATTATAAGCGACCACTAATGTAATTGAGTCACAAAAGTAACGAGCATCCAGCCAGCACTATGCACACTTCAAACACATGCAGCATACAAGAACAAGTACAATAGCTACACCAATTCCTGAATGATTTAAGTTTCCATGCATGACAATAATTTACAAAGTTTACAAAGCACATGGATACTACTACAATCTAAATCTCCAGACAAAAGCATTAATAGCAATATTATCTGCAACAACCGGTGAACCTGAGTGCAAACTTACCAATACTGTCCGGGATGGATTGGTCCAGCTTGTTTTTCAGCTTTCTTTACCACACGATCTGGTATGTGATGCCCATTAACCATGACATTATTTCTACCATGCTCGTCTGTCTGGTGAGATCTGGAAAAATCCTTAAAGCTTTTCTTGATAATGTTCGCAAAAAATGAATCACCCCCTTTATTGTTTCTTGACTGACCATCTTCTCTGCTTGCATCACCTGAATCTTGGGACACTGCAGTATTAGAATAATCAGGAAATGACACCTCCATCTCAGTTGCCACAGGAGTCTCTTTCATAGAATTTTGCCGTGTGTTAGCCTTGTTTGTTACCACCCTTTCGTGATCTGCACGGCTGCTTCGGTTTCCCTTCCCAAACCGATTCACTGCATGATTATTAGCAGAGTAATCAAAATGCTGCTGGAGAGGTGAACCTGGAGGTGGTGGAGACAGTGAGGATTGCTGAACACCATTGATGACGTCTCTGGGTGCAATTAAAATGTCTGGGATATTTTCATACTCAGATGTACTTGGAGATGAAGAGTGGAAACTTTGTGTCTCCTGAGGATTGGATGAGTTCAAATGGTGACCTATTGGATCTGTTTCCACTGTTTGGAAGTCATAGCCAGAATTATCATAATCATCAGAAGAGAAATTTGCATTTATCCGGTTAATGTGGCCTTGGGAATATGAAGTGTGGGTTTTTATCATCTCACTGGAGCTGTCATCAACCTCTGTAGGAATCTGTGTTGCTTCTGTGTTAACAGAAAGCATGAGTTTCTTGTTTACAACGGAAAAATTGATCACACTGGAACAGGTGCCGCACTGCATCTTTTGTTGATTGTTAGCCATGAGTGGTACTTTCTTGGGAAGTTGCAGCAGTTCAAAGCAATTAAAACATGTTAGAAAAGGAGCGCCGCCAGCTATGGGACGACAGCATCTGCCACCACCGGCTAAGACCACTCTTCGAGGACGAGGGCGAACAAAACCAGTCATTTCAGAGTTGAGATCACTTGGCCATCTTGCGTGGGATTGAGAACTGCGGAAATTCAATTGAGAAGGAGCCGTAATCCTGGAATTATTAATGTGTGGGCCAAAAGCCCTGGAGTTTCCGTGTTGGTACATCATGGGATTGTTTGACATATCAGGGAACCTTTTATTGCCAAAAGAAGCAGGTGGAACTGGTGCTGAAACTCCATGATGCTTCTCATAGCAATGGAAACAAGAACAAGAAGGCTGGTGAAAGGCTGCATTGGAAGGATATGGCTCAAATAAATCAGGATTGGTATCAAAGTAATGTCCAGAAAAATATTGTTGAGGCGGTTGTTGGTATTGACCAGGTAACTTATGTGTTCTCCTGGGTATTTGGGACCCAAAAGGATCCCCATATCCAGGAATAAGATTTGACTTGTGCACCGAAGGATGAAAGCTGATAGGCATTTCATGCCCATTAGTATAAGCAAAAGACTCAGGATGGTGATTTAAATACGAGGGCCCTTTGGCATGCCTATCAGGCGCAAAGAACTGCATTGAAGCCCTATTGGACATTGAAGAACTACCTGCGAACCAAGTATCAGAACCACCATAAGAATCTGGAGGAGCCATTCTCCCATTAAGAGGAACCTTCTCGCTGGGTTTATCAGCCACATCACAGGACCTGCTGAGTTGATCTTTTAGCTCATCCAGCTTCCTGAGAAGCTCTGCTCGATCTTTTTCAAGGTACTGAACTTTACTAGCCCCACTCTGCTCATCAACATTCCTTAATTGTTCACCATAACCATAAGAAGAATCAAAATTGTAATTCGATGGGCCCTCATCTGGGTAGTTTGAAGTTGAAAATCTCATGCCTTCACCCTCAGATCTCAAGATTCTTTGAAACCCCTCCATTCCACTTCTCTCCCCGCGTTGCCTGCCCAACATCTGTCCAGATCTCCTAGTCCCACTATTATATCTGATCTGCAAATTCATCTCACCAGGTTCTCTTCCGGCAGCATCACGCCAATCATCTCTGTTCCTATCACCTTCAAGACCATTTTCAACGACCCATTTACCACTTGCAGATTTAGCTGGATTCCGGGATAAATCGTCACGGTCCATATCATTCTTCACAGGATTCTTTTCTCCACACTCCAAAGAACTTGCATTCGACTTAACATCTGTATCAGAAGCATCACTCAGTTCAAATACTACCTTTTCCACAGAATTCGGTGAGTTGGTGGCAGCTCCAGCTACCCTTACTTCTTCTGATTTCTCCAATGATAAAGTGTCTGTATCCCGATTCTTATCTTTCGCTGCATTTCACATGAACAATAAATACTACTCTCAAAACTTGACCCAAAAAAATATCTAGCAAGTACAGAGATTATTCAATTCATTAATTTCTTCTCTCTCCTTGGTTTCATGATCAACAGAACAGAAATTAAAGTGAGCCAAGGGGGAAAATCACACATTTCATCTAATAAGAGTTGAGAAAAAACCAAATTTCCATTCATTGAGAGCAAAAATCTCAAATCAAACATAATGCACCACAGCCTACTGCTAATACTCCATAATTAATTGAAAAGGAAATAATCAGCTACACACCAAATTTTATTAAAAAAAGCCAAAAGTTCCCATTATAAAAAGTAAAAAAATCAAAATCATATACATAATCTTTCTATTGCTTTACCCAATTAATTCTCTCATAAAAAAAACAGAAAATTGAGAGAGCAGATCAAGTACCTCGAAGAACAGCTCCGCAACCACCACACTGATAGACAGAATAATCAGCAAGCTCTGGAAGAAGGTTTTCACATTTTGGGCACCGTACTAACCTCAACTTCGTTGACCCCGCCATTTTTATTATTAATACAAAGTATGAAACATTCAAACAAATATTTTTTTCTTTTTGATATAAACAATGATACAAAGAGACAGGTAAAAACACACAACAAACAAACACTAGGAGTAACAACGACCTTTCAGCCAAGCTTGACAAGAGAGCATTTTTAACATGAAAACAAAGAGAGAGAAAGGAAATAGGGTTACTGAGAGAACAAAGAAGTTGAGGAGATCAGAGGTTTAAGAGGACATGGTGAAAATACTATTCTTCTAGAGAAAGACTTTTGTCTTTGTGTCTGTTCTTTTTTCTCCGAGGAGCCAAACAAAAAAAGGAAAATAGGGGGGGGGGGGGATTTTCTCGGGAATTTTCTAGGAGAAACCTTAGAATTTGTGAAATTCTACTGTTGTTGTCGTTGATGTGCTGTTGAAAATCTGTGTTTATGCTCTGGTCGTAACTTTGTGTTTTGTTTGTTTGTTCCGTTTTTTTGTAGAAAAGAGGGAAAGAGACCCACACAATTCACGGGACCGTTTTCCAACGTTTCAGGCTTTCAGTGGGAGCTCAAAACGAGTCAAGCAACGTCGTTTTGGAGTTGGATTGAGCTTTAACGACGTCGTATTTCTGGACCGCAGAGATTCCTTTTGGGAATCGATGCTTGTCTGGCTTAAAGCAAAAAAGAGAAAAGTGATAAATCAGCGACTTTTTGCTTGGAAACTCTCCAAGTTTTGATTATCTCAGTTCCTACAAAAAAAAAAAATATATATATATTATTGCTTGACTCGAGACTAAATTCAGTGAGTAATTGATAGGATCTGGAAGTACTCATTTCTCACTGAGTGCATTTTCCCAAGTATGAAAATAACTATGAATTAAAATTTTAATTATCTTTATCGTGCATTCAATTTGGCAAGCGAAGGACTCTGAGAACGAAGTTCGAGCAGTAAGTAGAAATTAAAGGATAGATTTAAATCTATAATAACCACAAAAATGAATAATTTAAATGAGGCGTTGTCATCTGAGAGTTGCTCCACATCACCAAGTGTCACTCGTATGCCTAAGATCTTTGTCATCTTCTTCCTAACATCACCGCCGATCTTTAACAAACAAAATCCAACCATCCTTCTCTCGTTTCTAAAACAAAACCCATCTCCATCCTTGATGGATGGAGCTGGGCAGCAAGGGATCCCGAAAAGGAACCGTTGAATTTGATGATTGAAATGAATTCTTATTTGACATCTCAATTCATCGACACACTAACATTACAGCCGGTGTAGTTCATACAAATGATTTGGTAAATCAAACTTGCAATAGCTAATAGTTTGAGGGTTCAAAATTTGTCGGTTTAAGAGCTGCACAGCAGGTCTCGAGTTCGAGTTAGGGTGTGTATTTTTTATAAGAGTCTGGGACAACCAGGATTTTATTTACTCACTTGAGTCCACGAAATATATTTTTCAGGATACTTGGTTTCGTCGAATAAAAAAAAAAGTTTCAAAATTTGATTCCATGCGCTGATAATGTGAATTCTTAATGTTAAGACCGTTCATCATGTTAAATATTGCAATGTATGGTGGATGTAGACTGGATATAATATTTCCATTTAATTTAATTTAATTTAATTCTACCCTCCTAATCCACCAACTATATTGTTCAAAAAGTAAAATCTTGATGACATGGGATTTGGACTTACTTTGGAGTGGAAGAAGCAAAAGGTGGACGGCAACGCACTTCTGGGTTTCTTTGCTCTTTCTTCTTTAGCTTTATTCGTTTTAAGTTTTTTTATTTCCCAGCTCCAATCCGTAAACGCAAATCTGACATTTTACTTTTTCGGGTTGTTGTTAATAGTGATTGGTGAGAGAAAAGCATGGTTTTGGCCGTTGTGAAAAGAAGTGAAAAGGAAGGAGAGGGGGAGAGAGTGGGAGCCGGGTAAAAGAAAAGGAAAATCAGAGCCTGGCAGGGTCCAAGTTATGACCAGTCTCGAACCGATTCGCTGTCCCACAACCACTCCAGCTAGGGCCCTCGCCTTACCCTTCTTGTCACTGTCTCTCTCTCGCCTGCGTCGCTGCCACGACATATACGTTTTGACTTTTTGAGCTTTGAATTATTTAATTTTGATTATTGCCACGACCTAGATTTCTGGTTCCACTCTGCAGCTCTTAATGGCCGGTGGAGAATTAGGTGGGCAATTAAATTAAGCAAATGACACTTTAGAATTACAGTCGAGAGGTTTATTCAGTTAGAATTGGATGGATCTATTTATGAGAGAAGGGTCTCTCCAGCCAGTCCGGCCGGTTACCGGTTGGTTTGATCATTTATGGAGTGAAATAAAAACTTGAGCGATCTGCTTTTAAAAGTAAGAGCTTGGGGAGGTTTTTTTATTTTATTTATATTCGGTTTCTTTTCTAATGATTATTTTCTAGATTTTTAGTATTTGTTTCTAGAAAATACTTTCTACATAGTGTCTTTTTTGAATTTTTTTTTTCAAATTATATTGTATATAAAATATTTAACCTTTAAACTTGGTTTATTAATTGAAAAATAGTTACAAGTCATAAAATATTTTATAAATAGTAATTTAATTATAATATCATTTACCTTTTTCAATCATAATAAATATTCATTTCATCACATCCGTCATTATCTTCTTTTTCATCTCCGCCATGGTAGTTATCTCGTCACCACCTTCTTATTCACCGCGATCGTCATCACATTCTTTTTCACCATCTTTATAATTATTTTTATCACCATTGTCACCGTTAAAAAATACTTTACATTTAAAATTATTTTTTTATTTGTAAAATATTTATAGGCTGGACAAATGAGCCTAAACGTATAGCATGAGATACATGCACAAGGCTGCAAAACATTATACGCAAAACGAAAAGTCAAGCCTAAACGCATAACACAGGATACATGGGCAAGGCTGTCTTTGTATGGTATAGCTGTGCAGTATGCTTTTTCAAAAGTATTTTTCACATTAAAATATACACGGGCAAGGCTGTGTTTGTTTGGTAAGGTTTTTTCTTTTTAAAATTTTTGAATCTTTTAAAAAAAAATACATAGAAAACATCTCAGACACCCATGTAAAGATATTAATGGCCTCAAATAACCAAAAAAACAACTTGAAATATACAGCTAAAAAACTCTTTAAGCTCGTATCTATCATCCTATAAAATAAAAACAAGAAGGAATATTTAGGTGAGACTCTTCGTATCAAAAAAAACTTATTGATACTAAAATTAAAGTTTTTCATAGTTGAAATCATTGTGAATTAATTTAAAAAAAAAATCCAACCTCTCTTCCTCTTATTTCTTAAATCTAAAACTAAAAATTAAAAAAGAATAAAGAATAAATTTATATAGCAAAAATAGATTTAAAACAGAAAAAACAATTAAAAAGGTATTTTTCAACCATACAAATAAATAATACTAAACTTAGTTATCTGTTCCTCTTTATGATGGTCTCGAGTCTTTGGCCAGCGCATCAAGTGCAGCTTTAACTGAAAGGACCGCGAAACGTCGTTCTCGGCCTAAGAAAGCGTTTCTAAATTGAAATATCTCCACTAACAAGTTTATTTTTAATACTTGTATGTAAAGAATCAATGGCCAGATTCAAGTTTAATATTTGCATGTAAAAAAATCACATTACTTGAACGAGCATCGTGGATGCATGTGAAGTTTTTAACCTTATAAAATTCTTTTAGCTTGCATTGACATGTGTTATGTTCTACGTTACAGATCACACACACGATCGGGTCAAGTTTTATAGTAGAAAAAAATTTACAGTCATGGATTTAAAATCTAATGCACGTCGAACTATTTATTTATTGTAACATATTGGACAACATGTTATATCAATTTTTTTCAACTTGTCAAGTTTATGATCCGGGTTACAAGATTGTTATAAATAAATAAATAAATAAAATCAAGTTTATTTCCTAATCAACACAATATTGAGAGATAAATTGGAAAAAAATCAATTAAAAAATAACTTGAATCAATTGAGGTTAACTTTTCAAATTTGTAATTCAAGTTATGAGACTAAAATAATCATATAGAAAATAAATTAAATAAATTATAAAACTTTATTAATTTCCAGTCAATTAAACATTAGAGGATGAGATTGAATAGCAAATATTTATTATTGAAAAATATTTTTAATAAAGAAAAATTAAATCTGCAATATTAGGATAACCCGTAAGAAAACAAATCAAGAGACAATTTCAAAGCTCAAAACTTGGTTCTTAATTATCTCAATGTTAAAGAACAAGATTTTAAAAATAAAAATTGAATCATTAAAAAATATATATTAGAAATGTTAATAATAATAATAATAATAAACATTATTCAGGGGAATTCATCATTCACCTTATTTTTATAAGGTTATCCAGCTCATGGTTTTAGTTTGTAAGACTTTATGAACGAACTAAAAAAAAAGTCATTCATTATTCACCTTCTCACAGCACATTGTTTGCTTGGATAATGTCTTGCTTCCTTCTTTTTTTTATTGTTTGTTTTTAATTTAATCTTGAATGAACCAATCTTCTTCATCTTTTAGCACGGGTTGACTTAGAGGTGGGAATTAAATTTTATAATCTTTTATTGTTTTATTTTTCTTACAAGTTATCATGGTCCCAGAGTTTTTTTTAATATGTTAATGACCTAATTTTTGAAAATATCCCTTTCAGAATCAATATGCTAATAATATAATTCCACAGTAAAGAAAATAGGATAATTAAAATAAATATATACGCATCAAAATTTAACCCCTGCTCCTTCATGATCGCTTGATTTTGTGTTACAAATTTCGAGCTTACAGTTTTCATTCTCTCCAGGTCCAATCAACGACATATTGATTCCAGAAAATAAAATTAAAAAAAGAAGTCGTCAATTGATTAGCTGCACGTGAATCACCATGCTTCTAAGGGAAGTTTATAGCTGAAGCTAGCAAATCTTCAGCTGGAAACTTCAAAAGAGGTCGCGTAGATTTGAAATTTAAAGTGGAGAAAATTAATATCTTATAACTATATTTTCTGGCATTTATTATTTTATTTTAATTCTGTTAAAAGTCAGATGCATGTAAATAAATGATTCACAAATCATACCAGTCAAAGCCGAAAGCTATTTTTTTATTTATAAAAAATAAAACGAAGAGCTGGCTGACAAAAAAATTGGCAACTTGAAGGGAACGAATCCTGCAAACGGCATATCATGCGAACATTTCGTACGGCGGCACAGGCAAATTATACGGCCTGCACTTGTAGCTAGGCGCCTCTTTATTTTTATATTTTTTTAACAAATATTTTTAATTATTTTAACATGTTTTCATAGCTAATATAATTATTTTTATAATAAAAAATATTTTAAAAAAATAACTATACTATATTCAAATACATCAACATGTCAAAATGCTCACCCCTGATGGAAAGTAAGGGTCAACTTATATGTATGAATTGTGCTGTATCCTAGCTAAATATTGATACAACGAGCACCAGTAATTTTCAATGGAAGTCTCGATGAAAGCCAACATCTCCCATTCCCTTTCGAGTCGATAAAGAACTTGCAATTTGGCATCCCAGGTGTAATTGATCAATACCTATCTTCTTACTCTGAGATTGAGACGTCATTGAGATCGATTTTTTTAGATACAAGTGAGTTGTGACATGCAAGTTTTTTTTTTTTTTTTTAATATTGAGTATTTTTTATAATTAAGTTTTATATTTTTTTAACATTTTATATTGATTGTATATTTGGCGGGTTAACTATTTTTTTAAAAAAAATATTATTCATTATCAGATTGATTAATAGTTGAATTTTATAATTTATTTTGACTTGTTTTTTATAAAATCATCATGGTTTTATAACAAGCTCGCAAATTTAGTAGTTTAAATTATTTTGACTTGAGTTTATTTAATTTATTATTATCTGGATATTAAAAAAAAATATTTTTTTTTATAAAATTATATTTTTACAAGTTATATATATAGTTTTAAAGCTTATCTAGTTGACGGGGTGAGTAAGCAAAGATGAAGGATAATAGAATTTATTACAAATCAAAACTCTAAAAAAAACAAGATACCAAAACCACAAAGAAATATTTGCAACTCTCTCTATATAAAAAATAAAAAATCTAATGATTTAAATTAACATAAAAATATTCCTTTCAAATAAGAAAAAAAACACATTAGAAAAGCACCATCATACATAATAGAAAATTGAAATAAATAAAATCAACTGAAAAACACTTATTATAAACAACTCCACACGCCGGAGAGTATCGCAATATTAACTTTTAAATATTACTAACCTTTTTTGGATATTCATATAGGAACGGGGGAATCACATGACCCGGAAAGCACATTTTGTGAGTCAAAGACATGCGTAAACCTCCGGTTGTCCCAGACTCTAACGAGAAGAGATTGTTTTCCAGACTCGAACCCAAGTCTGCCGAAACAGAATCCAAACGCCACCACCTCGGGGACTAAATATTACTAACCACTTAAACTATATCGAAAAGTCAAAGTCACGACCATATAGATAATTCTGAGGCCGCGCCAAGCTATAAGTTATAACTGCATGAAAAGCGAAGCACAGTCTTAGATTTGTGCTGCAACCTGCAATCATGTTTTCGGAAGGTTAGATTTCCACCAGGCCGTCACCCGGCATGCTTTCTAGTTCCACGGCAGCAATCATTGTCCGCGTTTTTTACTTGACCAATCATAATCTCACACGGCAACGTCACATATTCACAGCACATGAGAACCCAACCAAGAGCTTCAAATTATCATGCAACTCCCTGGCTCCTTACATTTTCTACGCGGTAAAGAGGTCACGGTGATTTTGATATTTCCAATCAGTTTCTTTTTCAAGAGTGATACAAACTGAGCCCAGATTTTGTCGGGTAAGTATAAGGCTCCATGTGTCCAGGTTTTCTTACCAACAGAAAAGGAACAATAAATGTTTCTGGTTGGAGAGAGAATGACAAATACATGGAAATAAAAATTACTTAATTAGAGAATTGTAAATTTAATTTATGTATTATCAAAACACGAGTCATATAGAAGATATCATATTTTTTATTCATGAAACATCCTAATACAAACCATTAACTCTAAAATTATTATGCAAAGATAAAAATATTTATTATTATACTTTTAAATTCAACTTGGGGGTCGATCAAGAGCAAAATCAAGGTCACTGGACGAGGCCTGAATCACGGGCACAATTGATTTAAGTCGATATAAGAATAAAAATAATTATTATTATGATTTTAAATCTAATTTAGGAACAAAGTAAAACAAAAGAATTAAAATATAAAGACCAAATTGGACATATAAAGGAATTAAAGGTGGATTAAATTTTTAAGAAACCTTAATTTTATATATTATTTCAAATAAAAAAATAACAATCAAAAGAACAAGGAGAAAAAATAAATTGAAATGCTACTTTGAAATCCAAATCTAAGGAAAAAATAAATGGAAATATTACTTTAAAATTTTAGAGGTTCAATAATTGAGGATGATAGATAAAGAAAAAAAATATAAAAAAGGTTATTTATAACAAAACAATGATTTATACAATATACATGCTTCCTCACACATCACCTAAATAGTATGAAGGAGTTTCACATGCTAAATATATATTTTTTAAAATATTTTATATTTATTAGAAGATCAAATTTACCTCATTCAACTTAATAAAAAAAAAGATGAAAAAAAAAATCTCAATACATGATTTGAAATTTCTTGATTATAAAGGTAATTGAATCGTTATGTTTTAACAGAAAGTCTAGATCATATTTTTAATATAATAAAAAATATTTAGGTTATAAATAATTATTTGATATTGTTATTAAATATAGCATAATATGTTAATCTTGAAATCTCTAAGCTCTATACATTGCATAACTTGAGTTTAATATTAAATTATGTATGAGTTGGTGTCACATAACCCAGTTAACTGGTTGATCTAAAAACAACTAGATTTTACTTGCAAAAAAAGATTTGAGGATGAAGTTGAGAGATAAAAAAAACAAATTGAAAAAAAATATTGACCTAGCTTTTTGCCTAAACTAGACTTAAATTATAACATGAAGAGGTTACCTTAATGTGACATTGTTGATTCAACTAGTTTAAAAGCAATTCAGTTGACCAATAAAAAATAGAGAAAATGATGAAATTAACAAAACAAAAAAATTCTAAGTGGCTTTTTGTCCATCTAGGTTAAAAATTAAAATGTGAGAAAATTGATTCGACATGATCTAGTTGACTTGGCTAATCCAATAACAATTTAAATAATTGTTAACAAAAATCTAGATAAAATTAAAAAAAAAAAAAACAAGATTGAAAGAAAAAATAAAAAGGTAAAGGAAAAAACAAGGGAACTGCAAGGAAGCAGATTTGTCACCCCAATTCAAAGCAAGTTTTCTTAAAGCTGACTCACACTATAACTAGTTGAAAGTTTTTTAAACGCTAAAATAAATAAATAAAATTATCAAGACTAACACATTATAATGATTAATTTAAAATAATAAAATTTAAAAAGGCAAAAATCATCTAATAAAAAAAGAGGAAAAAGGAAGATAAAAAGGATGCCCCCCTTGAGAAACCCATAATAGAAAATAGAAATGGAAGTAAAGAATGCTAGCCCTGCCTAAACATTGTAATCTGTCGAGTAATGGTAATGTGTGTCGGTGAGCGTATACAAAAATTAATCTTGTCTGAACAAATATAACCAGGATCGATATTTGATATATTAAGTAATGTTACCATGTATGAGAAGAGAAATCCAGAGGAGATATCCAGGCATTTGAGAGGTAATATTTCAACAAATCAATGAACAAAACAGCAATCACACCACGATCTCAAACAAGCAATCAAAAAAACCATTTCCCCCCCAATCATTTATAGCTGCTGCCTTCACAAACTAAAGCCACAATGACCTGCTTTCAGCTTCTTGGATTTGCCCTCTCTGTTGTTGGATCCAATCCAGCTTCTCCTTTTCCGCAACTGTCTCCTCGCAAATTCGATCAAGCTGCTCAACGTAGAGGAACGTGCTCTTTTGGTTTCTCTCCTGGAGCCCATATCTGGCTCGAGCAGCGCAGCAAGAACGACAGCATGATCATCACATGCAGAAGAAAACATCTTGGACGACAGCCTTTCTGATCCTCCCAGAGATGGCAGTGTCATTAGCTGCCGTTCAATGAGATGAGTGAGTGCCACCACTTCATAAGAGTCATATAAAGGACTCCCCAAATCCCATATGGCCAATGTTTTCTCCTCCTGTTTCTGTTCCAGGCCATCTTTTTTGGCCTCCAACATTTTCTCCATCGGGATCTGAGTTGAAATTGGTCTGGTGTCTCAGAAAAGAGATTCAAGCGATCAGACAGACACACATGCAGCTTGCCTAGCTTTGAACCAGCTACCGAGATTCTCTGTTAGATTTTAAACTTAAGCTGGCTAGGCTACTCTAGCTAGGAGACATCTTTCCTCGTTATACCCTAATTAATAATTCTGCGAGGCATTTGGAAGATGGTAGGATTCTGAAAATGCCCCCTTAAATTAGAATTTGATTCCTAGAGACTGGGGATAATGCAGTATTTTTCACACAAAATTGTTGTACGCTTAAAGCACCAGATAATAGGGCGGTGAGGAAAATGACAGATCCGCTCATTTCAAAATTTAGCCTGTCAACGAAAATCCTATTAATTTATTTATTTCTGATATCTGATTAGTGATGCAGCTATAATTACAACGTCTTGAGGAGTAATTTATTTATAGTACATATTTAACTGATTATATACTGTAGGGTATGCGTTAAAACAAAAGAAATGCAATGATTATACAGCTATCAATATGATTATACATGAACATGAACATGAACATCGGCCTGTGCTCGAGTGTAAATAATTTTGTCATGGCTGAAGAAAAAGAAGAGGGAGGGGAGATTGTGTACAGCTATCAATATGATTATACAGTTTTTTTTTCTTAAAAAAATATTTTCTACCCTAAAATGTTATAGAAATATGTATATCCTTCCTTTATCATTACGGATTTGTGTTTTTGTTTAATTCTTCTTAAGGCACGCAGACATTTTAGTTGGCCTTAAATACCATACCAACTTGAAAAGGTAATTGCTTGCGGTATATACATTTATGAACATGAATCCGCCATTAATGCACATCGAAGAATGGTACATATCAGTTTATTTCCTTGAAGGCTGGCCGAGGGAGAAGTAATGATATGTTTGAGTTTGTGTATTGACGTCGTTTTGGGATTCAAATCGAATATTTATTTATTTATAAATCATATTAAAGACACGTATTTTTGTCAAAATAAGAAATTCTGTTTTTGAATATTTATCGACTTGTTTACTTGAATAAGAGGGTGTAACACATGCAAGAGTGAGAAGCGTCACCAGCCATGAGATAGCTGAAGAAACTTTCTCGATCATGATTCATGATACAGTAGAAGAAATTTGTAATGGTTTCCAGGTACCAAACACACTTGGGTATTGCAATAATCTTCGGCATGTGTTGAGTGAGTTTACGCACAGGAAAATCTCAAAAATTAAAGATAAGGCAGACAAGAGGTCGATAGAATACGAGTAAATTTCATCACCTTCTAATTCTTTAATTGCTATTACTGTTTTTTTTGCTACTGCTGTTTTTTCTATTCTAAAAAATTTGAAAGGAAATTCGTTATTTATATTTATATGGATAGTGAAGCTTTTTCTATCTTTCAGTTTTATTTTTATTTTTATATTTTTAATAGTTGCTCCAGTTAGCTTTAAATTCAATAAGTCAACTACTTCATGTTAATACAACTCTTATATAATTTAATATTAAATCTTGGTTAAATAAAAATCTGGATTAAAAAGTTCTTTTCCTATCAATTTCACTATTTTTCAGTTTTGCCCCCAAAAATTTTCTTAGCGGTTGTCTATGAACCGATTAAGTTGACTAGGTTATATCAAGACAACTTCTATACAATTTAATTTTACACTTGTGCTAGAAAAAAAAACTCGGATTAAAAGGTTTTTTTATCATTTCAATTTCATTATTTTTTTTATTAGTTTCATCCCTATTTTTTTTTTGTTATTGGCTTTGAATTGACTATATTACATCAAGACAACTTTCATACAGTTTAATTTTAAAATCAAGCTAGACAAATAGTCAAATTAGAACACTTCAAGATTCATTAGTAAATATATTTTTTGTATCAATAAGTTAACCTCAAAGTTTGATGTCAGTGGTTTTAATTTTTAACTATATTTTAAAAAATAATATTAGTAAATATATTTTTGCTTGATTTTGGCATTTTTTTTATCATCAAAGGGTGTTTTGAGTTAAGAATAAAATTATTGGTCTTTATAATTTTTTTTACTATTTTTATGTTTAATCACAGTAAAAATCAAGTTTTAAAGTTCAAAAACTCAACCTTATTTTTTTTTGTTATAATGAACAGCGAGTTATTTGTTCTATTCTATTTTAAAAAATTGAACAGGCAAGATGTGACCCGCTTATTAAAAACAAACAGTAATGTAGGCTTTTTTTATAAATGGCCCTTTGATTTTTTTTTTAATATTTTGAAAACTATTGAATTATAACATTGTTTTCAAGTAAGATTAGAGCTATTAATGATAATACCAGCCATTGCTCTATGAATAATTATATGTGAACCTAATATATAGATTTATTTTTTAAAATACTTGCTCATTAATATTTGATAAAAATAATTGTTCTTTTTAAACTACGAGTCATGATTTTTTCTTATATTTTATTGTAATTTAAATTTCAAATAGTGACATGTTTTTATTCAAGAAAACAATGTTTTTGATATAAAAAACACTTTCATAAAAAAAACGAATAGAGAAATGGGCTTTTGATTGCACAGATACATTTTGTTTTATTAATCTAAGTTATTTGAAGTTCTTATGAATATTTATTTCAATTTTTATTCAAATACTAATAAAAAAGTAATGGTCTGCTAAAATAAAAAATACATGAATAAAAAAGGATTTTATTTTTTCTCAGAATTGAAATCTGTTTTTTTTATGAATATATATTTTAACACTGACTACTGACTAGTTTACATTGGCCCCCTCTTCAGTTACTTCCTCAACGCGCTCATAAAGTTAGTAGCAACTTAAATTTAATATTACAATAGCGGTGATTTTTTTTTAAGCAATTATACTTTTATTATGCCGTCATCATCGACTTCCAGCGGGCAATGACAAGTTCTATACGAAGTTATTCAAATTTAAAATTTACAATCAAATTTTGCCTATCAAATAAGCAAAGTTATTTTTAATATCAGTATTTTAAAACAATTAAAAAAGATACATTTAAAAAAAAAAAAATATTTTAGCAGACACGCGGCCAGAAAGGTTATTCATCTGCTTAATCTCACTCCATGAATCTGAACATTTTAGCAGAGATATCTTGCAAGAGCTGTCCTGCACAGAAATTTGGCAACCTTCACCAGAGCGTAACACACACACACACATGGTGAGCGAGTAGGATTTAAGCATCCACTTGTAGAAGACAATGATTTATTACATGAACACTGACATAGCTTTGTTTTTGGTTTTTTTCAACGACAACCACCATGTGTAACAGTGAATTTTTAAGCCATAGCCAAGAGCTACTCCTTTCTTGTTCGTGGAGGCAGATCCACATCCACGTGGTCTTCCTTTATCATGTCGTTTCATGTTTTAAGCTGATACCTTCCTCCTACCAATTACAACCCACGATACTGGATGGACTCATAGTTTAATCAGCCTTTAGTTGTTGTGGACGAATGGTTTCTGCAAACCTTTGTCTCATATACTGAGGGTGTTTCGCACGCAAAAGTGATTTTTTTTATAAAAAAAATAATTCAATATTTGTATATTTTACTTTAAATTATTTTTTTTATGTTTTTAGATATTTTATTTTAAAAATATATTTTTAAAATAAAAAAATATAATTTTAATACATTTCTTAATAAAACTCATTCATTCCCAAAAGTATATCATGCCAGCTGTGACATGGAAAAGGTGCGAACTGGATAGTGGACCCGGCCCGCTATGTTAATGGACCGGGCCCATCATGAAGAATAGTCGAATAGACATTGGCCCAGGAAACGGAGTCAGGTTACTAAGGGCCTCAGGTACTAGAAAGGACGAGCTATAGAGATGCTGCTACGTTTACACACTCCAGTACGCTGAAGCAATGAACTTGACACCTAAAGAAACTATATTATGAAGCAAACGAAACTATATTATGAAGCAAACGAAACTATATTATGAAGCAATTACCAAATTGCAGTTTACAAATATTAACTCAAAAGGCAGTACTAAAATAGGTCTTAGCGACATTATTGCACAGGATTTGCTGCACCTTGCTGTTCATGGGCCCAACACAGCGAGGGGTTTTAAACTGGCTGACAACAGTTCCTAATCCTAGGTAATGCTCCAGAATCTTCTGGAAGGTTCCTCTCCAAACAACTCGGAGCTCAAGGGGTCCGATGGCCTTGACCTTTCGTGAACTGACATAGCCTGCATCAACAAAGGATCGGTCCAAGCAATCGCAGCACTCTTTCAACACCTCCTCACTTGGTTCGCCAGTAATTTCCAAAAAGATAACGTAGTGTCCAGGGTCTGTGGATAAATCAACCAGACTGCTGAAGTCAATTATCTCAAGCTTTTCCTCTGCTAGCAGTTTGCCAGCTTCTTCTACAGATAGCTGCAGATCTTTCTCAGTGTTCTTGTCAATGTTTATGGAAAGAATAAGGTTCCTCCTGCAAACAAATTTAAGTTCTGGGGTTGAGTTATGGAAACCCGCAACCCTCACCACGTCTCCCAGCCTGTACCTGTACAGACCTGCATTTTACAGTCATCATCAGAATTAAATGAAAAAACTGCCATGGTGTGAGCACAAACTTTATTCCAGTCAGGTAAGAAATGATGTCACATGCACACTGAATAATTCGATGTCCAATCTTAGAGAGAGAGGGAAAGGAAGAAGAAGCAGACAGGACCTAGGAGTAAAAATCTCCCCTTCCAACAGCTAAAATACAAGATTTTATATTGATTGGTTCTGTATCATTTTCATAACCCATAACCTAAGGTGCCTGGCCCGGCTATAACTTTTCCTGCACGCTACAGGACGAAAGGCAAATAAACATCGCTTAAGCATGTAACCACTCCTCGTGCTTACAGTAATAATTTTATAAGAATGACATTAATCTTGGAACTATCCTTTTTATTTTATTGGACACTGACATATAATAACCAAACAAATTACTTCTGCAGTCTATTATGTTTATGTGTAGATGAACTCCTATTTGTCGAGAGACTACGACTACGACTACCATTGTATAAACATGCCCCGCTCTAATCTAAATATAAATGGGTTTTACCCTCAAGAATGAGGTTCAACTGTCACCAAAGAACAGAAGACAAAGTTGGGATTTTGGCAAGTCCCCGTTCAGAAATGAAGATGAGGGATATTAGGCACGAAACATCAATCAAAGCATTCATTAGATGGTTGAAATGCCAAATTCTTTTGAAAAGAAAAGCGTTGTTCGATGACGTAATAAGGGCAGTTGTGCAACATCACATAAAAACAACTCTTTCTTTCAGAGACTGCCGAAGTATAAGCAAATAAACATTCAACAAGCAAATTTAATGGAAGTTTTAGTTTTAAAAAACCTACATGGAGCAGAGTACACATGGGTTTTCCAGCAAAAAGACGTATATTGCTTCTAATGGTGCGCTACACATGGGGAACCTAGCATTAACGGTGTAAGTGTGAAGAGCCTAAACGGCTAAACCTCGATGATTTCCCTAATATGTCCAATAAATGCCCCTCCATCAAAAAAGATAAGAGTATCTAGTAAACAAAGGTGCCCACAACTGCTAGCTATGAAACAAAGCTCATCAAACATTAATAAATGGAGCCATTAATCAAAGACAGCTGGATCAGTAAGGTTAAACAGTTCTTGTTCCCATTGAAGACTAGAGAAAGAAAATTAATAATTGAAGAACATGTCAGCATGGAGAACCGAAATATTTTCGTCAGGACAGGAGCTGTCTTGTCAAGGCTACTGGCTAGTACACTCAAAAAAAAAAGGAGAGCAGCTATAGAGAGTTAGGTTTGCAGATTCCTATATCATGGCCTCTACAGAGAAGACAAGAGTATTCACCAAAGGATAAACGCATCAACTGATAAAATAAAGCTTCTGCGCTGGTAAATTCAAAATTGCTGACAAGTTATAGAAGATGGGGCTGTTGCCCTGTTCTGGAGAGGCCATAAAATGGAATGGAGTTTTCATCGGCAATTTTCTGTCAACTTTGTGGAAATGCAGGAGGATATTCTTGGCCCCAATAAATATATTCACAGAAAAATTAAATCTAGAAGGGAAAAATTCTTGTACCTGCAAAAGTGGTGACAATGATCTCATAATCTTCACCAATCTTGACTTCCGTCAGACCCACAGGCTTGGGATCCATATACAAGCGCTCGGCGTCGTTATTAAGAGGAATGAATTCGAAGTATCCAATATTAGGAAGCACGGCAAAAGTAGCTAACTCAGGAGGCAATTTTGGATTGACATTCGCTGCAATCCACCCTTCTGAAGTACCATAATCAGCACTCATCAATGGCAGCTCCCCTGCATAGTGCCTCAGTTTCTTCAAATAAGGCTCCATTGACCCGGTCATTATCCCGTAGATGTACTTAGCATTGGGGAAGAGTTCTGGTATCAACCCATACCAGTTACTCAGTCCCGAGCATTTCTTATAGATCAAATCGGCCAATTCAGGGCTTGGCTTGAGCAGTTTCGACATTGCCATTCTAACAGAAGGGGCGGTGACTCTGCTGCTTAGTTCCCCGTCACGTATATCATCGCAGAGCTCCTGCCAGACCTGTTCAAAGGTCCGGAATGCGAGCACAATGCTATGAGCAAATGTAGAGAACACAAATTGAATTTCTTCGCGGAAGAGTAGGCCGCATAAGAGATGGCAATATAAGGATTGGTGGAAATCAGGACCAAATATCACTTCATCAGGGCTGCAGCATTGGAACTGAATTGCCTTCATTCCATTTTTGTATTTCGAATTGCGGAAGAGATTTGTTGTGGCAGTTCCAGCACCTAAACCCCCTTTTGTTTTCCCCGGCGTGCTGCTGTAGACAAACTGTAAGGATTTCCCTTTCTCCAGTGGAAATTCTCTGCATAATACAATCCTCTTTGCGTCAGAACAGAATAGTTCTTGTTTTTTTCTTGTTATTTAAACAATAGAGAACAGATTCATATTACCCAACAAGGCAAGGTAATCTTCTAGCAAATGGAAAAAGAATTACTGTTAAATGAAAAAACAAATAAGCTAAAAGGCTCTTCTGATAATAAATTTTTACAGTAATTCCTTCCCAATACCTGTTTCTGAATGCAAAAGAAGTTCGATATATCTGCAAAGTGTTTTCCATCAATTCATCATTGAACGGCACAAGCTTTCTCCTCCCCTGGGTAGTACCAGAACTGCAACAAGTCAAATTTAACAAATTAGAAATTTTTCTTGCACAAATACCTAAATAATTAATTGAGATCATGAAATATACACACCTCAAAGACATGTTTGGTATGGGTTTCCCAGTGAGGATAGGAGAAGGATCGCCGTCAGCGATTCTGTAAATATAAGCTTCCAAGTCTTTGTGAGTAACAAGTGGAACACAAGACTTGAAACTCTCAGGGTCAGTCCTTCCATTAAGACCCAAATTCTGCAAATACTCGGCAGATCCATTCTCTTCCAATATTCTCTCCAGGGTTTCTCTCTGAACCATTCCAGCATCTTTAGTCAGTGCTTCAAACTCCTCTATCACTTCATCGGTGTTAATTCCTTCCATCTTTTTCTCTAACATCCTCACTTGCCCTTTTGAAAACTGCAATCAGAACATCAAAAACAAAGATATTTTAGCAATTGTATAATACAAAAAAAGTCAAAGATCAAGCTTTTACGATTATTATTGTTGAATAAAACGGCAAAGAAGGTCGGTTAGTTAGGACTTTGAAATGAAACCATGGGGATATATACAAGCTAAACAGGGAGGAAAGACAAAAGCTATGTCGCCGAAGATATGTGAAATTGCACTGTATCAATACAACTTTAGGTAGCAGAAATAAACCATTGACAAAAATGGGATTCAGCCCTTTGAATCTTTCAAATATTACTATTTGGTATCCCAGCAAATCAAACACCTCCAACGAGCGTAACTTCCTGTTACTGTCATGTCGCGAACAACCCCCCCCAAAACAGAGAAAAGTCAAAATCTTAGTTTCTTCTCTTTACCTAAAGTTTTTACTCTGCAAATTCAATGAAGAGAAATCACTGAGGAATCGAATGTTGACTAAGAATAGAAAGAGAAGAAAAGGAGTCAGAATCTATAATCAGCAGCAGCAGCAGCTGCTGCTTTATAAAGGAGATACGATTAAAGCTTTTAATCGTCTACTTGACAATAGTCAGCAATCTGGTCAACGATGGGGAAATTTCCAGGAAATCGTTTCATCCTGTTTGCCATGAAACAAATGGTAAGGAAATACATACACAAACGAGTTCGAGCTCCGATGGACTTTCCCGGTTCAAATAACATGAAACAGAAAAGAAAAGATATAAAAAAGGATTCGTTTATCCCATGGACAAAAACAATCCATATAACAACGGCCAAAGCCAAAGGTCCTTTCTATGATTGCTAAAGTTAAAAACAGTATTAAGATTCAAGACAGACAGACAGACAGTCAAAGAAAAAGGGCACGGAAACCAAATTATCATAAGTAGATAAATGAAATGAAGCAGCAGCAGCAGCAGAAGCGAGACAATACCTTTGACAGAGAGTTTGGTTATTATTAAGGAAAAGGGAACAAGTGGAAGTGAAAGACGAGGAGAAAGAGTGGAGCTCGTTACTGTTTCCCGGAATTCTATGCTATCACGCAGCTAAGCTTCGAGGGTTAAGACTAGATAGGAGAGAACGAAAGATTTGGTCAAGGAAATGAGAGATGGTGTGTGTGTTTGTGCGTGTGTTTTGGTGAGTTTTGACGAGAAGAAGATTCTGTCTTGGCCCTCTTTTATAGGCAATTGCGAAGCTCTAACATGCCACCTCTCCTCAACTGCCGTCCTCTTTTTCCTCCTCCTTTCGTTATGCCCCTTATCGCCTTGGCTTTTCTGCTATATTACGGAACAAAACCAGTGGCTTGAACTTGTGAAAGGACGGTTATGGGCCTGGTGAAGTTGGGGAATTTCTTGCCATTTCTAGAATTATTGCGGGTGCTAGAGAACGGCAGTGATTGGGACCTTGAGAGCATATGTTTTTTTTTATAAAAAAAAAATGTCTCCTTATAAGTACACTGTTTTAATTTTTTTATTTTAAATAAAATAATATAAAAATATATAGATAAAAAAATCTTCGCAATAATAAACACACTTACAATCTAAGACGGGCTTGATCATTATTTTAAAGTGGGTCCAAACCTAAGGACAAGATTCTGGTTTCTGAAGAAAAAACATTGAATTTTGACGATGATTATTACCTTTATTTATCATTATTTTTTGTTCTTTTTGAAGATTTGATTCTGTAAATTCTCTTGTCTCTGCAAGTGATGCTGTTGGATATCACCAAGATTCCTTCCTTTTCAGAAATCTTATCTAATATAATTGGAGCGAGTACAAGTATATATTCAGGGAAAATATAATTAAAAAACTCAACATATATATCTATTATCGGATCTAATAATGAATTTTAATTTGAAATTACGATCTAACAATTCAATTCACGTGTGTTCTTGAAATTCTGTTCTGTCATGTTTTCTTAAGAGTTTCTAACTATAACTTGTGTTATTGATGCACGCATCAATTATTAAAATGATTTAACTTGCATACCCAGAATTATTATACTAAAAACCAAAATGCTGCTCAATTTTATAATTAAATAAACTACTCCAGCCCTACTTTTCATATATATATATAATATTTTAAATATATTTAAGGATTTCATTTTTGTTATGATTCAGAATTGTATCACTGCTAACATTTGAGGTCCGGTTCAATGAACTGGCAGGAGGTTTACTCCTCATGTTATCTCAGGCTGTGAGTGGGGGAAAAAAACAAATCTTAAGCAAGAGTCATGAAATTCAATTATTCTTTATCTATTATTTCAAAACTAGAATTTTAAACATCAATTAAAATATTAAAAACGTTTATTTTTCATTCATGTATCATCATATTGAATAGCTCATAAAATTAAAATGAGATGAGATGGTAATTAAAATAATTATTTTATTTTTAAATAATTAAAATATAATGACACGCTCTTTCAATTCTCATATTCACTTCAACATCTTACAGCTTTTTTTACTTGAATCTTAACATATAAAATGTGAGTGTCCTAAATGTAGGAGTATATTTAATTCGCAAAGAGAATTTTGAAGTTATAATATTATGACCACAAACTTCTCTATAAAATAAATGTCGCTGGCATGTTAACCATATTTTTTTACCATGTATATTTCAGAAATTAAAAATAATTCTAAATTTTAAATCACTTGATAATACTTTTTTTAAAATATCAACTAATTTTATAGGATAAAAAAATAAAAAATAGGGATAAGTTGCGCTAAACAGCATTGTGTTGCATTTTTTAAGCTGACTCTTGTTTTTAGGCTAACAAGAGGTCATAGCCAAACTTTTTTTTCAAGAGTTTTTTTTTATAAAAAAAATCAAGAATTGAAATGCAATAAAAATAAAGATTAATTATGAAATGTAAAGTTTGAAAATTACGTGGATGTAACTGAAAATTATTATTTATGAATAGTGAAAATAGTGAGATTCAGAATGCAACTTAGTCTACGGTAACAATGCAAGCATACTGTTTAGAAACTCTATTATTGTTTTTATCAATATTAAATTATTAATTAACTATAATGGCAATTGGCTAACTACTTGTCATTAGCTGTCTATGAATTTGACACCATATGCTGACAACAATTCAAGATGAACCCTACATAGTACATGGTGATGAGCACGCATGCCGATTGGATATGCCACACGGTGGGGGAAATGGTGGGGGCAGTGGCATCAAGTGAATGGTCACTGTGCTAGAGGTACAAGGCACTGTAAGGGTGGAGGCACAGGCAATAATAGTGGGGTTCCTTGCTGGAATTTGAGGCAATTTGACGTTGGGTTTTTATTTTCCTGTCAAAATCGCGCACCAAACCATATCACAACGAACATCCTGTATATGTGATGAGGATAGAAATGGAAATTAATTGGAGATTATGGTGTGGTTAATCACACCGTTGTTGTTCGGCAGTTACTTTGTACAATGAAAGTGTGAAATATATTAATTTAGACATGGATCTTTTCCTGTAAAATAACTTAATTTCGAAATATGTTCTTATATAAAAATTATTTTGTTAGAAAAAAAAAAAAAAACACAAGTACAATTAAACCAACATTAAGATTATAAAACAACTGAATTGGAAATGAAAGAAGAACGTGAAACGAAAAATCTTTTCGTTTAATTGTCTAACATTGCCGTCAAACAATGCATGTAAAAAGAAAATGTTTTTTGAGATTTTGCTTCCCATGTTTATTATGCGAGCTAAAAGAAGAATATATACTTGAAAATAACTTTTGTTTTGAATTATAAATTACATCAAACATATAAATTCAAAAATGTAATTTTTCTCATTTATCTTTGTCATATCTTTGTTAAATGGTGGGTGAAGTAAGCATGTCTTCAGATAGTTTAGCGTAGAGACAAAGAACCTGAAATTTATATTGCAAGTTTCGGGTTTAAATCATGTTGTACTCATTTTTTAAAATTCTGTAATAACCAGGATTTTAATCACTTAATCTAGGTCTCAAAAAAATGTCTAAGAGAGGTGAGGTTTTATTGAGTTAAAAAAAAAAGATATATAATTAAAAGCGGGATCATAGGAGGCGGTATAGGGGAGGACATTATGTACACAATATATGTCATACCGTAAACAGAAAATAGCTTATGTTTTACAGTGCACAAAAAAGTTATAAATTCAAAAATATAAATTACTTTATTTATCTTTATCTTATCATATCCTTTGCCATTACATTTGAAGATGTAGATGAGATTGTGTCATACTGATTTTGATTTAATTTCGAAGATGTTTTGGATTAGGTGGACTTAGTTTCAGCAGCATGAATCATTGGATGTGTTGAGTTTTTCTTAAATTTCAAGTGACAATAAATAACAGGTTCATGTGAGAAATAAATACTCATGTAATTGATTTATATAAAAAAACCTAGAGTTGTTGCGTTTCAGGGTTAAGATTTATTTGTGAATACTTTCATTCTCCATGTTTTGATGACTCCAGAGATGAGAGAAAATATAAGTATTGAGTTATTACTCTAGGATTTTGAATGAGAAAATAGTTTCATGTAACAACGTTGTACTTTGCTGCTTTCCATGGTAAATTTTTCCAAGTGTCTATCTCACGGAGTAAATCTAAGCTGTCAAACTACACAGGTCTCATGTGGATCTTTGTTGTTTTATATTTATGTTTTTGTCAATTAACTTGGGATTTTAAAGTTGTTTATACTATAAAAAGAAATGCACAAAGGTTTATGTTTACCAAACTTAGTTTTGGAACATGTAAATCACACCGTTTTTCGATGGATAATTAATCAAACCTTTTGAGTCATCAATTATTTAAGGAATTGAATCAATTTGTGGGCGACTCATGAAACTTAAAAGTGGTCGGAATCACGTGCCCTTTTTCCGTCGTTGATATGTGTAGACGTTGTCTTTCCAAATTATAGAACTTTCTATAATAGTTGACACCTACGCCACAATATGTCAAGATCCACCATCAATAAAGAATCAATCGAGTTGGGTAGATGAGTTTGAGCTTAATTTGTTTACTGAAATGGGTTGGGCAAAAGGAAAAAGTAATCGCGATGGATCCCATGATTGCCTGTCTCTTGCCATGTGATGTCCTCTACTATTTTTAATACATGACTTGATTTGTCCTGCTTCGTAGGATTACTACTCTGCTCTATATATATAAATTTGCTGAGATATAAGCGAGGAAGTGAGAGATAATCAGATACATTTCGCCTCTTCCCATGAACACCCTTATTAATTTCTTAACAAGACATATTATTCATCAACAATCTTGCCTCGTTCTACATCCACCTGACTCACTGTCGTTTTCTAGAGATGATGCCTTTAATGTAGAGATCATGGTGCATAAATGTGACAAAGCAACTACGACATGCTGTCCTGTCGTATATGTCTGGACTGGAATTCAGAATGTCCATCATGATCAACCATTTATCTAATTCCACCTAAATTCTTTCCGAATTTGAAAACATAATGAAAGAAAATACTTTTTAATTAAGAAAGCGATGCCTATGCTTGTTTGAGATGAGTCCGAGTGCTTGTAAAGTTTATCCACCGAGGATTTAGGTCTTCAGGAATCGATCATGCACTTCACTGAGTTGCAGGTTCACACTATCTAAACAACGAAATAGACGCCATGAGTTCACAAGCATTTGGCAAGTTTTAGGTTGACAAAAGATGCTCCTGAGCACGTGAATCTAGCAGTAATTAAAAAAACTACTCTGATTACGTACTGCCAGCCAGCCAAAGGAACGTTCCAAGGATGTGTAATTTTAGAAATCTGGTGAGCTTCTAGCTAGGTTAAAAGATAGATCTATTGCTGCATTTGCCACGTGTACATAGCTAGGTTAAAAATCTACACTGACTTACGCATGTTAGTTCGATGCGCATTTATCATGAAACCCACAAGAACACATGGTAGCACGGCAACACTTGTAATTCAGGAATTTTTATTGATACTTTATATCTGTGCAATATCACCTCTCAAGCTTGGTTTAGATTTGCTTTGAGAGCATGCAAGACTTGTTTAGATTATAAATTTATATTTAGTTTTATTTAAATTTAATTAACAGCTCCTGTTATATTTATATCTAGAAAATATAACTAGCAGCAGAAAGACTTGTTTTATTTGTAATTAAGATATACAAATTCTAGTTTTTTTTTATGTAAGAATTAATTCATTGATCAATGGAGAAGAGGTACGAACCAATCGTTACTGCAAGGAATGATTCAAGAAATCAAAGAAAAACTAAAATAAACCCCAATTATAGAATTTCTCTCATGTTGTGGAATCTTTCGATGTTTTGCACCCATACTTGATAGCCTTCTGAATTATTGAACAATAATGGTTCAGGGCATATTCTAAATCAAGACATTGCAAATAATCTTTAATGGTATTTTTTGAGTATTTAGTTAACTAGACAAATTTGATTTCTAATAATATCAAACCAGATTTGAACTTGCGTTTTTCTTTAATGGTATCTTTTGGAGTATTCAGTGGATCTTTTGATGATTGCCATCACCTAAATAAGTGCCCATGTTTTTAATAAAACTCTGATTATTTTAAAAATAATAATAATCTAGCCAAATAATTAATTAGACGATGGACATCTGTAAATTAAATGTTGTTCATGTTGATGTGTGTAATATTTTGGCAGTTGATCTCTCTCTCTCTCTCTCTCTCTCCACACACACACACACACACACATGTATATATATATATATATATATATATATATATATATATATATATATATATATATATATATATACATACACATATGTATGTATGTATGTATGTATGTATGTATGATTTGATAAAATCTGCACCATACCTGTATTAAAATCAAAATATAAGACATTAGTTATTTCAATGAAATAAATGTCTGATGGGGAGTGTAACTGATATTGTTTTTTAAAGTATTTTTTGTTTAAAAATATATTAAAATGATATTTTTATTTTTTAAAAAATATTTTTTATATCATTATGTGAAAATAATCTAAAAATAAATTATTTTTTTCAGAAATACTTTTTAAATGTTGTGCAAAACAATGAGCTAAATCACATTTAAATAACAACGCAACCCTAAGAACATCAGTGTATATTGGCATATTGTTTTTCCTCTTTACTATTTTTTCAGAGAAGCATGACTATTAGTATAAAAGCATGCTTTCGCAAATTCACGAGGGCATGTATATTCTAAATCACATTTAAATGACAACGCAACCCTAAAAACATTAATGTATATTGGCATATTGCTTTTCCTCTTTACTATTTTTTTCAGAGTAGCATGGCTATTAGTATAAAAGCATGCTTTCGCAAATTCACGAGGGCATGTATATTATCATGTTAAAAAATTGAGAACCATGCCCTGCCATCTGTAAAAAAAAAAAAAAAAAAACAGCAACTTGAATGTGTGTGTGTCTATATATATATATATATATATATATATATATATATATATATTATGAAATATTTTCTTAAAAAAAAATTGAGTTAACCGGTCAAACTAACAATCTATATCATGAGAGCAAAATAATTTTATAGAAAAAAAATAAAAAAATAATAAACCTAACAAATTATAAAATAAAGAAAAAGACTTACGTTAATCTAAATAAACCTTTCAAACATGAAATTTTAGCAATGAGATTAAAATACTCTATAAAAAATTTTATTTTAAAAAAATAACAAAGTTAAATCTCCAATAAATTTAATGGTGAGAAATAAAATAATTTTTTTTCTAAAATATAACAATAAAAAAAGTTCAGGTAAATTAAGTCGACTTGAAAAATTCATAAACCAAGTTGTTAGACTTGGATTGCCTTATAAAAGAAAATAAAAAACCACAAAGCTCATTTCTAAATAAATTTAATATTGAATGATAAAATTAAAATATTTTTTAATATAAATAACAATAAAAAATGAGAATTAAATTTGACATCTAAAATAATTTGGGACCCGCTCTGAAAGAGTTTTTTTAACACACAAAAAAAAAACAAGGTGAGGTGAGAGAAAAAAGGATAAAAAAATTAAAAATAATGTGTAGAAGCCAATCAAGTCACTTCATCAATATGAGCCACACACATGAAGGGAGATCATGGTGGGTTGATTATGACGATACCAAGAATGTGCAAAGCTCAAATGCCTTAGGCCACCGTGTGCACCGCTGAAGCGCAATAGCCTCTCCCATGCTTTTCCCATTTCTCCTTTTTTTATTCACATCAACCCCTAAACTGTCAAGTTTTGATTTCATCCATAGAGTTTTAATTTTTAAATCATTGAGATAAAATTTATTTTTTCTAAATCGAGCATCAACTAAGTGTTGGATTTCTTTCTCATCGCCATAAAAATCTCACGTGAAGCTCGTTGAAGCAAACCATGATGTCGTCATGAATAAAACAAATATAAAAAGGATGAAATTAGAGAAACTACTTGGCCAACAAAAAAAAAAAGGAATAACAAAATAATTACATGAGAATAACCAAATAAGTTGAAAAAATTACAAAAAATGCCATATTTATAGTGATTTATATAGTGGAAAAAGCAGTCATGTTGTAGTATTCTTACAATATAAGAGCATGCACAATGCCATAGGCCGGTCTAAATTTTTGTAATAACAAAATGTTAAGAAGGCGTAAACATTCTTAAAAAAAAGAGAAATGACTAGTTTAGGTAATACAAAAAAATAAAAGAAAGATAAATAAATTGTTTATCCTAATGGTATGGTATTGTATTATGAAGGTAACACGGTTGCACCAGAGGTTCAAACCATAATCATTTTTGTGTCGTTTGGCAAAGCAAAAATCATATTAAATTGGTGTGGGTCCCACAATTAAATTTCATCGAAACTGCTTTTCTTAATAAGCAGCAGATCTATGCTTCTACTGCGTTTCATTTTACTGCATTAAACAACTACAATAATTGTTTCTTATCAAGAAAGGCAGAGATCACGCACCTTCTTATCAAGCATACTTCCCTTCTTTGCCCATTTTCAACGTCACCACCACAGGGATAATCACCTCGGTCTTTTCTACCCATCGACATCAGCAGTTGAAACTCTTGTCGTTGTCGGTTGTTCACGTGAACAATGCAGCGTGCCATTTCACGCTTCCTTTTAAAGCTAGACTTAGACTTTGACCCCATTTGGCTAGGGCGACCCATTTAGTTGGGTCGGGCCCAGCCCAATATTTTTTTTAAATATATTTAAAAAATATATATTTAAAAAAAATATATGTAAATAAAGATCAGTCCTGATGAAAGGAAAAGACGAATGATTTCGTTTCACTTTAGAACCCTGTTATTTTTCGATTGATTATGAATCAAAAACTTGCAACTGGATTTGGCCTTGGAATTAAATATTTACAAGTGAATCGCAGATGTTGTTACTAATGATATTGTTACCATATGTTGTGCCTCGATCAAATAGCAAGGGATCACAAATGCATTCACGTATTGATTTCGTTCGTGATGAAATCTCAAGTAGTTTGATGAGAGAATAAAAACAAATATTTTTTTTTCATGAATTATTGATTATATTTTATTGTTTTGATTATTAATCTATAAAATTTAAAAAACAATTTATATATGTGTGTGTGTGTGTTCTATAAAGTAATTTTACACGTTGAAAGTAATATGAAAAACTTATTAACCAAACACTTGAAACTGTTTTTTATCAATTTCAAACTCAAGAACAGTTTTAACTCAACACTTCACTACTTATTTTAAACTACAATAAAAATATTTTTTATAAAATTATTTTCTTAAAATCTCAACCGCAAAAACAAAAAAATACCAAACACGTCCTATAAGATGCCTCTTGTTCTGTAATTGTCACTCAAAATTCAATGAGCGACACTTTAGTCTCAAAGGCGAGGCGCCGAAATGTGGAGTTCAAAAGGGGGAATGATCTAATCGAAAGATTCACCAGTCATTTTGGGTCCACATTTCACGGTTCGGCTGAAGCCATAAATGGTAAATAGGTCAGCTTTGATTTTCTTGCATTAGTTATATTTATGGTTCAGTTTTGACTCTTGTAGACTGACTAACTACGAGTCGTTCCCCGCAAGGAGGGCTGGCTGGCTGGCTGGACACCACGATTGCACTCTAACATGACATGGCAGCCATATAGAGTAATGATTAGGAGGTTTTGGCGCTCTTTTATTGCTCCCAGCAAAAGAGCACGGAATGTCGTTTTCAAAGTCGATATTCACCAATCTCTCAAGTTTGACAAGATCAAAGGTCACTGTTCTTTTTATTGTCATCTACCAGGATATTTAAAAAGAAGCCGAACACATTTATAAATAAACTTTTTATCGAATAAATTGATATATTTTAAAAAATCACTGTTGCTATCACGATATGTAGCGACAATAATCGCGTGGAAGAAATATGTTAAAGGGATGCTTAGGCCGGTACTGTGCTTTCTTGTCACAGCCAAAAAAAGAAGAAGCAAGCAGCCATTATGTGGTCCAGAGAAAGATTAAGTAGTTCATGTTTATGTAAAACTCTTAACGTGCTATCCATCTCAGCTTGGAATTGTCCGATTGGACACCCATGCTCTGTCTGTCAGTTGCCCCTATCACAAGTGGAGAGGACAAGTCAAAGCTCCGGGATTCTTATCAACTGGTGGCTCATCAAGATCGTCATCTTCCATCTGAAAATCGGGATCAGACTTCTCAATATCCTTCTTTATTATTAAAAAAATTAAGATAAAACAGTGTCATTTTTATCTCGGTTTTAATTTCGGTTTGTTCTGAAAATACCTGTTAAATTCCAGCCAGAATATCTCGGTACCGTTCCGGTCTTAAAATCCTTGTGATTGTATTTTTAATTTTGAGATTATGTTTTGTTTGACTTTATGTTTATATTGTATAATTTAAAGTTAATTTATCTTGAATTTTAATTATGTTTGTTAAATTAATATTTTAATTTTTTTTCATATATATATATATATATAATTATATATGAACAATATAACCTTGAAACGGCAAGCCAAAATACTCCGAAACAGAAATGTTCCGTATCAATAGAAAAACTGGAACGATGACCGGAACGGTATTGACAAATTTGGTACGGATTCTCAAGCCTGGACCAGTAAAAAATGATAAACGTGGATTTAATTAAATCCTATTCTGAAGATTATGTTTACCGCTGTCACTTCTACAGTTATATTTAGTTAACGTAATTTATTAATAAATAGCTAAAGAAAGGGGTTAACAGTTCATAAAATGAGAATACTGCAACTCAAAATTCTGTAAAACTTCCATCTAGAAGTAGAACAAATACGATGTTCCAGGAAAAATGGGTGGCGATAGGGTTTCAAAAATAACATAGAGACTGCCTCGAGAGTTCAGAGAAAAAGCAAGATTTCCCTTCAGTCTTGGCAAGCAGGCCAGGCACGCGTCCTTTAATTCAACAGTGGGAACAATGACTCGGCCGTAATATACCAGCTCCATCAAGGCAGAACGCAGCCATTGCACGTGCTCGATATAGGGACTTGCAAAGTTTCGAGTTTGACTACTCCAAACCATACCCTACACTGTATAGATTTTTCTCTTCTTATTTTTATGAACGATGGGTACACCGGGAAAGGGACCGCTATTAGAATATTTCACGTGATACACGTTTTTGTTGTTTTAATCCACTGCTCAGCTTTATTTTATCTTCTTCTTTTTGGCTGCCAGTGAAGTGTCACTGCCTTCCTGACCGACCCTATTGGCCACTCCGTGTCTCATGGTGGAACCAGCATGATTAACAAGATGATGATAAAACTAAAGGTTCGTTTGCAAATTCTAGATGATCTTTGACATGAAACAGATTACTAATTAATCATTTCCCAGACCTGATTTTTCCCTTTTTGTCGTGAAAAGGCATACCCTTAGAGCTAATCAAGATCGTTTCTAATCTCATGGTTTTTTAATGCTACAATTAGAGCTAAATTATGTTCCATCGGTGAGCTTTTGGAGTGTGCTTAGGTATGATTTCAAACGGGGCTTTGTTTGCTGAGAAGTATCTAATTAACTTCTGTCTCGAGGTTTCTGTCCTATCATTGTTTCTGATGAGAAAGATCGACTATCTAGGTGCGTTCATACAAATTGATTGGTTAGATATGTTGTTTAGTACTTGTATAATGTAGTAGAAAATGACTTGCATGGTCATCATTATTACTTGTTCGAGAAGTGATTCCCGAGTAGGTTCCATTATAATTACAGGCAAGAAGAACGAATCCTGTCCAAAATCTTCCTGGAGTATTTAATTAAATTTATTAATTATTTTCAGTTAGGAGAGAGAGATGATACAATTAAATTCAAGTCAAGTATGAATACTGTCCAAAATCTTCCTGGTTTATTTAATTAGATTTATTAATTATTTTCAGTTCAGAGAGAGAGGGGTTGATTAGACAATTAAATTCTAGTCATATTTTACACCCACATATATTTAGAAATATGCAACCGCGTTTGTTTTTAACGCGTTAGGTTCTGTTTATTTTTTTGTTTTTATCTCTAGTTTTTTCTTTTTTAAAAAAATATCTGTATGAAAAAAATTAAAAAAAAACTTATCTGAGCACAGTTTTTTTTTTTTAAAAAAAAACAAGGATCTTGCTTTGATTAAAAATAAATAACATGACATGAATCAAAGAGTCTTTTCAATGTCGTACGTTTGTTACTTTTGACTGTGTCCGGAATGATAGGCAATTTGCTAGTTGTTAATTACATAAAGAAGTGACGTTTCCGAGATATAAGAAATCTGAAGAAAACAACAGATAACCCTCCAAAACAAATGCTCTTATCCAATCACATTCAAGTCTTAGCTGTTAAGTCTATCCCTAGTGCTCGTTTAATGCTTTTGATGTTTTCTTTACTTTTACTATATATTTTAAAAGTATTTTTTTATTTAAGACAATATTAAAATAATCTATACATTGAAGCTACCCATGTTAAAATTTTGTTTGCAAGTGGAATACATTGATTACACTGTGGGAAAACAAACTATTTAATTTCGTTCATTCTTGCAATGAGCAATTGGTTGTATAAAAATAATCTCCATGCATCTAAAATTAGTCTAGATGATTTTACCCATTAAAAACAAAATAATAATTTTGCTATATAAATTCACGGTGAAATAGAAGTGTATGTAAAATAGATCCCCGGATAATTTTTGCTTTTGATATAAAAGTATGTTTAGAAATGTTGAAATTATTTTTCAAAATATATTTTTTTAAATTACAATAAAATAACTTTTTTATATTTTTTCAAAAATACTTTTAAAATATGGTAAAACAAGAACAGACGGTCACGTGACTAATAAATGATGACTAATAAATGAAAGCAGAAAGCGCTCCCAAATGCTGCTGATGCCAGACAGCCTACGCAACTGCATTTTCATCAATCCTAATCCAAATCGGCATATAATTACGATAAAAATTTCAATTCCAGTGAATTGCACGTTCTCGCGGGTTCAACAACGAAGAAATTTGTAAGCAATTAGCATTCTTCGCAGGTGACCAGAATAAAAATGTATCGAGCCGAGGACCCTTGACATCAAGGATTTAACAAGTCCGACGAGAATCCGCGGCCTGCAAATAAGGAAAAAAAGAAAAAGTACGCCGACAAATAGGGATTTGCCGACTACTTCTTCACTGTGCTTAGGACAGCGATGGAAGATAACGACAAAGAAATCGAACATCAATTCATTCTTTTTGAGTGCTGCAAACTTTTCCACGAATGGCATTTTAAAGGATGCATGTCGAGTTAAGGACTGCGTTCATGGCTAGAAACTTGACAGCGAGAGCCAAACCGATTCGTGTGATGATAATTTTCGTGCCGATAAATGTTTAGCTGATGAATGGATAGCTGCCATGTCCACTGATGAGTGCATGCATGTACTAGAAAACAGACTGAGCTGATAAGACACCTTTATCGAATATTAATTGAACTTCACTTTAATGTTTAATTAATTGCATCATGCTTCTTTTCTGGAGCGCGTGTCATTTGGTATTATATTAACGCTTGAAATTGAACGGTCACTGCAAATCACGGCTGGACACGTATGTCTTGGACCCCAAAACATGGTCCGTATGGGAACATGAAAAACATAGAGAGTTAGTGTAGTAGGGTCTTTTTTAAAACTACTGTATCAACTCATCAAGATAACTTGAAGCTAGAAAAATAGAAAATTGATAATTAGACCGCCATGCTCTAGATAAAACCGTAACCTTCACTGTGTTGAGATTTGCAAAAAAATGAACATGGGAAAATAAGAGAAGTGGTATATTTTATTCGTGTCTGCGAAACATGGCTGAATATGCAAGCATGTTATGTGGGTGCGAAGAGGAACGATGGAGCAGCCATACACGTGCGATGTGCCTGGTGAAAAGATTCAGGTTGGGACGACGAGTCATACAGTCATACCAGCCAGTTCCCCTTGGCAATCCAATGGATCTGTCAGTCTATTGCTCAAACTTTTATTGTCGGTTCCAAATTGAAACACTGAATTTTGGCTTGGGCTCTTTTTGTTTTTTGTTTTTTCTCTTAAAACAAATCATAGCAGATGTATGTACCTCGACAGCAGCGAGATTTCAAAAAGGTAATTAATTATACACACATCAAACACAGTAAATAACTATTTTTTCACTCTTCTGCTGTCATCATTTTCCAATCTTGGAATAACTTTGCATGATCAATGACGTGATTAACGAAATGGGGGTTGCATTTGTTAAAGTGGGATTTTGGATTCAATTAACTTTAAACAATTACTGGAATATAGACATGGTTAGCAACCTTTCGCGATGATTAAGTGCACAGAAGTGATGAAAAGAAAAGGAAAATCATATACAATGCATGAAATCATGTCAGTTCTTGAATTAATAAAATAATAAATATGATACGAGATTCATGATGTGATATCATATTAAATCTAATATGATTTTTTTTTCAAACAAGATGATTCCATGCTTGATTGATTCAATTGTTTTTTGATTGACAGATTACCACGATTTAATCCACAATAGTCTTCTTTAATGTTTTTTTACATGTTTTTCCGAAGACTTCTTAGGTTTTTCCTGTTCCGCCGAAGTGACAAGAAGATAAAGTAAAAAAGAAGAAGCTGACCTGCTCTCAGGAGGCCCCTGACCCAGCACTAATCAGCTCACTACTTTTGTTGTTTACTGCCTTCGTTGAAAATTTGAAAGAGAGCTGATTGGATACGTCTTGGGAAACCTAATCCAGATAATAGATGTCCTTCTCAATCGATCAGAAGAAGAAGCGGATAAGCAACAGCTGAAAATTGGGCCTGGGCTCAGATTGCGTCATCCAATGGATGCGCCCGGGCCACTAGCCCGGCTCTTGTCGGGAGGACAGTGGCTGCAAACCTCTGAGTCTGCTTTGGAAGTTCGTCGTACCAGGCCTTTGAAGCCAATAGAAATGGTCAATGACCAGGCTAGGTTGATGGGCCCGGTTTCCTTGCCGACGCCCGCCACTACTGTCTAGAGCCCGGCGCCAGCCCATTCATCGTGAATTCCTAATAAAGAACGAAACATCATAATTTTTACGTACTTGCATCAAAACAACAATAAATAGAAAAGATGATTATAAGAATAAAAATATAGATATTTTATTTTTATTAAATATTAAATAAAAAATCTACATATTACGTTAATATGTATTTTTTTTCATAAAAAAGTTATTAATATTACCACAAAACTCATATTCTTGAAAAATATGGCATCATGGAGTACAGCTTTAAATATCATTTATATAAATTTATTTTAAAATAAACATGTTCTGATATTTTTAAGGAAAAGAAACGTTGAAGGGCATTTAAAAAAAACACTAGTTGTGCTCAGGTTTGAAAGAACACCCACGTGACCGACCTAAATAGAAAACCTAGGCTTGTGAGCCTCTTTTTTTTTTTTTAAATTATATGGACAACGCCTCGTCTCCTTGTTCAGATCTTGATCACCTGTAATACCCATAAAAAAACATTGTTGGGGGCAACTTAACTCAAAGCTTGGGTTGAAGGTAAGGGGTTGGTCACTGTTGACCCTAGTTTTATTTTCTTAGTAAAAAACAAAATAGTGTAGATTTTTGGTCAAAGAATACCACTAACTCGCTTCGAGCCACGCCTTTAGTCAACAAGTTAAAGTCTCATAACAGTGCTAGAGGCCAATGAGTGTCTAGGTTTTGGAGCCCTAAAACCCCACATGTTAAGTTTTTTTAAGGTGTGTTTAATATTGCTTTTGTTTTTATGGTTGAGGTTTTAAAAAAATTGCTTCATAAAAAGTGTTTTAGCTGCGACTTAAAATAAGTTTTGAAGTGTTTGATTAAAATTGTGGTTGAGTTTGAGGTTGAAAGAAAAACAGTTTCGTGTGTTTGGTTATCATGTTTTTCATATTGCTGTCAACATGTAAAATTACTTTAAAGGATACTCACTCACACACACACACACACACACACACATAAATTGTTTTTTAAATTTTGTAGATTAATAATCATAACAATAAAATGTAATTAATAATTAATGAAAAAAACAAATATTTTTCTTATTCTCCCATCATACCACTTGCAATTTCATCACAAATAAATATTCCCCTTCCATCAAAACTGATATATATCTACATATTTTTTTAATATATATTTTAAAAAGGGATTGAGCCAAGAGCAGGCCTAGCCAGATTGGGTCAAAGCCCAACTTTGATGGACTTGGACTGGGCCGAGTGGAGGCTCAAACCAACTTCAGCTTTTTTAAAGGAAGACGTGAAGCGGTGCGCTGCCCCGTGCACGTCTTCTTCACATGGACAATGCAGCACACTGTTTACACCTATGACCGATCACGACGACAACTTCAACGCTGATGCCAACGCGTAAAGGAGACTAAGGTAGTTCTTCATGTGGTGGTGACATCGAAGATGATGGCCCATGGTGGCCGATATGAGCATCGTAAGCCAGTTGTGGAGAGAGAGACGCCACTGTGTAGAGAGAGAAAACATCGCCATAGAGAGAGAGAAACTTTGGTTCATGACGTCTTCTGTCGTGCCCTTGAAGGAGGAGGATAGTTCACAATGGGGAAGTCTGCTTGGTGCCCTGTCTTCTGGTTCATCACATTGAAGAAGGAGGAGGGTTGTCTGCGTGAATTATTGTGGCAGCACATGAAGGTGCGTGAATTATTTTGGTTTATCTCTGCCTTGTGTGAAGAATCAGTCATGCCACGCTTCCATTTTGATGAATTATCAAAACGCTGGAAAAGCATAGAACTTATGATTATTAAGAAAAGCAGAAAAACTAGATTTTGTTGTGGGACCCACACCAATTTCAACTACTTTTTTCTTTGCCAAACTACGTAAAACTGATTATTGGTTGAAACGCAGGTTCAACCGTGTTACCAAACGGGCACTTAACCTGAAAAGATGATGTAAACCTCTATGAACTCATTTTCAAACTAGAATTCTATTTAATAAATTTAAAAAATGTGAATTAAATCGAAACGACAAGATTCATAGGTCCTAACATATTGTTTTAAGCATGTTTGAAGGCCAGTATCACCTTTATTTTGTATTTTAATTTTTTAAAACAAACTTGTTGACATAAAAACATTGGTTAATATATTTTATTTATTTATTTGGTTAATATATTCATGCTGCAGTTTAGTGTTTATCAGCTAGAATGATATCGAGGATGCAAGTTTGAAACCAAGGGCACAATACAGGTCACTTATCACCTGTCATTTGATCTTCAAGCCCAAACAGGCAAGTTTCTTTTTAGCCCACACGAGCGAATTTGCCCGCTCCGCTGGGCTTTTTTATATATGTAGAAAATTGATTGATTTTATAAATGTTGTATTTTGTTATTTTAATATTTACTTGATAAAATTATAATTGATAAAATCTGTTAAAAATGGTTTTTTTGAACTAAAAAATGATTGAATATTGCTATTGCTAAAAAACTTTTGATAAAATTTGTTAGAAAATTTACTAAGAAGGTGAAATGATTTGTTAGAAACTTGTTGTCACGGAAACTCTGGTTAAAAAAACACAAAAAAAGAAACCGGTTTAAAAAAAAGACTTGAAAACGACGATTATTAAAAAAAAATGTGAAAAAAAGGTTATCGTTTATTAAAAGAACAAAAAAAAAGAGTATAAAATAGAAATTTAAATTAAAAGCTAAAGCCAAAGTTATATTTATAAGATTTATTAATCATATTATTATATTAAATGTATTCAGGAATACCAATATTAATCATTTTTTTGCAAGAAATCGTAGGTCATTTTTTTCTGTCTCCATATATTTTTAGGCGATAATATTCAATAAACATTAAAACATATACTCAGTCTTACATACTTTATAGTGTAATCGAAATGGGAAGTGGTTCGTAGATTTTTTAATTGTAGATAATTAAGGTAAATTTGTAAAAAAAAAAATTATGAGTTGCCTTTTTCCTCTTGTAATATTAGATCTGACACATTAAAAATAAAAATATTGTAATTTGTTTTTAGAAATAAACTTCAAGTTTTTTGCATGCTATAATTACTTATATGTCATCTAAAAAAACAGTGTAATCGAAACGGGAAGTGACTCAAATATTTTTTAATTGTAGATAATGTAGGTAAAATTGTTATTTTTTAACAAAAAAAACATTAAAAAAAATTTCTTAAAAAAAACAAATCAGATTTGTAAAAAAACACAACAAAAACCAGTTATAAAAAAAAAATTTAAAAATAAACAATTTTTCTTACAAATTTTTTTCTTTCTCAGTTCAAAAAAAAAAAAAACATATTTTGCTGCCTGAGCGGTTTCAACTCGCGCGCGCCTGTGTTGGCAGCGCGCGGACAACCGCTCGGCCAAAGCTTCTGATCTGTCATTTCCACCATAAAAAAATACAAAAAGAGTCTTTGTGTAAAAAAAATTATAAAAAAAAGTGGATCTGGAGATTAGTCGTGGTGCACGTAAGTTGCTCTGGACACTCTACTTATTAAAAAAAAATTGTTTTTTGTAAAAAAATAAAAACAACAACCAGTTATCAAATTTTTTTTTTAACAAAAAATACAATTTTTTTTTGTAAAAAAATAAAAATAACAAACAGAAAAAAACATTTAAAAGAAAACAGTTTTTTAAAGAAAAAGCAAATCAGATTTGTAATAAAAAATAACAACAACCAGTTATTAAGAAAAAACATTTTTTAAAAAAAGAAACCTTTGTTTTTTTTTTAAATAAAAAAAATTCATTTTCAATTTTTTTTTTTAAAAAAACAGTTATTTAAAAAAAAAACGATTTAAAAAAAATTAAAAAAGATTCATTTTCAAAAAACCTTTTTTTTTTTTTTTTTAAAACTGTTATTAAAAAAAAACGAAATGAAAAAAAAAAACGAAATGAAAAAAAAAAAAAAACCAAATGAAATCAGAATTGATGGCCGAGCGTCTCGAACTCGCGCGCGCCTGCGTTGGCAGCGCGCGCGACAACCGCTCGGCCAACCCTCTTATCTGTCCATTTTCACCACAAAAAATACAAAAAGAGTTCCGGCGTAAAAAAAAAAAAAAAAACAGACATACACCCGCGATTCACCGTGACAAATTGCCACTCCACAGTGACAATGAGTCACGATGAACAGGGGGGAGAAGAACGAGCTGTTTTAGCTCTTTCTATAATATTTAGATTTTTTTAAAATTAAATTTAGACTTTATTTTGTATTTTAATTTTTATCCTTATTATTTTAAAAAAAAAACACTTCCATAATTGTTTTTTTTATCACGTACACTACCTTGCAACGACTACAACAATGAACTCAAATACTAAATATTTGATACTATGATAAAATAATTACATTTTTCATTTTAATTTTACAAAAATTAAAATAATATATTTTTTATTCATAAATATTTATTAATTTTTTATTTTATATTTAACCAAAAACATGTTTTTTTTTTATAATCCAATTTCTTAAACCACAAGTAAAAGTTTAAACCTAAAAAAAAATCGTTAACGCAAACGAAACCACGCAAAAACACAGTGATATAAATTGACGTTAAAACTCAAAACCCCTGGTCACTCGCTCTAAGCTTGAGACCTCAGCCTTCTCACTTTTCCCAGGAGCCGTCATTAGACTCATTACAGAGAGAGGTGCAGAGTCTGGCTATTCGTTAAATTAAAAAAAGTTAAATTAAGATCCGACCCGACACCCGATTAAATTCAGAAAAATCCGAGATCTTTTTAATTCGCATAGTTGATTAATTAGGGTTTTCTTTTGGTGATTGAACGATGGCATCGGAGGATGTGAAGGCGAGCGAATCGGCTGTGACTACCATTGTCAATTTGGCGGAGGAAGCTAAGCTTGCTAGAGAAGGAGTCAAAGCTCCAAGCCATGCTATTATCAGCATCTGCAAGTCTCTTGTTGCCGGTGGTGTTGCTGGTGGAGTGTGGGTTTTCTTTTCTTTTCTAGCCATTGCTATTTCGTTGGTTTCATTGCTTTTTTTTGCGCAATAATTTGAATGAATTTAATATTATTTGAGTACTTGTAAAGGAATTGTTGTAGTAGCCTAGTAGGTAGAAGCTGGAGACTGGAGCTTCTATTTTGTGCTATTTATCTATCGAAAACCATCCTTTTCAGTATTTGTTTTTCAATTTTCAATTTTAGTGAAAGATTTGAGGAGATATGGAAATGATAAAATAAAAACATGAAGTTTCTAAAAGAGATCAATCTATACGAAGCAGCAAAGACACAAAAAGCTGTGACACTGTCATGTGTCAGGATTTGAAAGTTTGGTTTTCAAGAATGCTAAGAATTTGGAAATATTACAAATTTGAAGATTTTGTGTTTTGGTTAATGACACAAATCAAACCAGCATAAAACTTGCAATACTCGGGTGTACTAGTCTCTGCCTTTTGTTATGATTTTTTCGAGTGAGTTGTTGCTCCTTTTTGTTCTACTTCTAATGCTGTGAATGTGGAAAATTAAGTCTTAATTAGAATATCTATTTCAAATCCATTATTTTTTTTATCAAGTTTTGTTTAGGACTTGTGTTGTACTTATATCTAATTTGTTTTGTTTTGCAAATAGATGAACTAGTTGCTTTCACATTTGCTTGATGGTTTTTGTTTTTATCATGTAAGGTGGTATAGATGTTATGCAGTGTTTTATTACCACAAGGATTACCCTTAAATGTTTGTGTGGACCAGCAGGGTTTGTGCATGGATTACCCTTGAATGCATGTGTGCGCACCTTTATGATTTTTACTGTTTCTGGTGCTGCAGTGACGCCACATTGAATTTTCTCCAACTGAAATGATTGCGTGTGTGTTCAGGTCTCGCACTGCTGTTGCTCCTTTGGAGAGGTTGAAAATATTGCTACAGGTTAGATCTGCCATTGTTTTTGCTCCACAGAATATGATTTTATTCACATCCATTGGAGCAGTTGCTCACATGTAGATTTTGCATTGATTAACTCCTACGATCTGCAGGTTCAAAATCCACATAACATAAAATACAATGGAACAATTCAAGGGCTAAAATACATATGGAGAACTGAGGGTTTTCGTGGATTGTTTAAAGGAAACGGTACCAACTGTGCTCGTATAGTCCCAAATTCAGCAGTCAAGTTCTTCAGCTATGAGCAAGCTTCTAAGTATGATTCTTTGAAAATTTTAATTTCACTGGTCTTAAAAAATGTACAGATCTGTAATACATGGAAGAGTTAATTTCTGCTCTTAATTATCCTCGTTTTGCTTTGATCCATCAAAGTGAAAGAATTTATTACTTCTGTTCCACCGATGAATACATTGTAGATATGATTTTGACTGCTGGTAAACACATGAGCTATGCAAATGGTTTAGAATTGACTGCATACTGGGAGAAAATGCATCTAGGCATTTTATTTTCTTTTTCATCTATTTATCTGCAGAAGAATGATTTTTCTACTCATACAAACTTATTACAGGGTAAGCCCATCACGCTCACTTCTGTTACTTTTGAAATTTTGGCAGACCTGCTCTTGTACATATTGTGCCTTTTGGCTTGGAGTGTGGTTGGGCTTTATTGTCAATTTCTAAACCTCTCCTTCAAAATGTCCTAAGCCATTTGGTGGTTGGTTCCTTAAGACATATAGTGCTTTGCTTTCTTCACTTCTAATGGTGTGGTTTTTTAGTTTCCAAGAGTTACACTATACTGCTTGTTCCAGGCGTTAACCTGCATCTCTTTCTTCAAACATCTGAAATCACCCCGTTCATGATTCTTAATTTATGCAAAATCCACTAGTGGGGTTTTTTCTTATGCTGATGGATCCTCTATACTTTATGACAGGGGAATATTGTATCTCTATCAACAGCAAACTGGCAATGGTATGTCAATCTTTGTCATCCATCACTTTGTTATAGATATTCTTTGTGCATTTACATTACAGTCAACAGATATTTTCTAAAGTTTTATATTGGCCCAGATTTTTTATTCAGATTAGGCAGCCTGCCAGAATTATATTGTTCATTAATCATTATTAATAAAAAATAATTCCTTTACATGTCCATTTAGTTTCAGATCAATGTAATGAAAAACAGAGTTTGGAGATTTGATTTGCCTTGTTATTGATTATGAATATAGATGTCACCTTTCATTTCTGTTGATATTCTCACATATATGCCACTCAATAGAGAAAACGTGATCTGAGTCCTTCCCTTGTTGTTCCTGCAGAGGATGCTCAGCTCACTCCTCTTTTACGCCTTGGAGCTGGAGCATGTGCAGGAATTATAGCCATGTCTGCTACTTATCCCATGGATTTGGTACGGGGCAGGCTAACTGTACAGGTATGATCACTGAGGTTCCATTGGAAAAGTCCTGGGGAAAGGATTTTTCCCTTGTATATGCTAAAAAATATTTTATTTTGATTTCAAGCCACAGGGAAACATTTTACATCTATGTAATAAGGCACGGAAATAAATTTATACCAATAAAATAATTTCTTGGAACAAATAAAAACTCATTTTTTTAACATGCACCACTATTTTCCATGACTATTTGGGATTCTCTGCATCGGGTTTGCTGCATAAGGTTTATTTTTTCTTTGTCCTATCTTTGCAGAATGATAAATCTCCTTATCAATACAGAGGAATGTTTCATGCTCTTTCAACCGTGCTTCGGCAAGAAGGCCCACGGGCTCTGTACAAGGGTTGGCTTCCTTCTGTCATTGGAGTTGTAAGTCATTAGTTGCCAAATAGCACTGCATATTAACATTCTCAATCTGTGCAGATAGCGGGGAGAGAGAGGGGAAAAAAGGCTATCCATAGGCTGTTTTGATAGATTATGTACTATCATCTTCCCACTATAATTTTTTTCTTCTTAGATGATTGTGTTATGTCTGGCTAGCAAGGAGAAGTTATCTGGGATCTTTTTCTATAATAGTCACCACCCTTTTCTTGATTATCCTTTTTGAGAGATCACTTGTATTATTCTATTGAAGTGTTTCTTTCTCTCTTATGTCATTCCTTGTATAATGCTTGTCCTATTAGGTAGTTTCTAAAAAGATACCCTTTCAAGGTATCTTTTTTATTATATTTTGGCTCACATATATTTTAATATCATGCAACTGATGACCTGGTGTCTTCTTTTCTTTGTCTAAAGTTTAAAGTAAAATATTGATTTGTCTATCATGATTTATAGGCCTTCTTGTACCATAAATATATGTATTTGACACTTAGATGGAAAGATCATTTTGAGTCTCTTAATTTGATGATTCAAGTATGCAATCTTCTTTATCCTTGGTATTATTAGCATTAGAGAATGCGGGAGCTATGTGTTGCTAAGATCAAGTTTGACTTGTGCGACTATGATGTATGCTTTGGCTTCACTCTCCCCTTCTCTCTTTTCATTTCGCTTATATTTTTCAAAGGATCTATAGGGCCTAATCCTATAAATTTAGCATTGTGTTTTTATGTTGTTTGTTGATACGTGGGAAGACCCCCCCCCCCCTCCCCCCCCCTCCCCCAGCCCCATTCTCCCAGTTTGTTGATATTAAATAAGTAATAACATTTTGCCGGAACTTTTAATATCACTCTTCAGATCTCTCATGTGACCCGAGGACCAAATTGGTTTCCCTATGTTTGCGAGCTGTACCTATGATGTGACCCTGTACTTATGATGCTTGTTGGCAGGTTCCATACGTGGGTCTCAACTTTGCAGTGTATGAATCTCTGAAGGATTGGTTGGTTAAAGCTAGACCATTTGGACTAGTTGAAGATTCGGAACTGAGTGTGACTACAAGGCTAGCTTGTGGGGCTGCTGCTGGGACCATTGGCCAAACTGTTGCTTATCCTCTTGATGTTATTCGCCGGCGGATGCAAATGGTGGGATGGAAAGGTGCTGGTTCCGTTGTCACTGGTGATGGGAGGAGCAAGGCCCCACTTGAGTATAATGGCATGATTGACACATTCAGGAAAACTGTTCGGCATGAGGGCTTTGGAGCATTGTATAAGGGTTTGGTACCCAATTCAGTGAAGGTGAGTCATTCTATTTTCAGTGTTTCATTTGTATATAACTTTCAGGATTGCCTTAAATTCACCTGATCATTGCTCCTAAAAGGATTTAGCGAGGATGGGAAGACAGTCAATGCTGGCTGTTAGTTGCATAGGGCTATCCTGTTATTTTGTGGCATTTTCCCTTCTCACTGTTCATGGTATCTTGAGAATCAGTGTCAAGAATCTAAAATTCTTTTCATGCTTTATTACATGGAGTTATTGTGGGGCTGCCTAATCATGAATCACAACCCACCACATTTTTTGTCTTGCAAAATAGGATTGGCTGGTCGGTTCTGGAGCAACTTATTTGCTTTGATCCTACTAAACAAGGATTTATGTCTAAATGCCTTGATAAACAGAATAATTGCTACCATAGCCATTAGTAGCATAAGTGACAATGATAATCATATCTATTAATACCTCCATTTTGCAAACATTTTACTGGAGTTCTGAATGACATGTTTACACATTTAGTTAAGCTATTTAAATCAATCCTCTAATAGGCATAGTTTCTATTTTTTTTAATCTTCTTTGAGTCAATGCAGCTTTGTTCAGTGCATATATTGCTATTTTTTTCTTCTTGAAATCTTATAAGAGGATAGCATTCCATTTAATTTCTTCTCTCCATTTCAGGTAGTCCCATCCATAGCAATTGCATTTGTGACATATGAGATGGTGAAAGACATTTTAGGAGTTGAAATCAGAATATCAGACTGAGGTCTTGGAGTCCTGCCTGGTATTTGTTGAATCAATGTGCTATTTTTTAGGCAAGGACATTCAGAGAAGGTAAACTAGGAATTTTTTCCCCAGCTCTCTTACAAACAAGCGAGTTTAGAAACTTGTTTGAGCCTTTGTTTATGTATCATTGTCCCTCGTTTCCTTGAGCTTCTCATTCATATGATGTGTCAATAAAGTATGTTGATGGGACAACTCATGATTTGCAACTGTATGCCGCTTCATAAGAGCTGAAAGCATTTTCTGAGGCTTGCATTGCACTCACTGGCTATTAATTGAACCCCCTCATTCAAAATCGAAGTGCTGTTGGTATCTTAGACCAAAGCTCCTTCACCCGCGTGTACTGTCGCGTGCGCTTTGTGCAACCTAGGATTTATTCAAGAGGTGCTTTATTGTGCCTAGATGAAAAATGTTTCTTCTCATTATTAAATTTTCACGCGATTTTATTTTTCTAATTTCGTTTTGCTGTGGACCATATAATCATATCAGTAGGATTGATGATGTTTTGCGGAATATTAGATGCATTATGATTTTAAAAAATTACGTGGTTCACATTTAATTTGGATGTGCAATCGTTGTTGCTAAATCATAATTTTGCTGGTTATGCTAAGCGGATGCCTAATAGCTCGTGACTACGGGTGTGTTTGATATTGTTTTTAATTTTGTGGTCGAGGTTTCAAAAAAATAGTTTCATGACCGCAATTCAAAATAAATTTTGAAGTGTTTGGTTAAAACTGTGGTTGAGTTTTAAATTAATGAAAAATAGTTTTATGCGTTTGATTATCAAGCTTTTCATATTGTTGTTAACTTATGAAATTATTTTGAAGGGCATAGAAATATATACAAATTTGAAAAAAAATAAATGAGTAAAATTAAAATCTATAATTTACTAAAAATATACCTCAACTAATATTTTTGTTTCTATTTCTATTTATTTATTTATTTATATTAAGTGAACTCTATAACATAAATAATTCAATAATTCTAGTTATTTATTGAGCATCATAAAATTTCTCTACATCAACATGATGACATAAAATGTTTTTATTCTCTACTTATAAACTAAATTAAAAATAAATAAATGACAATTATTTAAAAAGTTTTGCTCAAAAACTAATTTGATTTTCAGTTAAATATTAATGATTATAAGTTTGATAATTGATTAACATTTTGCTGCAGTGACAGTTTTGCTCTCTTTCTTTCTCTGGGAAATGATCGTGATTTTCCCACTTCTGCCACCATACGCTTGCTTTCCATGGCATGTAGCCATCCTTTTATCCTCCACTTTTTTCAACCAGGTTTGGTTTCGGCCAAAAAATCCCCCACTTTCCATGGCAGGTTGCAGGTCCTTGAATGGCTGGTCTACATGAGATGAGCTGCTTTCCTTCAAACGCAGGTTAACTAATTTTTAAAGGTGAGACCCACAGAAAATTTATTAAATACTAAAACACTAATTTTTTTCAAACCATGTTCGGACCACACTGTCAAACAACTTCTATTTCCAGCAGTTCCAGCAGATGCCTTTCCTGTTAAAAAACTTGTGCGCGGGCGTATGCTTGTCGCCCACATTTATTGATTTTATGATAAGTTGACGGCTATTAAAGTACCGCTTGGCTGCAATTCCAGGATAACTAACAATTATTTTGCTCCTCGAAGCCTGGTTTTGAACCATAAATGGGCTGGGCCTTTGGCAATTTACTACAGCCGACAGGATTCATGAGTGGAGTACAGAACAAGAACTAAATGCTCATTGACCAGAAGCGCGGCATCGTGAAAGCCCACGTTTCGTGTCCGCCAATGGCAACTTGGTGGCACGTGCGAGCTGCCAAGTGGAGCCCACGACATGTGGGCCTTACCTCGCAAAATTACATGCCACTTGTTCTCTTCCAATCCTGTAGACGTGTTGTCGCTAACCACCTCACGTCGAAACCACGGAAAATCGCGTACGCGTAGCTAAGGCCACTCTCTTTTGCAGAAACTACAAGAAACGCTCTCTCTCACTTGTCCCAATCATCACAGGGGAATGGCATGTTGTGTAAATAACCTGTAACATCAGAGCGTTTTCTAAAAGCATAATAAGAAATCCAAACGAGTGAAAAAAAAAAGTAGTATTAACAATATCCTAGAATGGGCTAATTGGCTGGGAACTTAAATTAGTGGCTGCACTTTTTTATGGCCGCTGCATAGCAGCAGCGAAGTTGCAATCTAAACAGTAAGCCGGACTCCATATATTAATAATATACTTCTCTGAATATACTATACTAAACTATACTATACTATATTATTATTATTTATAAAAAAAATAAAAAAAGCTCAAAAAAATGTTGGCCAGAGAAATTGAAACGAGACAGATTCTTCGGAAAAAATATCTAAATTTGATGAGACACTATTCATATCCTCTTTAATTAATATTTTCATATGTTATTTTCCAAAAATAAATAAATAAATATTTTTTCAAAACTCTGCTTGATGAGAATTTAATTATGGCTGCTCTATTTCTGGAATTCTGGAAATTTTCATTTAGAATCTCACTATGACGTAGAAAAAACGGTGAAACTCCGTATTCTTGTATTGGAAGATATTTTACGTTTCATAACAGGCAAGTTAACCTCTCCTTTCTTTTGCTCTCCAGAGTTCTCCAGTGTTGGCATTTTTTTGAGAAATCTTTAGCCTCTTTCGTTTGTAATTCTGATTATTTATTTATTTCTTGCTGGAATTTGGTTGCATTAAGGTTAACAGTTTTAATTTTGATGTTGCAGAGCAAAGTTCTGGAATGTTTTTTTTTTTTTTAAAAAAAAATGAAATCCAAAACTTCTTATTGGAGTATTTTATTCTGCCTACGCAGAATTGGAAGTGTTCGTGGTGTAAGCTAATGTGTTTAAGCATGATGTTACTTAATTTTGAAGATTAAAGGTTTTTTCATTCTAAGTTCTAGTTTGGTGTTCTTGAGTAGTATTTTATTTAAAAAATAAATTTCTTGCTTCTGTTAGTGAATTGAATTTTCTGTTAGTGAATTGAATTGTAGGGTAGTACTCTTTTTGTGTGCACAGTTGATTACCTAATTTCACTTTTTTAAGTTTGCATGTGATCACGTGATGAATTTGGAGTTTAGGATTGAGCCGTGATCACTTTATGTTTGATTTGTTTGAATGGTTCGATTTTTTTTTAGGTTTCTATCACATTGTTCTTTTTCCATGAAAAACAAAATCAAGTATGCGTTCATCATCTTTGTGTGATTTTGTAATATTAACATACGGTGTCCATGTAGCGAAACTGTACTTGCTTTGTTTAATGAAACCTGTTTTTTCACAGTATGGACCAAGTTGCAGAGGAGCTGGTTGCCAATGATGTAGTTGGGAATGCAGAACTTCAAGCAAAAGGCTATGATAATCCCTTGACCTTAGAAACTTACAATGCTTTAGGATCACCAATAATGTGTGCATCCATGAGGAGTGATTGGGCGGAGAGCTCCACCACTGATTATATGGACACAGGCAGAATGGAGGAAAAGGACTTAAGTAGAAGTGCAATAACTTCGGCGGGAGCTGAACCCCCCTGCAGTATCCCTCTCTCCGTGAAGGATAGTGGGCACGTGGTTGAAAATTCGACAGTGGGAAACTATTGGACTTCACACCAAGCTTTAGGTCGAAACCTAGACAGTAACAGGCAACACGGATGGCAAAATATATATCAATTAGTAATTGGATGTAGAGATAAGGCTTCACATGGTGATTATGTGCACAAAGACAAGGAAAAACTGCTATCAAGAGATGGAAAGCAGCCGATGAAAATGCGTTCTGATCTGTGGAGTGGCTTGAAACCTTTACTGACCAAGCAAATTGATCATGACAGCAAACAAATTTCTCCACGTTTGAGGGCTAGTGACAAGGGGGTTGAATCAAGCATTATACTGCCCAATGGGGATGCTCCCTTGAAGACCTCATCTATGCCTGGCTTTTCTCAGCCACTGCTGAAGAAAGTCTTGAAAGGAAAGGGCGTTCCCCACAGAAACCAAGAAGCTCTCCCTGAATTTGGGGGTGCAGATGCTGGCCCTTTTAATGGAAAACTGGATTATGCAAGGAAAGTTGCTTCTGATGCACTAGTGAGATCAAGTTCCAATAACAATAAGAATAGGGTTGATAGGTCTTGTCCTGAATCCTTACATCAATGGATCAGTTTTAGAGAGTGGCTGAAACCTGGGCATTGTAGAAGAAATAAAGTTGAAAGCCTGCTGATATTTAAGCAAACTGTGGAGTTGGTGTATTTAGCACACTCTCAAGGAGTTGCCTTTCAAGACTTATGTCCATCCTGCTTTAATTTATCGCCATCAAATCAGGTCATTTACACTGGTTCTTATACCAAGACAGAACAAGGGGTTCCTACACTCTGTGGTTTTGTTAAGAAAAGGCCACTGGAGCAAGTTGTGGGTCCCTATTATGGTTCAGTTCCAAAGAAGCAAAGACTAGGTGAAGAGACAAAATCACTTCGACAGAAGTCTCAGTATAGCTCTAGTTCTGGCTTTGGGACAAAGGCAGTGGATGGAACTAATTTTCACGAAACTGGTGCACAAGACTCTAGATTTGTGGAACTTCAGTCTCAGAAGCATTTTAATTACCGAAGTTCATGTATGGCAACAAGGCAACTGTCTTATTCTTTAACTTTACAATCGGAAGAAAGATGGTATAGAAGTCCAGAACTGCTGAATGGAGGACCTAGCACCTTTTCATCAAATATCTATTACCTAGGGGTCCTACTTTTTGAGGTGAAAAGATCTGGATTTTAACTTCCCATGCTGTTATTGAAATTCATTATGGTCTTGCTGCTTATCACACCAACTCAAATTTATGATTTTTTTAGCATGCCTGAATAACAGTTCAACTAAAACTGATTCATAGTCTTGACACTCTTGGAATTTAGTTTTTAGAATATGCAGTCACTTCTTTTTTTTTTTTTTTTTTTTTTTTTTTTTGTGTTAGAGCTTTGTTTAAACTATTCTAGTTTAGAAACTAGTCATTCTGTCATCTATTATTGCTGAGCAATTTCAGTACTCTTACATAGATGAGGAAAGAGTTACTTCCCATACGTAAAACTATTCCTGCTTAGTGGTTGGGCCGAAAGCCTATATTTTAATATTTTAAATCTAATGTTTCTGTTGCTAGTAGTTGCTCAGCTGGTTTGAGTCATGTGAGGAACAATCTGCGGTGATGTTGGATTTGCGTGATCGGATTCTACCACCAAAATTTCTTTCAGAAAATCCAAGGGAAGCTGGCTTTTGTCTTTGGCTTCTTCATCCTGAACCTTCGTCTCGTCCAACAGCTAGGTATAACCATGCCAGTATTTGATTTATCTACTGCCTTTTATTATAACTGTTAAATTGTAATGTTCTTTAATTTCAGTGGTGTTATTATTTCAAGGATCCGTGTCGTTATTGTTGCAATGATTCATTGAACATTGGTGATTTTGAATGAGGCCTGAGAGAAGTGGAGATGTATTTCTGTTTTCCTTTTCTTTAGTAGCCTTCCTGGTCATAGCATAAACCAATCCACTTCATTTTAGTATTTTTGTAGTGGTGCCACCTTTATGCCATCTACTGAGCATCATTGGCAACTAATTATGGGGATCCATAAATCAAGCTGTTTCTTCAATGATGGCTTAGATTCTAGCTCAGCTATAATCATTCATTTGGATGGAGTTGCTGAGGTCAGCATGTAGTTCTATACACAATTGGGCTTCTTATGATGGAAGTTGAATGCCAACTAAAGTGAGCAAGGGGCTTCACTTATAACAATTAAGCTCTGTGTATCTAACTGCTTGTTTACATTGATAACCAATGTGGTTCTTATGCTTGTTATGTTCCTATTCCTCTGTAACCCAAAATATAGGGGGTTTAACTTAAGGCATGAGATCTTTTGTGATGATTGCAATCGAGAAGAAAAGAAAAATCATTAAATATTATTTCAATAGCTGATTTCAATGATTCAGAAGAAGATTGAAGTTCAATGTTCATTACTTTTTAATCTTTTTTTATTGTTCCTTTGGAGCCTGATGGGTTGGCTAATCTTCAACAAGGGCTTGTTTTTGCTGTCTTTTATTATCTGTGGATTCTGTTATTGCTGCCAAATAAACATATCCTTTCATTACGATGCTCATTCTTGGTTTAATAACCTATACAACTCTAGCTGCCAGCAGTATACTGTTCTTTCTGTTTCATGTAGATTGGCAAACAATTGTGATGCATCATAATGATAGGCTAGTTTCTCTATGTTTTAGTATGTGAACATGTTCAAACGTGATGCATTTCAAAGTTCTCTATTTGGTGTGCAACAGGGAAATCCTACAGTCTGAATTGCTGTGTCGATCCGGGGAATTATCTTCCAGGAACAATTCATCATCAGCTCCTGAAAATGGTGATACTGAACCAGGGCTGTTGCTTCATTTTCTAAACTTATTGAAACAACAAAAGCAGAAACATGAGGCAAAGTTGCTTGTAGATATTGAGTGCTTAGAAGAAGATATCAAAGAGGTTGAGAAAAGGCATTTATTGAGAACACTCAAAATTGTTTCTGAGACACAAGAGATATGTCTCGATTCAAGAGAACAGGACCTGTATCTTGGTTCAGTTGCTATTTCTAGTGCATTTTCAGCATCAAAGAAGAATGAGGCAAGGTTGAGCAGGAATATCAACCAAATTGAGAATGCCTACTTCTCCATGAGATCTCAAATCTGCCATACTTCTTCCCTTCCCTCTGATAAAGACTTGCTCAAGAACCGAGATAGTTTGTCTAAAGTTCAGTATAACAGAGAGGACTCAAACACAAATCAGAGATCCGACGATCCCCTTGGAGCATTTTTTGAAGGTCTCTGCAAGTATGCTAGTTATAGTAGGTTTAAGGTGTGTGGATCACTCAAAAATGGAGATTTCATGAGCTCCACAAATGTAGTTTGTACTTTGAGTTTTGATCGTGATGAGGATTATATTGCTGCTGCTGGCGTATCAAAGAAAATCAAGGTTTTTGAGTTTGATGCACTTTTAAATGACTCCATGGATATCCATTATCCAGCTGTTGAGATGTCAAACAAATCTAAGATCAGTTCTGTCTGCTGGAACAATTACATCAAGAACTATTTGGCTTCAACTGACTATGATGGTGTGGTTCAGGTCTGTAGTCCTTGTACTTCGAAACCTATTTACCAGTTGAGCATTCAATTTTCTCTTGTATCATTCATGATATCTTATCATGTTTCGATAAATACTCATTGCGCTGTTAATAATGAATACCATACTTTCCTTGTGGATTATTGTCATGAACTTGAATTTATTTACCATTTTGGGTGTTAAGGCATGAGTTTTGATTTGTTTTTGGAGTTGGTTTGATAATTTTGCTAGCTCATGTCTCAGGTGTTGGAGATATATTACAGAATTATTTCACCACAGGAACATATTTTCAAACTATGCATCCCCTTATGCCCTGTAACTGCAATTGTTTGGTAGTCAATTTAAGGATATATATTTATCATTGTCATATAAAGTTTATGTAAATGGAAAATGAAAAGTCGTGTCACCTGTTTGACCTGTAAATTACTGTATTCATCTGGGGATGCTATGCAAGTCACCATGGTTCTTATTTTTATGCTCATCATCTTTCCCTCTTAAAAATGGTTTGTGGCATTACATTATATTGCATGGATGGTTTCAGATGTGGGATGCAGGCACTGGTCAAGGATTCTCCCAATACACAGAGCACCAAAAGAGGGCCTGGTCTGTGGACTTCTCTCTGGTTGATCCTATGATGTTTGCAAGTGGAAGTGATGACTGTTCTGTGAAACTGTGGAGCATTAATGAGGCATGTTTTCTCTCTATCATTCAATGTCTGGCCTTATTGTATCATCGATTTCATGGCACCAGCTTGCATATCTAATCTCTCATAGCTTTCCTTTCGTTTTTCAACACCCAGTGCAAATTCAAACATGGCGTTGAGCCCACTAGCACTGATACACCACCCAGAAATGTTTACTCCCACACATTCACATACAGGGGTTAGGGTACGAGTAGAAAGTAGCAGTTATTGAGGATGCTGTAAATTACTTGCGAAATTGTCTCAATGCACGTGTCTAGAGGAATGTTTTCTGTCTGAACTATCAATTTAGTGAATCAACAGGGGAGATTTTCTTGGTCAAACTTAAAGGCTGGATTGTTAGTTTGGTAATTCTTTCATGACTGTTATGCTTATCCAATTGACTTTTTCCTGACTGGGGCATCAAATCCAGGCATTCAGATTTGTTCAGTCTTTCCTGATTCTAACCACCTCTTCTTCTTGCTTTGAAGTTTGGATTATGTTCATTTATAAAGCTGCCAGGAAAAAATGACTATAAGTATTTTGCAGAAAAGTTCTATCGGTACCATTGGGAACCCTGCCAACGTCTGCTGTGTTCAATTCTCTCCCTCCTCTACTAATTTATTGGCTTTTGGATCATCTGACTATAAGGTCTACTGCTATGATCTTCGGCATACTAAGATCCCTTGGTGCACATTAGCTGGCCATGGAAAAGCTGTTAGCTATGTGAAATTTTTAGATTCAGAGACCCTTGTTTCTGCATCCACGGACAATACTCTGAAGCTTTGGGATCTCAACAAAGCTAGCTCTACTGGCCTGTCTTCTGGGGCTTGCAGTTTGACCTTTGGTGGTCACACTAATATAAAGGTTTCAATAACTAGTACTGATGTATTACTAGTTTTAATATCTATGATTTGTCTAGTTCTAACTGGTAAAAAATATGCTTGTTCAGAATTTCATAGGTTTGTCTGCACTGGATGGATACATAGCATGCGGTTCAGAAACTAACGAGGTAAGGCCATTTAGGTGTTTGGCTCTGCGTTTCAAAAATATTTTTGAAAAAAAAATTATTTTTATTTTATTTTTTACTTTTTTGATGTTCTTAGATTATTTTCATGTGATTATGTCAAAAATGATTTTAAAAAAATAAAAAAAATATCATTTTGATGCATTTCTGAACGAAAATAACATTTTCAAAAGCAACCTTAACCACACTACCAAACAGACACTTAATCTAAAAAGAAACATAAATTTGAAAAACATTTTTTTATCATAGGATTGTTCTTTGGTATATAGCCTTCCCTACATTTGATTGTTCCTGCTTAGTTGGCTGTGCTCATATGAAGCGTGCTAGTAGGTTGGTTCGATTCTGATTCCTAGTGATCATAATGAGTGAAGAAACTCCTGATCAAAACGCCCTAATAATGAATTTTTATTTTTTGTTTGGGTATTTGGCTTTATAACTGTGTATCAAAATATATGCACATATTACCCCTTTCAATAGCTCCAGTGTTTTTCTTTTTTGCCTGATTTTGCTTCCCACGGAACACGCTAGCCATCTTTCCGTAGATGGTTCCTCTTTCCATAGTTGATTGATTACGGGGAGTTCTCAGAAAGATATACTAAATACTAAAAAATTACTGTACTAAAAATAGAGCATGCTTGGAATAAGTGTTCCTTGTTCCTAGATGAGGCATGGCCTAACTGGTAGCTACACCTCTCCTTCAAAGAGGAAGTCCTAGGCTCAAATCTGCCCCTCCTCAGAAGCACTGAATTATGAGAAGAAGAAAGACAAAGGAAATTTGTGAAATGGACCGGGTGCTTGCATTTCATCCATCATATATCAAGCACATGATTCATCATATATCTATTGCATCATAATTGAATAAGAAAAACTGTGTTCTGCAGCACTTCCAGGATTTCTTTCCTTTGAAAACTGTGAGAAGTACATGTCATCCTGTACTCTTTCTCGTTTTTCTTTCCTTTCCCGAATTCTGTCGATATTTTCAACTCTTCATGAATTCCCTACCCCATCTACTTTATATATATATATATATATATATATATATATATATATATATATATTACAGCACTAAAATAAAAGAATGAAAAGAGTGGATATCTGAAATCGTGACCATTCCCAGTTGTCTTTCTTTCTCAGGTTTATTGTTATTATAGATCTCTGCCGATGCCAATTACTTCTCACAAATTTGGATGTGTTGATCCTGTCTCTGGAAACGAGATTGCTGATAGTATAGGACAATTTGTTTCAAGCGTGTGCTGGCGACGGAAATCAAATATGGTTGTTGCTGCCAATTCAAGTGGAAATATGAAGGTGTTACAGATGGTCTGAGGTGCTGAAAACGTGCTCGTGCTCCTACATTCATCCAGGGAGCTTTGTTGAACATTTCTTATTTGAATGCCAGTATCAAAAACCGCCATGTGCCTTCTTGGGGCATTAGCTGGAAGCAGAAACCTTAAGGGGTCAAAGAGTTGGAAATGGAGCTGTTCTCAAATGAAGTGACTTTGTCTCGTATATTCTCCGCAAATAATCATTAATCAACACGGATCGTACTAGTTTATAGCTAAGCCCGTGGTGGAGTTTAATGGGTTCGAAACTCCCAACGAACTCAGCAAGAAATGTAAATAGATCTTTGAAACAAGTTGATTTTAATGGAGTGCGTGTTCATGTAGTAATCACTTGACTGCTGGACTGACGTTAAAGAGGATTGTATATGATTGAACCTCGAAATTGGAGAGGCTCATTGTTAATGGACTGCTTCTGGGAACTGTAAACTCATTCGCCCAAGTGTGCGTCTTTTTATTGAGTGAGGCACATATGTAAGAAGCTACTGGATTATGTAATTATATACTCATGCCTAACAAGTTTTGCACGTACCTGTAATTTTATCTTGACGAGACCACCCTGCTGCATGGATTCACTACTGGAAGTGTAATCAACTTTCACCTTTATTTCTAGTTATTTTTCAATTTACAGAGAACAAACATTGACGCCAAATTAGATATAACTTGTACTACTGAATAGAGCGTCAGTAAGATTTCTATTGATGATTCTGCTGCTAAATGAGACTGGAAGCTCACTCATTACAGCTGATAAGATGTAACACTGGGATCACAGGAAAGTCATTACATGAAGTTAATCTCCTGAGACAGGAGGCGAGGTTGTGGATTATATGAAGTCCTTCATCACATCCTCCCAGCTGTCTGAAAAGTGTCATATAAAGTAACCTAACTATTGACTTTTTACTTATTTGAAAGCCATGGTAAACCACATCTTCCAACAAAACAATGATCAGGTGTGTTCTGTCTAAGAGATCTCTGAATCTGATGCATGACCAGAAGATGTTCTTCTGGATCTTGGACTCATCATCATCAACTGGCTTTCCGAACCTGTCCTTAAACTACGCGTGCACTGCAGTTGGGGAGGTCTTGAACGTCCTTTTGGTGTTCCTATATGATCAGACCACAGGATGCTAGTAAACCAGAACTTAACCCTTGTCTATAAACAATTATGTGATATATCATAAGATAATCAGCCAAGACCTGATTATATGAAGCTAGAGTTACCTGATTGTTTAATTGTTTTCACATCTGACAATCTCTTCGATATTGAAGGCCTTCTGGTCATAGTTCCAGCTATCGACAACCTTCTTTCAGTTGGAGATGGGCAGGAAGGCGATGGGCAGGAAGGCGATGGGCATGGATCATCTAGGATGACAGAATTTTCATCCCCGCTAAATGAGGCTTTATCGCTCCCTGATTCTGAAGTTTCTTTCTGAGCTGTTCTTGCTTTCTCTTTTTCAACAACTCTGTAAACAAACATTTGAAATGGAATTTGTGCTACCATTGATGATTCTGCTGTATCCCAAGAAGGGAATTTCCTTAAAAGCTTCGTCTCCATGTCTCCGTAGTCTATCACTGGCATTGGCGGCTCTGGTTCTCTATTATAATCAGGGTTCATAATGAGGAACCGTTTAACATAGCGAAGGATCCTACATATGGATGAGAAGCTCGGACGTTGATTTGGGTCCGTATGCCAGCATCTCTTTGTCAAGTTGGTAACATATTTTGGTGAATAAAATGGAAATAGAGGCCTCTCTCCAGCTAGAATGTTTCGGCTCATGTTGTCTCCTTGAAGATGGCTATCCTCAAATGGAACTTTTCCAGTCAAAAGTTGAAAGAAAACCATACCAAAACTATACACATCAGCTTTTTCTGTGTATTTAGAATTCTTTCCACTTCCTGTCTGTTCTTTCTCTTCCAAAATTTCTGGAGCATGCCAGATGAATGAGAGAGTTTCATTCTGGTTTGATGAGTTTTTTGGAGTGAAGTTCTTGATTGAAGAAAGCCCGAACCCTGAAACCTTAGCGTGCAGGTACCCTTCTGAGTTGATGTTTCTTGGTTTAACAAGAATGTTAGAAGGGTTTAAATTACCATGGTAGATTTCCCTTGAGTGGAGATATTCCATTCCTCTGGCAATTTGAAGCATAAGATCAACCGCGATGGGAAGAGAGAATGGAATGCGCTTTCTCGGGCCACAGGTTTCTCTGATGTAGCTGCAGAGGTCCCTAGTCATTAATTCCATGACCAGAAAACACTCTTTCTTTTCCTCGTCAGTGAACCCACAGAGGAATTGCAATATATTCGGGTGGGAAAGGGATAACAATGAAGAAATCTCAGGAAATAGGGGCTCAATGTCTCCAAAAAAGTGTCTCAGGGCAAGGCTTTCACCCAGCCATAGTATCTCCTTGTACTGACTCCCACTCCCAAGGCGTCTCCTTACAGAGTAGTCCTTGGAACGTACTAAGATTGAGCATGGCAAGAGTTTCCCATTCACTGGCTCTGATCCTTCCAAGTTTTTCAATAGAATATCTGTGAGTTGTCGCTCCTGCTTTGTTGAGCCTGACATCTTCTTTTCCAGGATTTTGTTTAGGAGCAGCCACCTATCTTCTTTCCAAACTGTGTCATACCGATTGCAAAGTTCCTGAGAAATAAGATACTGCTTTGCAAACTTCCACTGGAAAAGTCGCGGATCTTTCCATTCCTTCTGATATTTGTTCGAGTACACAAGTCTCTTCTTCTGTATCTCATCCTGATCCAATCCAGAAAATTCTCCAGCAATTTCAATTGATTCAATGACAACAGGGATACATGATAATAAGTTGTGGATGTAAAACTCAACGCAATACGAGTTCTGATAGAGGGTAATGGCTTTGGCCCACCAATCCTTGATTTCCAGGCACTGCCTGATGTAACCTTCTCCTTCCTTGAATATTCTATAAATCTCTCTCAATGGCGGTTCAAGTATTCTCCATTTCACGTTCTTCTCTTCAAATTTCAGGTTTTGTCTCATCTCTTCAGATATTGAATCATATGCAAAACTGAATACATCAAGTAACAGACAGCATTGTCGTGGATTGATTTGTATATTGTCGCGAAACACCATCAACGCCTTCAAACCTCCGAGTACTTCTCCAATCTGCCTAAACTGCTCCATTCTGAAACTAAAAATTCGAAATATCTGCAAATGGGGTATTGAGATCTAATTTTATTCTCAAGCAAGAAGTGAGAAACATAAACTGTTAGAAAGAAATTTATCGGAACATATACTTGGATTACATCAATGTGAAGCAAATTGACATGATTTACCAGGTAAAAATGGAACAAATAGAAAATGCATATCCACGACCAAAAAACCAAAGTCCCTGAACATATTACAGGTTATTGATAAATGGAAGAAAATTGGCCGAATCCCCAAGAATTCTCACAAACTCAACCCGGAAGAATATCAGCAAAATCCATTGATTTCTTCCATCAACAACAAAGATAACCTAAAACATACCATTTACGCTATTCTAAAAAACAGACAAGATGGATGAAGACCATGTAAAATGTATTGTTGCATAGTTAGTTGAATTTTCAGGAAAAAGTTGGCAACAAAATTGCTCTGTAGCTGAATCAAGATCGAAAGAATGACAGAAATGGAATTTTTTTCCCAGGAAAATTGGGTTCAGCTAAGGGAAGCTGTTAGAAAGGGAACAACACCACTTTTGTTTATGGTTGTACGGCCTTGTTGTGTACGGTCAATTTGTTCAAAACATTTCCCGCAATCTTCGACATCTGATGCTCTAAAAATAGAACCCGCTACGCGTTTGTAATTTCTCCCTAGTCAATGTACTCAAAATCAATTTAAGTCATTATCCGATAAAAAAAATTCCTCAGATTATTTTTGTTTGGGACGAGTGCGGTTAACAAATTTTTGAAAACAAAAAAGGGTGATTTTTCTGTTTCTTTTTTCTTTTTTATAAACATATTATGATTATATTGTTCAGTAATCATGGAAGCAAGTTTTTGTTTGTATATTATTAACTGGATAAGCCTTCTTCTATTGTCACCTGGTTGTGAGCTTCGGTCACATTCCAAATATCAAGGAAAAATCTGAAGTTTTTATTTAATAATAATTATCTTTTATCGCTTCTACAATTGTTTCTTCGGGGTTTCTTTTTTCTTTTTTCCGAAATGAAGGAAACAGAAAAGGAAGCACCAGGGCGTTTGCGAGCAAACACAGGTCCGCAGATGTCACCAAGCAACCAACCAGAACAACAAGGTCGAGGATGATTAAAAACAAACCCTAACGTCCCATGAAAAAAGAGTCTGCTAAATCTTACTTGTGATTTCTCAAAATCAATAGATTAGCCAATTATCCAATACATAATTCTCGTTCTTAAGCTGCTTGGATTTTTTAAAGCATCAATCATTTCTTAGACTAATTTTTAATATTTTTTCTTACTATTAATATTAGATAATCAAGACACACCCGAAATGAAATGTGTCACATACCTCTTCGTGGTTGCTAGCACAATTATGTATTATTAGTGCTCGTTTATGAGTATACTTGAGGTTATTTTTTAAAGTGTTTTTCATTTAAAAATATATTAAAATATTTTTTAATTTTTTAAAAAATATTTTTGACATCAACATATGAAAATGATCTACAAACATTAAAAAAATTAATTTAATATAAAAAATATTTTTTTTTGAAAAACAATATAAAACGGAGCAACTTTCAAATCAAACCCCAACTCCTCATTGTGGTGATGCTAGTTAGTCAAGAGAATCGTCAGGCTCGATAAGCTTGATACAATAACCACGAACCATCCTCAAGTATACTCATAAATCTACAGCATGAATACTAATGACCAAATGATAACAAGTTTTAAAGTTATTAATCATAAGGCTGGCTATGACGAGCCTAAAAAACTTATTGAAAGTGAATAAGATTAATCACTCATTAGGGTGCAATTGATTTGGACCCAACTGGTAATATCTTAAAACTTCTCTCACAAATCCATTATTTTAGTTCTATGACCCATTTTGATAGACCTACATCCCATGTTTTTTTCTATGGTCTCGGGTTGAAATGCGAACTCATTTTCAAAAGCGACGATATCTTTATTTTTAAGAATAAATGTGACATTGTTTTAGTCCATTTATGTTTAGACCAAAAAAAAAAAGAGCTTTTGGTGTGAAATACATATAATGATGGTTCCTTCTGAAATTAAAACAAAAATATAAAAAAAACTTTTCATCCTCGTCATTGCATGAATAATTTTTATATTATCTCAGATCTCTAGAAATTTATTCAATTATTGCATTAAATAAATATCATTATATTGTTTTTCTATAAACACCTATTGTTAATGAAGATAAGTTATCTAGTCATCTCTTTCAAATAAAGATGAGACACATGGCCACAAAGAATCCTAATAGTTATATGCGAAGACAAATCTCATGGGAAAAATGTAAGAAAATCTCTTCTTAAACTACTTGGATTTTGATTTTTTAAGATATCATCAACAACAACAATGCCCTTAAACTATATAGCATGTGAGGGGTGTAATCCAGTGGTTCGTTTCTAGGTTTGCTCCCTATCAGTTCGAATCTCACAACCCTTAGACTCACTAAAATTTGATGACTCGTTGGATTAGTCGAGGTGTGTGCAAGCTGATTCGGACACCCACGTTATAAAAAAAAAAGTTTATAATATCTCCCTTTCCTAATTGTTGAATCAATTTCACTCACAACATTGTTTGATAATTTTAAGGTTACCCTTTCGTACATATTCCACTTAAATAGTTAAAAAAAATTATATATATATTACACGTGACCGGCATAAAAAGTTTTACCGAAAGAAGATATTGACAAAAAAAAATCTCTTGAAAAGGAAAAGAATATACAAACAATTGAAAATGAAAATGAAAAGAAAATTCCGATCCATTATGCATAATTCTTGTTTTAATTGAATGATTTTAGTAGTAATTTTTTTAGATAACATTAATTATAAACTTCTCCAATCCGTGGATAAAGGATAACAACGTTAACGATTGGTGAATTTCTTTCTCATCTCGAGATTTTCTTTTACAAAAGACAGATTAATATAGGCTGTGGCATTGATTAAATCAGGTGGTGATGTGAGGGTGGAAATCCACTTATGCTTTGGCTGCTTTCACTCCTTATCTGGTGATTTGTCGAAAGAAAAACAAGGCTGGCCTGTCATTGTGGAGTCCAGGGCGGACTAGCGCTGATATCTCCAGGCCTGTTTTTACGCATTATTCTAAAGGAAGGTAAAGCCCCGCACGCAGTGACTGGTCCTTCAAACAAAAAAACATTGCTTTGATTAATTATTTTTTAAAACCAAGTTGAAGTGGGTCTCTGTACTTACAGTCAGGCGCCGGCAAATTGGGTTAATATAATGAAGGAGCTGTAAGTTCACTTATCTGAGAACTATTGGTTGGCTTTTCCTTTTAAAAAGGAGAATTGTTTCTACTGCAGCTAGTGTGTTTTGCAATGTCATCCAATCTATTTTTTTAAGTGCCTTTTCAATTAAAAATATATTAGTTTATTGTTTTTATATAATAAAATATTATTTTAATCCAAAATATTTTTAAAATACATATTTAGGACATGTTTAAAAGTATAATTGAGATTATTTTCAAGAAATACATCAAAATAATATATTCTTTATTTTTTTTAAAATATTTTTTACATCATCAAATAAAATAATCTAAAAACGTTTAAAAATTATTTTTAAATAAAAATATTTTTAAAACGACAGGGACTCATAGATCCATTTCTTGGGCCACATTTGCAGCATTAGAGAAGCCTAGGGGCTTATCAATAATTATGTTTTTCCCGGAAATTTAAATAAACCCCTGCTCGGAAGTCACATAGGAGTTATCATTGCTTTCTCACCGATAAATAACGCAACATCACCCTACATCGACGATGTCGTCTGAGTCCCTCGCATTCCACAATCTCTCATCAAAACCTCTATAAAAGCCACCGACATTCTACAGCTAGCTTGCATATTTGGCCAAGCAACACCAAGCGACGGTGGAATGGAGTCGGTTGTGCGGCCAACATCAACCATAACACAGAGAGGAGCGGTGTGGGAACTTTCAGATGCCACTGCACTACCCGAGATACACCCGAGCCGAAAATGAGACCATGCCGGAATGGAAACTTGATTGCTTGCTCAGAGAGTATGGGTTGCCCAGCACCGGGGATACTGAACAGAAAAGCAAGTATGCCATGGGATCTTTTCTTTGGCCCCGTTAGAACTCTAATGAACGTTTAGTAGAATAATTACCATGGGTGTTCTCTCTCTCTCTCTCTCTCTCTCTCTATTATTCCTTTTTTCTCATAATCACACTTTCACCCCTTGATCTCGTGACAAGTGTATTTCTTATCCCTCGTATTCTAAATTTGATCTATTTACAGCGAAATTGTTAAAATATTTGGTCTATTTATATTGTTATAAATAGACCGAGTTCTACTTATATTGTTATAAATAGACCGAGTTGTTGCTTGAGAAAATAGGAGGACTGGGTCAAACATTTTCCAGAAAATTCCAGCTGCTTCGACATTGGGATCTTATTTTTTAAAATATTTTGTTATTTAAAAATATATTTAAATGATATTTTTTTATTTTTTAAAAATTATTTTTAACATCATCACATAAACAATAACTCAAATATTTAATTTAAAATAATTTTTTTTCAAAAACACGTAGTGTAAAACAAAATTTCTATGATTGCAGAGGTGATGAGAGGCATGAACAATATTACTATACTGTGTGTAGGAAAAAAACAACAAAAAGTTTAATTGAGCACCTATATTCTCAAAACATGCAATTTTATCCTTTTCTAATAAGGGTGAAGAAATAAGGGCGAAGAAAAAGTGTCTAACATGAATTTTTTTAGATCTCACATTCACCCCCACCTCTTTTTCAATGTTTTTCTTCTCTCTTTTTTTTTGTCTGAAATCTAGAGCTTAGATTCATCTGACTGAGAGATATTTTAGCAACATAATGTGTTGTTCGATGATATTGTTTAGAAGTACATATAAACCATGGTAATATTTTTGAAATCTTAAGAGATATATTACAAGTGATGAGCAATAAAGCTTCAGAAACAAATTATTTATCTTTGACAACAGTAGAATATTCATGACTTAAAAGGCTTAAATAAGTAAGTACTTCCTTTTATTTTAATTTGAGCACAAATAATTTTATTATTAGTGTGCATGCTAGATTTTTTTGTTTTTATATGATTGCAAGTTTGAATATATGCTTGGTAGTACTCTATCGAAAGCATATTTTCCATCAATCGTGTTTCTGCATGTTTAAACTATATAAACTCTTAAGTTTTGTTGGAGATTTTATTATATTTAGCACGTCTCATTATAATAAGCTAAACATATTCAGCAGAAAAGAAAGGATGCCATATCGGAGCTTTTCATTGGCCCGTTAGACTTCTGGTCTATGCTATTAGCTATCAAATTATGTGTGACGTCACATACCGGTTGATTTGTTGTTGTCTGTCTGTCTAGCTTGGAATGCTTGGATTGTAATTGTATAATCAAACTGAAGGGAATTATTGCAAAGGCATGATGTCTTCTTGCAAGAGCAGTTGATTGATTAATTAATTAATTAATCCACGACGTTTGGGAAATGAATCTAGTCGTTAGGTAATGTGTGAGGTCAGCTTCGGACTTGCGTGCTGTGGAATGACATTTAGTAGAATAATGGGGGTAATCTCTCTCTCTCTCTCTCTCTCTCGTGATCTCCGTATGGGTATGGGTGTGGGAGAGATGGAATTGCACTCTTTTGCTCTTTTTTTTTTATTATTGGTCAAAATCACACATCCACCCCTTGGTTTTGTGACAAATGTTTCTCATACATCGTATTTCAAAAAAATATATAATTGTTTTTTTTAAAAAATATCTATTATTGTAACACTGGTAAAAAAATACGATAACCGGGTCAAATTTTTTTATAAGAACTTCCAGCAGCTATATCACTGTACTGTGATCAGAGAACCTTTTTTTCAAGAACGTTTAATTGAGAACCTGTATTCTTAAAAAATGCAATCTTGTCCTTTTATAATAGCGCTAATCAACCCTATATTTTATTGAATTTGGTGGCAATCGATCCAAGTTAAAAACACAAGGGTAGGATTGCTATCTGCCACAAACACAAGGGGAAAATAGATGATTTCCCCTAAAACTAAAATGATCATTAGATATTGAATAAAGTAAGCAACATCGATCATTCGAGGAAAAAAAAGAAAGATCATTGATAAGAATACAGAGATTTACTCAAGACTTTGCTTGTATATCAATTTGCCTCTCTCTTTTTTGTAGATTAAGCATATGAGTTGACAAATCAAGTTTCACCATGCATGGTAGCATCTATGCACCACATTTTATCGAGAAAAGTCCGTGGAGTGAAAGAGGATCGGCTCTTTTGTTATAAGAAAAGGGATTGTGGACGTATTTTGCTTCGCAAATATTTAATTTATTTGCACCCTTTAGCAGATTTTATCAGGCGTCACAAAAATAATGTATTGGTTTTGTCAACTGTCATGGATACTATTGTTTTTTCTTTCGTTTTCTTAACCATCATTGATACTAATAGCTCATTTTTGAAAAAAAAAATACAAAAACAGATCTTTATTTAAATACTGCAAAAAAATTTTTTATGGTCATGGGTAAAAACCGCACACAAAACGCTTGATTCATTATACTTATAGGTTAATTGAACCTACTCTCCTTTCTTTTCTCTTAAGAGGTGATTATCTTTCGTTTTTTTTTTTTTTTTTTTTTGTCTTGTTACACTAAGGATGTTTAAATATATTTATTTATTGATTTTACATCTATATGGATTATGGATTTTTTTTTAATGTCCAGACATTTGTAGAGTCGAACTAGTAACTCGTTGTGTCTGTTAACATATACTGGCCTGACTTTTTGCTACAGTAATAAATAGTGATTTTTTTTCTTCATTTTAGTCTTGCAAGATTATGATATTTTAAAAAAAAAAATTATTTTTCTTTTTAATTTGATCATCTAATATTAGATTTATTGGGTATAGAGCTTTATAATTCATTTTATATGGAGTTATTTCAATTTCATGTCACGTATTGAAATGATCAAGACTTGGGCTTTATAGCTATATATTTTTTTAATAAAGTTGTTATAATCTCATGATTAGGGTTACTAGTTTTACGGGTTAGCTAGGTTGATTTATATCTTTTTTTAATTGAGCACTTTTTTTTAAAAAAAAAATTATCATTTTTATTGAGATATATATCATTTCTCATGCTTTTATCAATCCTTTGATCTATCTTATATTTTTCTATTTTATTTTGCTTTTTTCTATTATAAAAATAGAAAAAAGAGAGAGGAGAAGCTGGGCAAATTTGATTAGGACATAAAGCATAAGAACAAGTAAATTGAGAGATTGTGCGATGCTTACCAGGGGATTATAAAGCTGTTTCATATACTATAAGGATTAATGTATTAGTTTTGGAAAACTATACATTTTTTTTAGTTTTTACCGTGTTGTGGAAATATAATCAACGAGTAATGCTATTTTTATAAGAAAATAAATAAGAATAGACCATAATAAAAAATACAAACCATCCAATCACACAAAATCAATGAGAGAATTATGGGCTTCTTCCACCAATCTAATGGCTTATAATTTATTTATTTATTTATTTTTGCCTGTGAAGTATTATATTTTTTAGTATCATATTATATCACCCGTTCCAGGAACTCCCTCTAGCTGAAGACGTCATGTTTCTAGGGTCTATGTGGCAAAGCAGGGAAACATGTTTTTAAAATACTTTTAAAATTATTTAAAATCTTTTTCCGAAATTTAAATAAACCCCAGCTCACAAGTCACAAAGCAAGTAGCATTGTTTTCTCAACAATGAATATGGCAACGCTACCCTACCTCGACGACGCATGGGTCCCTTGCGTTCCACAATCTCCCATTAACCTCTATAAAAGCCACCAGCATCCTGCAACTAACTTGCATACTTGGCCGAGCAACTCTAGGGCACAGAAGCTGTTCGACAAAATATTACAGGAGCTAGCTAGAATGGAGTCAGTGGAGAAGCCAACTTCAAACAGATGCAATGGAACGAATGGAAAGCGCGAAAAGGAGCAGAGCGGGAGCTTTCAGATGCCGGTGCACTACCCGAGATACACCCGAGCCAACTACGAGACCATGCCGGAATGGAAAATCGATTGCCTGCTCAGAGAGTATGGGCTGCCTGTCACTGGGGATCTTGACCAGAAAAGGAAGTATGCCATGGGAGCTTTTCTCTGGTCCCATTAGACTTGTAGTTTATGTTATGTGCTTCCTAGCTGTGTAATATTTCAGTAGAATAACGTGGGTGTTATTATGGAATCTCTTTTGTTATCACCCATCACTGTGATCTCCGTCTGGGCACGAGAGAGATGGAATCTTTTTTTCCTTCTTTGTTTGCTGCTGTAAGATACACAGTTTCACCCCTTGATCTTGTGAGAAATGCTAGTCTTATCCCTCGTGTTTTATATTTGGTCTATTTACATCTGAATTGTTAAAATATTGGTCTGTTGATCCCAGTCAATAACTACCATGGATTATATTGGTATAAATAGACTGAATTGCTGCTTAAGAAAATACTAGGACCGAATCGAACTTTTTCTAAAATTTCTAGCAGCTTCGACATGAGGATCTTCACTATCCGGCCTCCAGTAGGGTGATTTAGTGGATGCAGAGGTGATAAGGATGCATGAACAATACTACTGCATGTAGAGGAAAATTTCCATAAAAACGATCGAGCACCTGTACTCTTAAGAGATGCAATTTTATCCTTTTCTAATAGCATTAATGATTTGAGCTAATTAACCAGATGCTACTCTGCCCAAGGGTAAGATCACAACGTGCCACAAACATGAGGGTCAAATAGTTGATTGTTCCTAAAACAAAGTACGATGGCATGAATTATTAAAGCTCGTTAAAGTAGAAGAAAATAAAAAATCATAGATAAGAATAAGTTTCACTTTTTTTCTTCCTTTTTTTATATTAAGTATATTTGATGAGTGGGCTGAAAAATTAAGTTTCACCTCGCCTGCTGCTTGCTAGCATCAGTAAACCATTTTTTTTTATTGAGAAAAATCATCGGAGTGGTAGAGAATTAATCAGCTGCTGAACGTTGCTGTCAAATACCATGAGCATCCTCTGCTATTTTTACCTCAACTTTCTCTTCAAAACAGGATTAATACATAGTTTATGCCTTGTGGTGATGACAACTATACAAGATAAGAGTTTTTTACATGTAAAAATCACGTAAAAAACTGCATCTATTCAGTACAGTTTTGGAGCCGAAGAAAATCCTGTACCAAACACTTAAATTAACAGCTTCTTATTTATATATCTAATATCTTCATCCTTCACCATTAAATTGAGTTCAAGATGAGAGTTTAATGAGTTATGAATTTGAAAAAATAAATGAGGTTTTTGTTCAGTTTTTTTTTTACAAAAAAATTATTATATTTTTTTTGTTATATCTTTTATCATTTGATTTAATTGAAGATTAAACTTTTTTTTTGTTTGCTATTTATAAGATTTTTTTTATTTTAAAAACGATATAAATTATATTAGATCTTTTTATTGGACACTTTTTTTTTTGTCAAACTTGATTTTTTTAAAGAGTTTTTATCTTTTAATTAAATTACATAAATTGCAGAAAAATTGAAAAACAAATAAAACCGAAAACAATTAACCCAAAAAACAAAACTATTAAAAAAACCTGATTAAACAGATTATAATTTTTTTTAAAAAGTCCGGTCTAGTTCGGTTTTGAAGAAAAAAACTAGTAAACTAAAACCGATTCAACCCAATTCAAATTAAAAAAGAAATGCTATATTTTTTTATTCATTCGGTCTAGTTCATTTTTTTAATTTGATTCTATTTTGGTTAAATACGAGAAGAGAAAACATAGTCAGAGTAAAAAAAAACTAAAACTATTTTTGAGTTTTTTAGTTAAAAAAACCAAACCAAAATCGGTCAGTCTAAACTAGATTCGGGTTTTTTTGGATTTGGTTGTTTTTATTGATAAAAATTGAATCGAACTGAAAATGTTTGCTCCTATATATAAGCATGATATATTTATTTTATGATATTTTGTTTAGTTTGCTTAATGGTTGTTTTTGCTTAGGCAATGTATATATATATATATATATATATATATATATATATATATATATATATTAACTTAGCTTAAAAAGGCAATTTTTGCTATTTAACCTTAAAAAACAGGCCAATTTTTGTCCCACACTCTTGTCCTATTTGTTTCGTTTTTAAATTGTTTTTATTTAGCAAAAAAAAAAAACCCACGTCACTAATTGTTGCATACTTGCATGACTAGATAAAATATAACTTAATAAATAAAATGTTATTGCTTAGTATGATGAATTACCCCTAACGCGGGTTTAACAGATTGACTTGGGTGAACTCTTTTCTTCTTCTTCTTCTTCTTCTTCTTCTCATCGAATGTTTTTATCTCCATCTCTTATTTTTTTCGAGTGGTGGCAGGTCATGTGTTTGGCCTGATTGTTATATTTGTTTTTTAAAAAAACTTATTTAATACATTTTTAGCTCCTTGAAGTTAAAACAAAAAATTTCCCTTGTTATTTAAATGTATTTTTTTAGTGTACATAAAAAACTTGTTCTTTAACTGTGAAAAATGGATAAATTTTTTAATCTCATATGCCTATCATGTTTATACTTTTCTAAGTTTTTTTATATGTAATTAAATGAAAAATAATACAAGAGATAAAAAGTTATCAGGTTTGATAGGATGAATGACTCATATTATATTATATTATACATGTTTTATAAGTTAACTAAAGTTAACTTGAGTTTTTTTTTTCTAGTTTAATATTTTAATTTAAATCTCATCTTTTAACATTTGATTTTTTTGAGATTGAATATTATTAGCTGTTTTAATTTATTTTTTTATATGATCATTGTAGTTTTATAATTCTCATAATTCTGATTTCAAGTTTAGATGATTAACCTAAATTAATCATAACAATCTAATACATTGTTATTTATTTATTTTTAAAAATCTTCCTACACATCACAGTCTCGGGGTTGGAAAAATTTGTCGTCATTGTCAAATATTTTATTCATGAAATAAAATTAGTTGACGGACCCAAAATCAGATGGCAGAAGCTGAACCAGAGACTTAAAACAACTTGAAGCCTACGCAGGCCCAATAAGAATCTACTAAAAAACACCTGATGCTAAGCCCATACAGTGAGCTAGGCCCATTATATTAAGCTACGGTGTAGGACGCACAGTGGCTGGTGACTTAAAACAACATGAAACCGACGCAGGCCCAATTCAAATTCACTAAGAAAACCCTGATATAAAGCCAATACAATGAATTAGGTCCTTGAGCTTAAGCTACGCATAGGACGCACATTAGCGCAGTCCAGCGAGAGAGTTGCTGCTTCACTTCAGTGTATAAAAGCATTGATATTAAGCGCACGCAAATCCAAAATTTCGGGGATTCCACTTTCCCTCAATTTTATTTCTGCATCTTTTTAAAATCCTCTCCGCGCCAGATTCATCTCTCACATTATCATTTCTCTCTCTCCGTTGATCCCAAAACCCTAATTGTCCCGAGAAAATAAGAAAAAAAGAGAGAAAATGCCGAGAGAGATAATCACGCTGCAAGTAGGACAATGCGGGAACCAGATCGGCATGGAGTTCTGGAAACAGCTTTGCCTCGAACACGGCATTAACAAAGATGGCATTCTCGAAGATTTCGCTACTCAGGTAGGTCTTTTATTCACACTCTTTATCCTTTATCTTCTGAAAAATTGTACTCCTTTGTCTTGACCTAAATTAGGGAATTTAACTCTCTGCTTTATTATTGCATTCCCTTTTCTGCTGTTTATTTGGAAATATGAAATAAAAATATATAATCTGTGAACTCTAAGATGATAGTATCAGTAGGAATTCGATCGATGTCTATTTGTTGAATTTGGTGTGATTCAGGGAGGTGATAGGAAAGACGTGTTTTTCTACCAAGCGGATGATCAGCACTACATACCACGAGCTTTACTAATTGATTTGGAGCCTAGGGTCATCAATGGAATTCAAAACAGTGAATACCGAAATCTTTACAATCATGAGAACATCTTTGTTTCGGATCATGGTGGTGGTGCAGGAAATAATTGGGCCAGTGGTTATCATCAGGTTTGTTGCCTGGCTGTCCCATGTGCTAAATAATTTTATTTCTTTCTTTTGGGATATTCAGGGTAAAAATGTTCTTACCTTTTTTTGAGTTTGACAGTTAGTTTCTTATTGTCATCAACTGGTTTTCGTATGACTTGTTGTCTTTATTTGTTACCGTTCAGGGAAAGGGTGTTGAAGAGGATATAATGGACATGATTGATAGAGAGGCAGATGGAAGTGATAGTCTTGAGGGTTTTGTTCTTTGCCATTCAATTGCTGGAGGAACAGGCTCAGGTTGCTTTACTTGTCATTGCCTTCTCTTGTCTATTAAAGTTCTGAAGTTCTGATGCATTTGTGTAGTACTCTCATACAAACTATATTACCGATATTTTTCATTGGAATCTGACAAATGGTCCATATCTGAACACTTGAATCAACACAGTTCTGGTAAGCCTAGATTGGTTCACAGTTAGGTTGCTCTTGGCTTATAATAGGTAATTTGTGAATTGTACTTGATTATTATGTGGCCACATGCCACATATCAAAATGGCTGCACGACATGCAAACTTATTGGTGCTAATATATGATGGAACCCAGTTATGAGCTCTTAATTTCTTGTTTTCTTACTTCTCGAGTGTCTGCATTATATTGAAGGGATGGGCTCATATCTACTGGAGACTTTAAATGATCGCTATAGCAAAAAGCTGGTTCAGACATACAGTGTCTTTCCTAACCAGATGGAGACAAGTGATGTTGTAGTCCAACCCTATAACTCACTTTTAACACTCAAGAGACTGACTCTAAATGCGGATTGTGTTGTTGTTCTGGACAATACTGCACTGAATAGAATTGCTGTTGAGCGCCTACATTTGTCAACTCCCACATTTGCTCAAACAAACTCTTTGGTATCTACTGTTATGTCTGCTAGCACAACTACTCTGCGGTATCCAGGATATATGAACAATGACTTGGTTGGTCTTCTTGCATCCTTAATTCCAACACCAAGATGCCATTTTCTTATGACTGGATATACACCGCTCACAGTGGAGCGTCAAGTAAGATTTGAACTTCATTTCTTTATGGTTCTATTTAATTTGTTCGATGATAATATTTTGTTTCATTAGTAGTCTTATAATTGATTTTGTAGAAAATGAGTCTCAGTTAATAATATTTAGAATCACAGTCTTACGGATTTTGGCGAGACAGTTGGATTATTTCAGATACAGCAATTAGCAGCTCCATCAAATTATATTATTTTGGCTTCTCATCTCTTTAGATATTTTCACTTGGCATGCTTATGCTCTTAAAGGAGTATTTGCTGATGATCTGATGCAAATAATCTCATGGCAGGCTAACGTGATTCGTAAAACTACTGTACTGGATGTTATGAGAAGACTTCTGCAGGCGAGAAATTTCATTCCTTGTTGCTTAACCAAAGCATAGTTAGGTATCCAGCTTACCCCCTTTTTTCTTTTTTCAGACAAAAAATATCATGGTTTCCTCTTATGCACGAACAAAAGAAGCTAGTCAAGCAAAGTACATTTCGATATTGAATATTATTCAGGGAGAAGTGGACCCTACTCAGGTAATAATTTCTTATAGTTTATGAACCTGTTTGAAGTATATCTTACTGTAGAAGACTGCTCAAAAAGATGAGTGAACTTGTTAAGTAATTTACCATGAGGGCAGCACATTTGGGAAGTCAACCCTTAGGTGCTTCCACCTTTTTTTCTCCATGGCAGCCTCATAATTTGGCTCTAGCCATGTGATACTTTAGTTTCAGTAAGTTAGACTTTTTGCAAGGTCGGCCCAGCTATAGTGTCAGTGTATTGATCCTGTTTTCTCTTTTACTTTTGTCTAGCGTACCTTTGTGCTTTTCACATGGCATTGTATTTCATTACAAAGAGGCTGCTATTAATTGAGCTGTATTTTTGCATATCATAAGTGCAAGCATCTTTTTTTGTTTTGTATACAAGTAAATAAATCTATATGGCATTGCCTACTCTTTTATCAGGTCCATGAAAGTTTGCAGAGGATTCGTGAAAGAAAGCTTGTTAACTTTATTGAGTGGGGCCCTGCAAGTATACAGGTCTTTTCCTATAGTACAATGAATGAAAGCCTTTTTCTTCATTCCATGTACTGTTTTCCTCTTCAAATCATATTATACTATCTGCTCATGTTATATTTTTTCTTTTTGAAGGTTGCTTTGTCTAGAAAGTCTCCTTATGTTCAAACTGCGCACAGGGTAGGAACAAAATCTGTGCCTTATTTCTCTGTTTTGGTTTATTTTTCATTAGAATCTTGCAAAAAACATAAATATTTCTAGAGATTATGTTGTTCAGTTTCATATGTCAATTTTGAAGATGTTGAATTTGCCATGAAATGTTTAGTGTAACTGGAATGTTATGCAAATTTTGTGAAAGAATAAATGAGCAAACTGCATTTGTAGGTAAGTGGTCTCATGCTAGCAAGCCACACTAGCATCCGCCACCTCTTCAGCAAATGTTTGAGCCAGTATGAGAAGCTGAGAAAAAAGCAAGCTTTTCTTGATAACTATCGAAAATTTCCAATGTTTGCTGTAAGTTGCCCTCCTCATGTTTCTCACATGCTTCTGGTCAGTTGTCAATACATGGATTATACTATACGGTCTCTGTTTTATCTTCAGCTAGTCATGAAAAGGGAATCCATCTTTTTGATCTGAAACATTACTATCTTATTGTTCACAATGCTCCATTTCAGATAAGCAACATGATTTTGTTAATCTCCATTAGCCCTTTTTGGCTGGAGTGTAGAATGCTTCAAGATAAGGTGCACTAGCTTTGTAGACTGCTTTTTTATTATCTGTTGCAAAATGTTTTTTCAGGACAATGATCTTTCTGAATTTGATGAATCACGGGACATAATTGAGAGTTTAGTTGATGAATACAAAGCCTGTGAGTCCCCAGATTACATAAAATGGGGAATGGAGGTATACGACTGCTGGCCCTGACTTTCATCAGATTACATCTTATCTACTATGCTGCTGATTTTATGTTCTATTGCAGGATCCGGACAACCTTTTAACAGAAGAAGGCAATGCTAAAGGAACAGTTGATCCAAAATTGGCAATTTGAGTTATCAAGTAAGTTAAAAGTTTATGCTTCTAGGTAATTGCTATTATTATAGCTTCTATTTGTGTTTCCTCAGTGAGAATTACTTCAGCGAGTTGAATTTTATCCGATGTTTAGCTCTATTTGCCTTCTGAAGCTTCTTTTTTTTGTAACTTGAGCATGTATGAGACTGCAGGCTCTAAAATAGTATTATTATGAATATTTATGGAAAATAGATTGGAAGGTCCTGTTAGCTTGTGGTAGTTTCACATTGAGTGAGTTGTTTGTCTTGCATTGTTCTCGGATCCCTTTATCTTGTATTCTCGTCTCTGTTTCCTTTGAGCAACAAAGGTGACTAGCTTTGAATTTTACTCATTTGCAGATTGTAGTTATGATGCTGAAAGCACAGTTGAGAACTGATTGTAAGTAAATATGAAAAATTTATGGTTTCAGATCTTTCTCTTTTTTGGGTGTGAAGAATAGATTGGTGATTTTCAGATTTGTGGCGTGTCAATTGCTTGGGTGTTTGATTTTGTTAGTCTTCAAAAAAAAAAAAAAAAGGAATCCCAATCCACACCTTGCAGATTTTGAGTTTTGTCGGATCAGATTTTCATAATCTTTCAATTATCACTTAACTTCCTGGAATCTAGAGGGCAGAGGCTACATTTGCAGTCAGATAATGAGATTTCCTGCTTGGATGTCTTTGATGCTTTGCAGGTGTTAATTCTACTTGGGACTAAATTTGTAGTATTGACAAGTAAAGTTATTTTCGTGGGCTATCACCTTTTTTGTGTGTAATATCTGAAAACATGGCATGTGAAGCGTTTTCTGTGGTCCCGTCCACATGGTATGTTGGTAATGGTCCAACAGTGTTTATTGATACGGTTTGTATAAATCATGAAATCTAATTTTGTGGTGTCAAAATTCCAAACGCGGTGTTGGGTGTTCCTTGCTCTTCTGAATCCATCGCATGTCTTGTTATGGTGGTTTACTTCATGTGATTTTGAATCACCTGAGTTACGACTTACCCATGAATGGAGTTTGCTCTCTTCAGTCTGTGCATAATAAATGACCTGCATAGGATATAAGAGGGAAAACAGATGTTTTATGATCAATTGCAGCCACCTGATTGGAAACTTTTGCCTTGAAATTTCGCTGATTTTACGACTGTTTGTATGGAAGCAGAGCATATAATTATAAAACAGGATATGCTAACATGATAATTTATTTATTATGTTGGAGAGGAAAGTAACGTTTTCCTTCTTCATACATCCTTGGAAGGTGAGAATGCCCTGCTTGACCCTTCCAATGGATTATTTGCTGTTGACTAAACATAAAACCGAGAAGACCTAAAGGTCATCCATGGCGGGCTTCTCTTGATTGCGCAAATTGTGTGGACAGAACGATTTAGTGAGCAATTTCAAGAATATGAATTTCTGGCTCCCAGCCCGTTCTCATCTGGAATGGCCTTGGGGGCTAAGGTGAGAATGACAGAGGTAGAGCTGATGTGGCCATGAAACACAACCTGTACTAGCTGCCAGTCATGAAAACTATTATTTGGCTCCCCGGCTGCTTCATTTTTTCCCGAGGATAATGTGGCTTGACGAATACAAAAATTAGCATCTGTTTTTTTCTCACTCGAGTTTTGGTTGGAAGCCAGCTCTACGGTTTGCCCACCCACAAATCTAATCGCGTACGGGCATGGTTCATCTCTTTTAGTATTCGTCCAAATTATTTTTATTTTCTAAAGAAAAATTATTCTCTATCGTTGCAATTCCTTGTAGTTTAAGAATGTTGGATTCATCCTCCATCCATTCGAGTTTTTACCGTTTGAATTTCATATTTAGTAATCCACCCATGTGCAAATAATATCCTTGTCAGAATTTTCAAATTTAAAATTCAGATTGAATACAAATCTACTGTCAATTATTATTAGTTAATGGAATCACAAGCTTGAAAAGTCTTCGAATAGTCAATCCTAGAATTAGAATCTCATGTACAATTCAAATTTCCACGCTACCACATGTCAAAAAAATTTAAAAAATCCCTCGGATACCTCACTGCCGTTTCAAATCAGATTTTACAGATCTATGCATCTATCAGAAATTCCGAAATATATTGAATAAAAAAGTTGAAGAAATTAGCCGTTAAGTCCGTTACAAAAATAGATGGTGGGGTGGGGTGGGGGATTAGGTAACACGGACAAACGGGTCAAGCTACAACTCGACTGACAGGCTGTTAAGAGAGAAGGAAGCAGAAAGGTCCGTCCATCACGTGGCGCCTTGTAAGCAAAGACAGATTTCAAAAGACAGATGGATACCCTCAATTTCTAATTTTCTATGGACCTTGCCCTCACTGCCACCAATAGTAAACACGGCAACATGCCATTTCCGACTATTATTACCAAATAGTGGCTTCCCTCTTTCCTCTCTCTCTCTCACACCCCCACCAAGCCTCCTCCTTGTATTTAAACTCTCCTCCCTCTTTTCTCTCCTAACCCTCCTCTCTCGTAAAGACGAGCACATTGTTCTTATTTCTGCTCTTTCTTTCTCTACGAAGCTAGTTGTGGCTAGATCTTTCTGCATTTTTCTTAGATTTTAGAGTTTTAAAGCAAAGCAATGGCCGTTTGTGCTTCATTCAAGGCTTTTATTGCCGTCTCGGCTGTTGTTCTTCTTATTTTGGCTATTGCCTCCCCTTCCGTTGAGGCCCAGTCTGCTGCTCCCGCTCCTGCACCTACCAGTGATGGTAATTTCCACTTCTCTCCGTTGGCTTTGATTTTTGTGGATTTTTTCTGCTTAGACTTGAAACCACGAAACCCATTGTAGTTTCCTTGCTACCCCTCCCCTTTTCTTTTAGATTCTCCTTTTGAATTCCCCTGGGAAGAAATTCTCATAAATACCAGAGATCCTCTTAGATGGTCTGTTTTAAACCTAAACAGGGCGGGACTTTCCATTAAATAATTGTGATTGCAGCTCTTTCTTGAATGGTTTTTGATAGATTTTGCTTAATGTTTTTGCAGGGACTTCAATCGACCAAGGAATCGCATACCTGCTGATGCTTGTGGCTCTGGTGCTCACATACCTGATTCACCCTCTGGATGCTTCATCCTACATTTTCTTTTGAATTTTCTAGGACCTGTAGAGATGGATAGTGCTCACTTATCCGGTTTCAGAAGGAATTTCTTATGAGTGATTTGAGATTGGTTGTGGCGGCGGCATTGATTCAATTATTATTATTATTATTATTATTATTATTATTATTATTATTTCAAGTTGTGTTTTTATTTCAAATCCATCCACTCACCGGGCAATCCATCTCATTATCATGCATTGAAGGAATCCATCCACTCACCGGGCAATCCATCTCATTATCATGCATTGAAAACTTGTTTAAGAGGGCAACCTTTTCTCCAGATCTTTTTGCACATAAGATCACATCTTTGTTGTCTGGTTGGATAGCTTTTCCATGCCTGGATCTGGGGAGTGTTAAAAGAGGACAAAAACAATAAAACAAATCAAGGCCATAGTTGCATCGCATCCCTGGAAATAATTCCCAGGCCTATAGCTCCCCCTGTTGCCTTTGAATTAGTCGGATACTTGCGAAGTTGCCAATGCTCACGAGATCCTTTCAATGGAGCGAGAGGATTGATTCTTCCTAGAAAAGATGTAAGAAAAAACGACAATCAATGCCGTCCGCTGCAACCATGCTCGTCAACGTTTCCTGCAAATGGGAATCGCATTATTCTCAATTGACGAACAGGAGGGCCGGGCCGAGAAACTCGGGAACCAACTCTTGTAAACAGTCCCTTCATCCTCTGTTCCACAAGGAAGTTTAGCAAGCCATGAAGGCGGGGGAGCATGAAATAAAGAAATGGAAAATTGGCCATATGATATAGTCCAAGCTTGTATGATATAATTGCTGCCATGAAAATTCAAACGCAAAAATTGATGGTAGATGTCGAGCAGTCCAGTCACCAAGAATGGACAAGGGAAACAAAACAAAACTGATCGGACCACTTGGTTCAAATTCGAAGTAAACGGGGAGGTACGGTTTACATCTGATTGTTCCTGTAAAAAAAAACATGATAAAGTGGTCACCTAAAAGTATATGAATCATAAATGGAAACAACATTGTTATAATAGCGGTGAACTTTAGCTCCATCCGTGATCAATAGTGCATATTTCTAAAGAATCTGAAGATAAAAAGAATGGCAGCATGTGGAAATATTGATCTTCTAACACCAAGACGTTAATGATGGGGCATTGAACTTGCGCACTGTTACGCATTCAAGCTTTCCTAGCATTACAGGTATCACCACAATATTACTCATCTCTGGTCCAGTTCAAGTTTGTAGAGCAAAACCGATTTGCAAGCAACCACATAAGAATTTCATGACATGGTTTCTCAAAGATTCGCCCCATAGCCAAAGTAAATTTGATCAACTGGTTACAGACTATCAATTAGGATACTGCGAAACTATCCAGCAGATGTTGCTCTCTGCAGGTGCCTATCGTTAGGATTACAAAAGCCCCATCTAGACCAGGAATGTAGCTACTCAAAGCATGGAGATAATTGCCTGGTTCTTAAGCACGTGTATACATACTTCCTGGTGAACGAAGAATCGCAAAAACAGATCTGCAAGAACCTTCGTGTTGTAATCATGTTTAATGCCCTAGCTAGATCCTTCTGTAGTTTCCCAAGAAAAAAAATATATGCTAACGATCAACTAACTTTTTTCTCTCAAAGTTGACTAAATACGATGTCGATTGCCAACTCCAATAACAGCTACCATCACGCGATGGTTTTACCAACCATAATCATTTCAAAGCAGCAACTTAAGTGACAACACAGCAATGTCATCAGTATCAGCTGCATGCTTAAGGAAGTTGACCACATGAAAAAATTAAAAATGACGAGGCCATAAAAATTTCACCTCAAATATTTGCTTTAGCAACTTTCTCATTCGAAGACTATTAGACTAATGCCCAGTATCATGCAGTGACAACTTCATTCCAGAGGCAGCAATTAGGTACAAATATAACAAGCATAAGTAAAATTTCAAGAATCCACCTCAGCATTAGTAGTTCAGATGCAATCAGAGACAGTTTGTCAAGATTATCGCTCTATTTTATCATATTTTTTTTCCATCTTGTGAAATTTTTTGATGCATGTTAATTAAGGGTGGTGTTGCTGACTCACCGCTATTTTGGTCATTGCAACATCAAATGGACATGTAGCAGCTGCTGCAAGGGTCCCAGAAACAAATCCAGCAGAGAAGCCCCCCCCAGGAAACTAAGGGCCCAAGCTTCATCACCCGTCAGAGCAAGAGTTTGCTTCAAGATCTGCAGGAAAGCAGCATCGCAATCAATAGGTATGACCCACATATACCTGAAAATCATGTGCTCAAGGGCTGCTCAGTAGATTGCAGAGTAGGGAACATCATGAGCAAGTTGTGCTCCAAGGCCAGTCCGAAGGAAGCGGTAGCTTTGCATTGCTATTAATAGTTCATTAAATTATATGTGCTCGGCAGAGAAGGCAGTACAAAGAGCTACAGTAATTTTTTTTACTTTATAGTACTTGTAACTCAATCTCACAATCTCAATGTCAGTAGAAATCAAACCTGTCTGTCAAGGAGAGAGCAAACCAAATTCATATGAACTTGGATGTCAACTTACTCTTTTGAATGTTGTTTGTGCCCCCGACTGGGTTGATGAGCTCAATTTATGTCTTCCAGACTCCTGAAGGCTTCACACCAGCTTTTGTTTCTTCAAATGCCTATTTTAGTATAGGAAATTACAATGCAAAACTGATTTTCCATGATATATAGATCTCTCGATGCATGATTTAGTAAACTATTTTCAAATAGTCAGCCAAGCTAAAGATAGTTTATCAAATTTTTTGAAGAAATGGCAGTTTAAGTATTTCAAAATGAACCTCGGTGCATTCTGCTAAGATAGATTTGCAGTTACAATGTCAGCACTGCATCGCTTCCATGGCATTAATAACTCATTTCACAGACAAATTCCACGGTGCATTCTGCTTTCCAATTATCATTTCTAGTAGCACAACAGATCACTGCATCCCAACCAGCCTAGCTTCAAAGTTCACACTGTTAATGAAAAAGCAAATTAACAAAATTATCTCCCTAAAACACTGACAGCAACTCTTGAACCTCTAAGTTGCTTTCATATGTCAACGAATCCTCCAAACCAAAAAAAAAACTCAAATTTAATGCTTCTTTATACATCAACAACATACATTAAAGTGTTCAAATCTCCAAAAATGACCACAATTTTACACCAAAAATCCGGGCAACAATTTGATACATGGTTCACTGAGAGTCAACTACATCATGAAAACACCTTTTCTTCCGATATATGCGACCTAATCAAAATTAAGTAACTCCACTAACAGGCCAAATCACTTTATAAAAGGCATCCAATGTTCCAAATTACATTCGGAAGCGCACAGTTGTTGCGGGCCAGGAGCTGCAAGTGAACTTCTCACGTCAGCAAACATCTGGAATAACAATGTTAGCACAGAAATGAACACTGTTCAATTGCTATTTATCAGACTCCTGATTTTCTCATTAAAGCCAATTACAATAAAATAAAATAACAGCAATGAGCTCCTGCTGCCTGAGCTTGCAACCTCGTCTATGAAAATACATAGTGTCATCAATTAAAACATTATCACTCACAAAAAAAAAATTATAAAATGAAGAGATGAGTGTTGAAAAACAAAAAGAAAAGAATTGAAATAGAAATTAGTTACCCTGGCGACATCGACAGGATTAACAATGACGGCGGGGAGTACAGCGGCACCAGCTGGAGCGAAAGCTCTCCCTCCAAAACCTAATTCAAAATCTGATGGAACTGATTTGATTATTCTCTCTTAATCATAAGGATATCACTAGCTTCTTTCGGAGAGTAGTTTTTGTTGATTCCTTCAATATCAACTCTTCATGTTGCTGCTGCATTTATCCATGATGGCAAGCTCTGCCTTGATGATCGTTAAAATACAGAGTTCAATCGTAAAATCATAAGAGTCGGTATATTATTATCATTCAGAAAATAAAAATAAATACGAAATTATGTGATATCAGTAAAATCGAGTGCAATTACTATTGATTTTACGATGTTACAATAATTTCAAATTTTTATCTCACCTTCGTTTATTAAGTATTGTGATTGTCTTGCAAGTATTTTTTATTTATAAATATATTAAAATAATATTTTTTTAATTTTTTTTTTTTATACCAACGTATCAAAATAATTTCAAGACACAGAAGTGAGGAATTTCATGGAATTTCATTTGAGAATGAGTGATGACTAATTAAGAAAGAAAATAATAATGATAAATAAATAAAAAAGATTATGGTGAGAAATTAAGTGAGGATAGAGTTGCCATCTCAGGAATCATGAGCATAGTTGTTAAATTCTGACCCGTTTAAATCAAGGTAGTCAAACTCGCGAGTCAACTCGCAAACTCGTATGAATTATTTTAATAAAAAAATATCTCTCCTTCGTTTTTTTTTCTGAAAAAGCATTACATTTACAGCTATATGGTTGCGAGGCGTAGACGCCATAATAATAGAAACTGATAGGCTCCCATAGCCGCATTAGTGGACTGGACTACAGGAAGCGAGGAGGAATTCTTTGACAATCTGAACTTGGCATTGGTCTGGGCTGTAGAAGGAGAGCCTCCGCTTAGCCCGGGAAATAAAATGCAAATCATTACATGCCGCTGCTGGAAGCAAGCTGGGCTCAAGAGATTCCCAACTTTCTTCTCCCCGACTTGAACTCCTATCTGAAAGGAAATTCCCTAAAAACACACCCTGACTTCGCACAAAAAGATAGGATGTCTGATTGCTGTTGTGTGATTTGTTTGGCCGACGGTATTGCCGTTCAACCTCTACTACTTTATCATTTTCATGGAGGTCAGTGTTTCTATCGACTGAAGTTTCCGCTGTTTTCTTTTTCATTTTGCTTTGTTTAGAACTGAAAAGAAATACACCCACCTGATGATGTGTAAAGAACAAGGTGCTAAAAGAGTAAAGCAATTTCAGAACGTATAAAAGTGGAATGTGCAGCAGCGTGATCCATGAGATTGATCCTGTTCAACGATTCCAAGTTTTACTCACTGTTTGATTATAATCAGATAAAATCTAATGAAGGGGAGGGGACAGATTAAAATTTTATACTGCTGAGGTTGAATGGAGTAGTGGTTGACCATAATACAATCACCCCCTGCCATAAAAAACATCTAGAGATCTATTTGAGAGGGATAATGCCGTGCTATTTTCTTTTGTTCTTGAATCTACTGGTTCGACCATTGAAAGAGCTTTCCTTTGTGAACGGCAACAATGTAGCGGCTCGCCATGGCAGAATTTTACTGTTGATGAGACGCTAGCTGAAACCAAAATCAATTTTGCTGCAACTTCGATAGCTTTTTGCCACCTCCACCGGTTGAATAACATTCTAATCCAACAAACAACAAAACCGGCAGTTTTCGTCCGCTTTTCCTCTTGAACATTGAAATCATCGCCTTTGATCTTCCTTTTCTGACTCAAATTCCAGTCAAAAACAGTCTTTCCATTGCTAAAACAGGCGTTCAATTCTTCCACCACACCAAGTGGTCTTCCTTGATACTGTGCTACCTTTTCCATGAGAATTAACCTTCTTTCTTCTAATCGTGTAAGTGCCTCTTGCCTGTCAATCGGCTGCCATGATCGTAATCGCTGCATAATGTTACCAGGGGAAGGAAGGTAAGCCGAGCAACTTCATGAGAAAAGGATATAGAGTTGTCCGCTGACATTTTATGATTTCCAATAAGGGGTCGGACAAGAAGACAAGTAACGCTACTTTACAGTTCATTACATCAATAATTTCCCAACAGTATTCAATCTCTGAATGTTTATTTCCTGTGCAGTACTTCCAGTTCGAAATATACGAGAAATTATCGAGTAGAACCTGGTTTTTGGCAGATTACGCCTTTATTTATGGGACCCTGGTCTACCTGGCTAACAATTTTTCAACAGCAGCTCAAGTTGTAGCTTTTAAGTATGGTGCAATGTACAGACACTATATATGAAGAAACCACACTTATTTTGAGGACTTGTGTGCTGTATACAACTATCAATATTAATTACCACAAAATTTTCATTCAAATACTTATTGGTTCGAGGCGTTGTCTCTAACATGGGATTGAAATGTCAAATTCTGATGAATCCGAATCAAACTAGCTAACAGAATAAGCAAGTTCATGAAATTTCTGAAAGACTGATTTCAGCACGCTAATTCCGAGCTATCTATCTTGAAATAAGTAGAGGAAAAGATTGATCAACGTACCTGTAAAATCATTAGCACGTTCGCTACTTCTTTCAATGAATCTTTAATGGCGACCAACCCTTCCTTCTCCTGAAATGGGGTCTCCACCATGTTATAATAACGACCATTTTCTGAGCAGAGCCTGCAGAAGCAGCTGTTGATGTTTTTGATTTCTTCAGTGAGCCCATCATGCAAACCCCATGCTCTCCCAATGAGAGTCTGCAGGTCCCTCCTTAATTCCATCGAAGAGGCACAGCAGAGCAATTAAAACCTTCTCTTTTAGTTTTTTCAGCAATGCTCACTAACGCTTTTCAGACTTTGCCAGCTTTGGTTTTATGTGGTTTATGGTGGAAATGGAAAGCTCGGGACTCTATGATATGATGGAAATGGAAGGCAGGCCTCTTCATTTTTTTTGTATGGTTGGCGATTTGGTTTTTATCGAAACAAAACAGATCATGTTGTTCCTTTTACTTTTCTTCTTTTTTGCGTGGGTTTGCTTTAAAGAGAAGTTTTGTCTGTAAATGAGAGGCTTCGTTGTTCATACCCCACAGCCTTGCTTTTCAGCACATGCAGCCAAAGCAATTCATCCATTATATATATATATATATATATATGGCTATGGCTGGTTAGGGCCGAAGGACCAGCAACCAAGAAATTTGCTGTGGCAGTGCGAGGTGTTCATTGGAGATCACGGTGTGTCAGCAGCAGGAGCATGCTAAAATTATGGCGTCCCATCATCGATCCCTCATCATGTAACCCGAAGATCATCCATAACATTGTTCCTTTTCAAGATTTGAAACACTGGAGTCTTTTATTGAGAAGGCTACTGAGATCACTCGAACATCAAAGGATAAACAATGGGTCCATCTTGTTTCCATGTGTTAATTCACTAACCAAAAACGGGTCCGATCCTATAAAGCAGGAAGCAAACTCATGACAAAGTGGGATGGGCTGCAGATTTTATAGTAACCTGAAAAATCACTCCTTCATGGATAGACAATTATGAAATCTTATTGCCTCAGCTCTCCCTTTACGTTTGAATCTCCGCATGATTATCTTAACATGCAGTAAATGGCTCTTTGCAGCACCATAAGGTGCAGATTCTTGATTTATCATTACCAAAATTTATAGATAAATCTTTGAAAACTAATCATATACTCCTTCAAAGGATAATTCTTATCAATCCCAAAAGAGGAAGATGGAGGGAACTCTAATCCCATAGATCTTGGCACCTGTATAAATGGAAAAAAAATTAATTATTTATAAAATTGTCATTATATGCTATCTATTGTAGCAAAATCACTATGAGAAGCGAGAGTTTCTGCAAAACCATCACCATTAAAGAGTACTATAACTACAAATCCACTAAAAACTAGAGATAAGCAATTTCACACTCTAAACACCAAGTCTTTTTACAGTTCTGACAGTTAATACATGTATGTGTTTTTTTTTTTTATCTATGATTAGTTGGTTATGTTGTTAGTGTTCCAATCTACATACTAGTTTAATCAGTTGTCCTATTTGTTCCATCCATTGTTCTTGCTAGTTTTGCTGTTGATTTTTTTTTTTTTTTTGCGACGAAACCCCACTCTCCGGAAAGCACGTATGGTAAGCCTAGATGAGCGAGTAAAACCCCTGCTATTTCAGGCTTTATAAGGGATGAACGTCCTGACTTAAACCCGAGACCTGTTATGCAGACCATAAGTTTTTTACCATTACATCACGTGTCTTCGGGATGTTTTGTCGTTGATCAACTATTGATTCTAGAGATTTTCAATGAATAACCTGTAGCTGTTCATCAAACTTCCTACAATATTCTTTCACAACCTTATTACGAACCAAAAAGAATTGGTTAAGGCCTTCGACAGGCGTATATACCATTTTTTATAGACCTTACATGACAACAAGGGTTTGAGAAGAACAGAAAGTTTAGAGAAGAGAATTGAGAAAGAATCAAAAGAATAATAGATAGGAAAAGTCATGTAAAACTTCACAAAAATATCAATTCACACTACATGCCTCTCCGAGAATCACACATTACAGTATTTATGCTACACTATGCTAACTAACTTCTCACTCCCACTAACTCTAACTTCGAGCTACCTCCAAATCACTAATGAATTATTAACAATTACGTGATGATTATTTCTTACTGCTGCCTCTGCTAACTATTATTGGAGTCACTGTTGCTAAGCTGTTACTTGTACTATCGACTTTCATATTGAACTGTCAATTTAAAACTAACACTCGCTGTACGCCATTTTTTAGTTCTGAATTTCTGATTGCTCGATCCATAGTCGAGATGAATGTGCGTGTCAAGAGATCGAAACTTGAAGACATTAAGGTACACACAACAGCACATCACAATTCTTTTTCCTCTGTTTTTATGCTTATAAAAGAACATTTAGCACGTGCACAATGCCTCCTGCTGGAATTTTTAATTTTAATCTGCGCGCGAGAGACAGTGTTTGATCGCTACCATATGCGGGGAGAGGTTCTTTTAATCTGTACGGACTTCCGAGTCACGTCTGTTTCTGCAAGGTCTGGGACGGAATTTGACATATTATCTGCTGATTGATGATAAGAAACGCAAAGAATCCATGTGTTCTAGCAGCACGGCTTCGACCGTGACTTTGCCTTTTGCGCTGAAAATCAATCTAAGGTAATTCCTATCACATTTGCATGGCGTGCTTGCTCTTAATTGGAATACGTCAAGAATGATATTCGAGGCTTCGATGACTTGTTTGAATCAAATTGATGCCGAACGGACAGGTGGAGGGGAGTGTCTTCGAGCAATATTTAACATTGGGCTGGACCAGGGCTGCAGCAGCACTTATGGGTTGCTTTCCTGGTGAATTAAAGACTGAGATCATAGTTTTAACGGATGTTATAACGGCCATCCATTTCACTTGTATACATATTGTGAAGCACTTTAGCTAGGTACTGATAATAAAAGACTTGAAATTTATATTGTAGATCTCGAGTTCAAGTCAGTATATGTTTATCTTATAAAAATGTAAGATAATTGAGATTTTATTTAACTTAAGCTCGCAAAAAATATCTAAAGAGAGTATGGTTTTCTCGAATTCAGAAAAATATAATATCTTGAGTAAGTAAATATTGTAACCGTTAATTAGAAGTAGAAGTTTGGATTGATGAACATTACCTTTTGTGTCACTTGAGAGAATGAAGAATCCACATCTGACTATGACAGTAAAGTAAAGTCTATTTATGCATCTTTTTTCAAATGAAAATGAGGCTGTAACTTGACCCAGACCCGAACTCAGAACCACAAAATAGGCAGAAAATTAAGTAAGGATATGCCCGTGGAAAAAGGCTTTTTTATACACGTGGACGTAACTCGGTCGTAAATTGTTTCCATCTTAATCATGCCCCACCAAAACAACCTGTGATTTTGGGTTTGACAACGGTCTAAACCAAGGAAAAAACGAGGGATCCAAGACAATAAATTATTAGTCTTTTTTTTTTCTTGTAAAATGAGTTAGTATTGGATTGTTTTTTAATCCAATTCATCAAAAACACATAAATTATTCTCCTTACACACCAATTTTCAAAAAAGAAAAAGAAATGAGAAGTAGTAACTGGGATCGTCAAGATACCACGTGATATATATATACACTCGGCTACACAGGATAACTACAATTCAGATGTCATGATAACCCGTATATAGGTTTTTGCCTTGCATGGTTAGGTCCTTCACAAATATCTCACCGCCCCAACCATTTCACATGGGACGCCAAAATCTCAAAAGGCTAGACGAGGAGAGGAGAGGAGAGCGAAGAGGACTGTAAGAATCTGGAGCGTAGATGAGGTCCTGGTTATGTCGTTGTCACTGTGCAAGAAAAGGCTTAAAACTTGGGTTAAATTATTTCCAGAAGTAAACAGGTCACAGACTTGCAAGTTGCAAATGGGTCTGAGTCCGAGTCTGATTTTTTTTTCCACATCTTCTTTTAGATCTCGTTGCAGGCCTGCAAGTGGGTCTCATCTGTGCATCAGAGTAGTAAAAGCAATCCTGCAATGCCAAGTTACCCCCAAAAAACTTTTTCCAACCTTTGACCGGTGGTACGGCAAAAAAAACTTTATGTGGGTGTGGTTGGACGTGTTTTTTCATAGTTATTAATGTTAAATTAATATTATATTATTATTTTGATGTACGGTATGGGAAAATATATTTTAAAGAAAAGACCTAAAAAAAACAATTTATCACAGTAAAAAACGAGGCTGAAGCACGCCAGGTCGTGATCAACGTAAACTTGAAGCAAGTTGGAGGAGGCATGTCTTGGAATTTCCAGAAAGGCTAGTGGCCTACTTAGTCTAGGCATCTAGACCCTTCCTTTCCGACGAGTTCTGTGGAAAGAATTCATGGCTCCATGGGTGCCTCGGACAGAGCAAAGCTCCCTCCCGTCAGGGTAGAAGATAGTTTGTCGATGGTTCTTGTCCCAGGATCACAATTGACCAATGTGTAGTTTCAGTGGACTCAAGTCATAGAAGTAAGAGCCAGGATTCTGTATCTTCAATTCATAGTACAGGCTTCGTCGTTTAGATTTTTTTGAATTGTAGTCAGATTTTAAACCCTCGAGTGGTGAATAAGTACTTACATTAAACAGAGCTGTGAATTCCATTCCGTTGGCTATGAAATGACGGAATGTTTTGATTTTATACTGTTTTAACGTTGTACTCTTCATACATACATACATATTTAATTAATAGAAATTTAATTTACATTCAAATATAAATAGATTAACTTGAAAATATACCATTCAAATTTTAAATAAAAATAAAGAAAAAGAGTAAAAGTTGAACTATATAACCAGGTTAACTCTACAAGTCCAAAAACAATTAGACAAATAGTAAAAATATAGTTTAACTTGATAAAATAATTCAAGATGATATATTAAAAAAAAAACATGAAAACAACAACATATAATCTATTCAAATCAATTGTGGTTAATCTTCTTTTCATATCATATATGATTGATATGGGAGATAAATTTATTTTGTTTTGTTTTTTAAATATTATCAGAGTATGTAGGTTATTATTTCAAAAGATATAAACAGATCAACAGTCCTGAATCAACCCACTACAATATTCTAAAACGAGTAGCTGGCATCCTCAGATGTTAATAAATCACTTTTTTTTTCCAAGAAGAACTGTTAATAAATCAGACAGTAAACACTGTGGATTGGAGACGTTACACAGCATGCTGAATCAGGCCCCAGATATCTCAAATTGATGCAGGATATTTCTGGAACACTGTCCACTAGACACCAGGAAAGGAAGGCAAAGTAGGATTATAGGCAGGAATTTGGAATTGTAATTACTACCAAAGAATGGCTAAAAAAACGAAGAAGGAGCGGGTGGCTCTCGAGAGTCTAAGGTGGCCAACCGTCGAACATGAAGACCACTTTAGACACCTGGTAGGCTTTTTTTAGTCCAGCAAGTGAAAATATCTCTCTCTCCGAACCCATGATATTAAAACATGCACAAAATGACAAAATGTGGGATAAAAGTTAAAACAGCCGGAATTTAAACACCCGATCCCTGTTCATAATCTTGCGCAAATGAACACTTGCCATAAAGAAAGAAATACTTTTAAGAGATTGAAAATCTTAAAAACACGAAGAAAGAGGAAAGAATTTACATATATTTGCAAATTGTAAGCTAAACCTCACAATCTTTAGACAAGGCCACTATTGCTATAATTGAAAACAACAACACAGGTCAAACAGTACTGATCCAAAACTCCCCTCGGGATTTACCATATCAACATGTAGATAGCTTAACCTTAAAAACCCAAATAAAGAGTAATTAAGGTTTTTACGATCCTTGAACTATGCCTCGAAATACTTGTCAACATCCCATAAACAAGAGCCAAAATCACAGTCCAGATGCACCGGCATATCAGCATAATCTTCTCTCAAAACAGTATCCGGTACACTACACTCCTCGAAAAAAATCGGCGCATGACTTTCAAAATCCCAATACTCCTTCAAACACAGAGGATCCATTGCCAAACACTCATCGTCATCACCCTTCAATTTTTCTTCTTGAACCACCTCTTTTTTTTGTCTCCAGAAAGAATCACTCTGAACAGCAGCATCAGCAGTGGCCTGTGACTCTGGACCCGGCTCCTCGGTAGATTGAAATCTAAGGACAGAAGTTGGAGAACATAGACTATTATGAGACTCTTTACCAGAATCATACCCAGAAATGTTAGCGATAATATCAACATCTGGGGTGTGTTGTTTGCTCACTGGAGTTTTTGTGAAATTGGTTTGCGCATCAGGTCCTTTGATACGAATAGCAGCCTCGTCATAAACCATGGCTGCCTCCTCTGCTGTATCATAAGTCCCCAGCCATACCCGGGTTCTCCTATAAGGGTCTCTGATCTCTGCTGCCCATCTCCCCCATGGCCTTTGCCTCACGCCACGATACTTTTTCCCTTCTGGATAATAATACTGATCCCTCGAGTTTTTTTTCACAACCTGCTGTCTTGATGATTTTGCCGCGTCCCTTGCTGCTCTGTCGCTGCAATTTTTCATTCGTATCTCGTTGATATGCTTTTTAATTCTTGGATGTTGGATCTTGGGTTCCTCATTTTCATCTCCAGACGAGTCCGTTGCATTGCCATCAGTTACTGAAATCCTTACAATTCTTGTGGCTTTTGAGTCCTCCCATCTCACCAGCTTGTTGGTCACGGTTTTATGCTCTGTGTATTTGGTAGAGAAAGGATCCATTCTTTTGATGTGATCAAGTCTCTTATGGGTTTGGTTTTTGGTTGAAAACATAGGGTTTAAAGAGAAATTTATTACACGAAACGTAAGAAATAGGAAATATCAAGGGGAATTTATAAACACTTGAAAAAATATAACTGTTCTGAGAATTAAAGAGTACAGGCAAAAAGCAGAGAGAGAGAGAGAGAGAGAGAGAGAGAGAGAGGAGGCAAATGAGGTGCTAACGATGAGAAGTGAGGAGATATCAAAGAGAGTTTCAGACTTTCAGTTGCAGGAAGAGTCAAAATGTCAAAAGGCTTGTGAATCGCAGTTTTTGACATGCAGCGTTTTTTTCCTATGGTTTAGTGAGTGTGAAGCTGTGAAATGAAATCTCCATTAGATTTATAATATAATCGGTTTTTTATAAAAAAAAAAATGGTTGCAGATATTTACCAAAGAAGAGATTAAAATGAGGGCAATCCCTCGCGACTCGCCGCATTTTAAAAAAATAATCTTGGGCTGTTTACACGTGGCAAATCTGGTTGGCCTGGTTAATGAGATGGGTTGAGAAACGGAGTCACCAGTTGAGCTTGTTCTCCACGTCAGTCACGCGCTAACGCATTTCGTATCGTTCAAAGCTTAAATCATACCATCCCAAACAGGCAGGGGGGTTAATGCTTGCCTGGGAGGATGACAGTTGCTCAATTCTCAGCCTTTTTTAATTTTGATAAGAGGGGGTGAGGCTGATATGTGACAGTCAGCGTAAGGTTAGTGTTCTGGCTTTGAATTGAAGCCACGTGGCTTGAGATTTGAGAGAGACCAGCTCTGTCACCAACGTTGGTGAAATCAAGTGCTGGGTCACAGACATGTCAGTTGGGATCTTTATGACTGTCGAGTTAATTAAGGTCAAGGAGTTTTATTTCTCCAAGACAATTTTGCTTGTCAATCAAGCATCTAATATTTATTTGTAGCCATTTACGTAATTGATTATTGAATTTATTCATTTGCTATTATGGTCGTTGTATCAATTTTTATATGTGCTTTTGGGAAGGATCTTCAGTGGATGTCTGTCCATCGAATATTATGTCAAGATCCACCTGCATTGACTACGTTTTGGGTATTTATAAGAAAGTCAATACGCATCTACTTTTTTTATATTTTTGAAGCCAGGTCTTGTTTTGTTACTTTCCAAATTCTCTGAGATTTCTTTTTAAAAGTTTTTATTTTATTTTAAATATTTTTTATGTGCTGATATTACAGTTAAATTTTAAAAATCAATAAAAATATTTTAATATATTTCTAAACAAAAATATATTTTAAAAATAACATCTTTGCAAAAAAGTCTAAAAATGATTAAATAATTAATTAATTTATTATTATTTTAAAATTGGTAGTTCTAGCTGCTGATTTTTTTTTTTCTCACCTCTAATGACTTGTATGGTCATTACATATACCTGCATTGCTGCCTTTTTTTTCAAGTTAAAGTGAGGGAAATATATTCTTCATCTTTTTTACTATACTGTATGGTTTTTTCAATTTTCACTATGTATGTGACTAAGATTATAAACGAGATTCTGATATGTTCTGTTATTTTTTTTTCCATCTGGAGAATATTTTTCTATTTCCTTCTTTCTTTTTATTTTTTATATTTAAAGAATATTTAAATCAATACAGCAACATTCTCAAACATAATAATAATAATAATAATAATAATAATAATAATAATAATAATAATAATAGTATAGAGTATCGATTTTGTTTTAATAATCGAGGAATTTGTCCACACCTTAATCATCCTGAATTTTGAATCTCGAAATGGGTAACCCCTACACTCCACGCACTAAAAAACAAATATTTAACCTTGAGAAAATTGTGAAGGGACACTGAGAATTATTGAACCTTGAAGCTTGCGAACATAATAAGCTCTTGGCACTGAATCAGGGGGAGGACACATCCTCGCATGTAACAAATAATATTGTAACTTCGGGGCTAATAGACCACCTTTTTCTTATTTTTCTAGGTTTAGATTTTAATATCATTTCTTAACAAAATTAATAATTTATTAAATTCTTTAAAAGCATCAGATCAATATTTTTAAAATTGTTTGAGAGGATATATAGTTTTAATTTACGAAACAAGTTGGCCCAAAAACACCTCTATTGCAAAAACAAAAACAAAGGATGTTAATAAAATACATGACATGGGAATTAATAAACAATACCCTTCATTAAACAAAGAATATATATATTGTTAAGTTAGTTTCGAAAGTATTTTTCATTCAGAAACGTATTAAAAAGATGTATTTTATTTTTAAAATTTATTTATTGATATTAGTATATGAAAATTGTCTAAAAACACTCAAAAATTTTAATTAAAAAAATGAAAATATTTTTAAAGTGCAAACGCAATGACAAAGGGAATCAGATCAATAAAATACAATATGTTCTCTAATCAGAAAGAAAATTGTCCTATATCGATCGGTTTCAATTTACGATGCAAAAAGCCTTTCTTTTTTCTCCATTGTTTAAACAATGAAATTCAATCTATCTTCCACACAAAATTGACTGGTGTCGTTGAATTTTTTTTTAGTTTGACAACACAAATATTATCGGGATAGCTAAAGTCAAAGAATATATATTTTTTTTAATTACCAAGCCTCGAAATTAATTACAAATATCATTTATAAGTTTAAAATAAACAAATTAATACCTACATGTGAAAGAGAAAATTGAGGTGGCGACATGGAGGAGGAGGTTTTTGCAGTTTATGGCTTGGGGATCAAGCAACAGCGAGGCATTTGTTAAACAGTAAGGTTGACAAGGAAACATCTTCTCTTATTTGTTTCTGCCACCGTTTTAACTTAATTCATTTCATTCACGTGACCTTTACTTAACTCTCTCGTCTGCATCTGTGCCACGTCCTTTCTAAAGCTGCTCAATTTGAACTTTCAACGATTAAAAAATAACACACACACACACACACACAAAGCTTCTAGGAGAACATTTGTGATCTACTCGGCTGTCCCTGGAGGAACTACATAGAAACAACAAAGATAAAAGTCTTGCGATCAATAATCAAATCTCTGCAAAAAAAATATATCAAACCATTAAATAATGTCTATTGAAGTTTTGAATCAGGAACAATCTATGTTTTTTATATGCTAAATGAGTTTTTTTATTAGAATATCTATTATTATTAAATTAGGTGGATCAGACATGATAAATAATTTTTAAATATTGTTTGTAAAAGCATGTTTATGATTGCAAAAGTGTTTTTTATATGTATGTTTTGTTTTTATGAATCCAATTGGGGGTTGAATATGAAAATAAATTTAAAAAATATGAATCATTATAATCGTGGTTAGAGTAAACGTACGCTTTGGATCCGATCTTCGAGGGTTACACATTAATATGATCAAATTTTATTGAATATAAATGTGTCGTTAATGCTTGTATTCAAAATAATTGATTTAAATTATATAATTTTTTGAATTATTTATAAAGAAGCCAGATCCCAAAAAAAAAAACTGAAAGATTTGCCATCTGAGACTCGACAAAGCCCGACTCAAAAATTAATAAATGACCCAACCAAGTTACACAAGAAAAATGCCCGGCCCGTAAACGGGTTAGCCCACGACAGTCAAGCCCAACCCAGTGGCTGGGAGATGATCATCTGTCTTTGAATTTTTAAAACAGGTTCCTCACAGTTCCACATCACTAACAAGATGTGGATAAAGCATAAAAACAATTAAACGTTGATAAGCCTCAAATGGTTATTGGCTAAGCTAATTTATTATATTTAATTATTTTATATGATAATTGATACATTTATTTTTTGTGTAAATTACGATTATTTAGAAAGGGAAAATAGATTGTAAAAATGTTAACTGTGCATTTGTTGAATATTCTTTGAATACTACTGGTAAATTCTTAGTTTTAAATTCTAAAATTTTCAAGATTGCAAATAATATAATTATTGAGTGTATTTCTTTGAAGTATTTTTTTTAACAAAAACTAAGTTGTCTAAACCTGCAAATGAGAGCTCTTCTTCTAAAATAGACATGCTTATAGTAAAATTAGAAAGCGAAAGAGAAATATATTTTGATGTGCCTTTATACTTGAAAGTAAACCTAAAATGTACAAGGAAGTTATCTTTCAAGAAATAAGATGAAGGTTTGGTCTAGTGGTTGAAGGGACTTGTTTTCTTCCTCTGCACCAGGGTTCAAGTCCCACCATGCACGCCCGTCATCCCCGCGGTGCCTTACATGCTCACTGAGTTTGCAGGATGTTCAGTGAGTCCGGGGATTAGTTGTGATGCGCGTAAGCTGGCCCGGACACCACGGTTATATATATATATAAAAAAAATAAGATGAAGGTGCCAGCGGCAATATAAAAAATAAAATAAATTGAATAGTAGCCCTTACAAACATATAAGTAACTTACTTATCAAACTGGTTGAAAACAATGGTCAGTAACTTGACTAATTAAAATATTTAAACACACGAGACTTGAATGCTGTCAGGCTTCAATGCCAGATCATAAAAATGTTTTTAATTGCTGGAGTATTTGGAATATTTAAATGCATGGCATTGATTAAAATTGTAAGTGGTTGGGTGACGTTTTGGAAAGTACAATCAGAGAGTTTTGATGAAAACACTGAAGAGTTTGAGGACCAAAATGACTAGAGTGTTAATATTCAAATCCACATAAGAGGTGTCATCATCTTAATCCCCTACCATGCAAAACGGGCGGTTTTGATTCAATTGGATTCAAATGTATTCTAAATAAAACATACAGCAGAATATATTTAGGTAAGGAAAAATATATTAAGAATTTATATTTTAAGATGAAGTAAACCTATTTAAATTCCAAATACAACAAAAATATATATTTTTAATCAACCGCAAGTGTCTCACGTTATATTTTAAAATAACATCTAAAAATTCGTATTAGAAACATCCCTGTGGACCCATGCTAAATCCATTTCCATGTGCACCAGCTAAAAAGAAAATTCTCAATAAATGCCACGGAGCAGAGTAACGGGTTTCATATCTCTCTCATGCCATCCTGATCAGCGAGGCAAGCTGTCCATGCACATCAATTTTTAACTCCTGACCTAATTTCGAAATTAAAATAAAATAAAAGCCCCCACACGTTACGCCGTTTTCAATTATGTTTCTTTGTTTTTCTCTCTTTCTTTTTTCCTCCAAGAAAAAAAATCCACCTTTAAGAATGGCAGCCTGTCAGCTCCACCGGGAATTCAGATTCTTCAAAAGAAAGAGAGGGAGGGGGGGATAAGACATTGAACAGGATATAAATAGAAAGCTGAGCATGTCCAACCACCCAAAAAATAATTAAAATAATTAAAATTCATCCCCATTTATGTATTTTTATGTATCCTATTACATCATAGGAGGAATCAAACTGTAGACGTGGACCCACTTTGACTGTTGAATGATGCTCTTTGATCTTCGACTTCTTCCCACCACAACCCTCTTCCAAGTAAAGAATATGTGTTCTGTAAGTATTAAAAACTAGCATGCCACAGAATCAGGTTTAATCTAGGTGCATGTTTCTGTCTACCATCACGAATTGCCCCAGCAACCAGTCTTTTTAATTTACACCATCAATCCTTCACCCACAAGAACTTTCAGCGGACGACGAACCTGCACCCAGATCAACAATCTTAATCAGCACTGTCAATTCATTAACCAGAATAGTAGCTTCAGAGAGCAAAAATGCAGTGGTGAGGACAGCTGTCGCTGCAGGCACATTTTTGAAATATTGCTTCCAAATCAAAATCAGGCAATTGATTCATATGGATATGATTGATGGTATCCGGGCAGTGAAAAGATTCCTGGCTCTAACTTAACCTGTGTATATGGGCAAGGGGTTAAATCCTTTGCAATGAGATACGAACATAACTTTGCAGTTCTACCAAACAAAGAACAAATGGAGGGCCATCCTATTGATACTCACCAAACGAATTTAAATTGAATAAATGAATCAATCAGGATGAACTAGAAGTGTTACCATTTAAGTATTTTCATGACGCATCTTGGCATCTCACCACTTTCAGTCTCCTTCAACGTTACACCTCCGCACAAAACTTCCACCCCCAGCATCCCTGTCTTCATCCCTGCAACGCTAATTCCAACTCTCGTTCTCACATTCATCTTCACCTTCAGTTTCTTGTTCTTGAACTGATTCAGAATCGCGGATCCAATTCGATCCTCAACCAGCTCACTTTTCACACTAGTCACAGTTTTCAAGCTCGTCGCATTCCCTTTTTCCTGTTTAAACTTAGGCAAGCTCGTCGAACCCAAGTTAACTTCTTCGTCTCCCATTGTAGTTCCCACCCCAGACTCTCCGAAATGATACATGATTTTTTCATTAGGATTCCTAACTTCAATTCTTGCAACCATTTTGGCCGTAAGGTACGTGCCATCTGATTTCTTGGTGACTCTAAAAGTGGGGAATTTAAAAGATTGGAGGTGGAAAACGGGGAGTTTAGGATCGAACCAGATGTAAAATAGACCACCTGAGATTACCAGAAGGAGAATCACGATAATAAAGAGAAGGATTGAGCAGCATAAGCATAGACGACAATAATGTCTGGACCGTCTTTTCCTTGGCTGGAGTGAAGGAGGCACTAATGTCTTCTTTGTAGGTAGCGGTCTCGGGGCAGATTTTACCGGGTGACTGGGGTCTCTGTAACCTGGCGGTCTTGGGAGAACTGGCTTCATTGGTTTGTCTGCCATTAATTACAATGTTGAGTTCTGATTCTTCTGTCTGTCAAGAAATTGACCATCAATCAAAAGAACGATTTTCCAACTGCAAGAAAGACTGGCAAGGACCTAAATTCAAAGTACAAATAAATTAACCAATACATCGTGAAACTGAAGCAGTCCCAGTTTTAAAACAAGATTCATCAGGGTGAAAACGTGCAAAAAATTGAAGACGAACTGTAGACAAGGAAAGAGGCAAAATTACCTTGATAGAGAAATGGCAGAAGTAATGTTGATCAAGCTGATTTCTTGTTGAGATTTCAAAATCTGGGGTATGGAGAGATCTGCATCGGGATCTAAAAACATGAAATTTTTATGAGATCATTAAATAGAGAAGGAAAGTCGAATTTTGAGCATTGGATCACGAGGACAGAGTCACTCTTAATATGGAAAGCGAGAGAGAGGAAGAGAGTAGGATGGGGGCGTTGTCTCTTGTTGAAGCCTTGCGGTAGCTTGCGGGTTACACGCGCGGTGATGCACGTGATGACATGGCGGGAAGGTTCTTGACGTTTTGTCATGGTTTTAAAAACTGGCCTGGTGGTCGACCCACTATAGGTCCGGGTCACTGGTTTTGATCGATTTACTGTTTTTTATCAGGTATTGGATTTTTCTGGATCAACTTATTTATATAAAAAAGAACTTATAGCGAAAAATAAAATTACTTCTGTTAAAAAATAAATAGTGAGTAAGTTACCACCAAGATTTTAAGGAATCAATTAGTTTTTTTACATATATTTTTTTAAACCCTATCCGGACTTACCTGTCATTTTTACCGGATTTCAAAATTATACACATCAAAATGATATAAAAATATTAAAAATAAATTAATTTAAAGTAAAAAATATATATAATTTATAATTTTTTTTAAAGAATTTTTAAAAATACAATGTCAAACACCCTCCAAATCAGTGTCTTGTGTTGTGTCCGGAGAGAAAAAATTATAAAGATTTTCAGGTGTGTAAATGTGTTTTTTAGTAGGAAAAGTTTGTGATTTTTATTATAGATTCAACTAAGTTTATTAAATTTGTATAAAAATAGATAATAATGGTAAATGAACTAAATTTTAAAAAAATGAGCATGATGACAATGCCTGACAATATTCTAGAGACATTTATATGATATTGCTCGATAAAAAAACTAAAATCAAATGAAATTTGATAAAATATCTTATAAAATATAATTTTAATTAATTTTAAGATATAAGAGAGTACATGAATCTTGAAAGACAAAAACATGATCTAAATTATAATATTGTGATATTTTTATAGAAAACAAATAGTATAACTTATTCACAATTAAATCAATTTTGAAGGATCATATTTGGGAAAAAATGATTAGAAAATCATTTGAAATTAACTTGGCTCAGTCCATCAAACTCGTGACTCATGTCATAGGACAAAGATAACTTAATATAAAAAAAAATTAAAAATACGAAGTCAATCAAAAAACGATTAGATATAGAAATATATATACATATTTTTTTAAAAATGATCAAAATAAACTGGGATGAACCTATTAATTTTACGATCCAAGTCATAAGACCGAGAGATAGCCCTTTAAAAATAAGTCATGAAATTTATTTTCTAATTAATTTAATATTAAATAATGAGGCTAAATTTCTTTTTTACTAAAAACACAATAAAAAAGCTAAAACTAAACTCAACATAAAAGATGACTAACCCTATTTTCTAATTTAGAGAAAGTAAGGTGCGAAAAACGATGAGAAAGGAAAGAAAAGAGAGAAAAGGAAAGAAAGGGTAGCCAACGCTAAACCAGACTCTCCCAGTGACACGAGTCCCTGAAAGAAAGGCCACAGCCGAGACGATTTCAAAGTCTGAGGGAAGGCCCACATGCCACTTAATTGCGACGGCTTCCATCACATGATAGTGCGTGCATTACACACGCAGACAATTGTTTTCCTTTGGTCCTTGAACTTTCTAAGAAAGGGCTTGAACTTTTGTTTGAGTTTTAATTTGGCCTTAAATCTTAGATTGTTTTGGATGAAGTAAATTGAAACCGGTCCTGTTAAATCAAGCATCGAGCCGAGCCGGGTAAGAAAGTCTGAGCCTAAAATCAACCTGCATGGAAGCCGTATTGCTTTAATTTGGCTATATTTGTTTTCCTTCGATCATGTATTTGAAGTGGTTGTTCGTGGTTTTTATTTTGGCTTGCTTGGATTACACGGCTAGCTTTCTGATTTACATTGTACTCATTTACTGACCTTGGGTTACAAAATGGGTGTGATAGAAAAGGTGAAAGAGAAAAAAATATTTGACTTGTAATAAATTATTTAGCATGGTTGTTAAGCAGGATATAATAATTTGATTTTTTTTTTACTTCTTATATAGTTCAGGTTTGAAATTAACCCATGCAGAGTTGACTGAACATAATTTAATTAATTTGATGAGTAAGGAAAATACAAATGATTGGTTGAAATCATTGTGTAGATTTAAAAAAAATAAGATGGTTTTTTATTTTATTTTATTTTAATATTAAGACAATAATATATTGAATTGACTTGATTTTTGTGGTTTAATATACTAGACCTACAATTTTGGTCACGGACTATGTCGAGTTCAACAAATGTCTTAACTATTTTAAGTTAATGATATAATAATCAAAATAAACACTCGTAAAATTGAGTATCAATTAAATACTGGAACATTCATTTGCAATTGAAATAACATCACAAGAAAACAAAAATAATTATGAAAATAAACTATAAATCAATAAAATGATAAAATCGAAAGGAAAAAAATCCATCAAATTAAAAAAAGAAGAAGATGAAACTCAAAATGAAAAGAAAAAAAAAGAAAAAAAGTGATCGATTGAGTGAGTCGTCCTTAAAACCTGTTAACTCAACCCTTTGTCTGGCTCGAGTTTATAATTAATCCACATAAAAAATGTTTTGAAATGACTTGGTTAACTTGACAGGTTTAAAGATAACTCATACAATCAATAAAAAAAATAGTTTGACTAAAAAACTAATAATCAAGATGATATTTAAAAAAAAATACAAGACAATAACATATTAAATTAACTTGGATTTCATAAAATTAACTTGTCAAACTTACAATTTAAATTATGTAGGATATAATTTTTAAATAAAGAAAAAAAGAAAAGGGGGTAGTTCCTCACGTGAACATGTAATTTAATCTAGAAAACATAAAATCAATGAAGGAGCAAGAGTTGCCATCTAGAAATAATGAAATATAATTAAAGATTCAAAATCACGTTAACCTTCGTAAAGGACCCGCTATGAAAGAAATTGAAAAATCATCTCGCTCCCGTCAGCACTCACGTGCCCTTCCGCTGTGATCAATTACAAATCACCGTAACAAATAAGCTGCCATTATCCACTCAGTTTATAATTATAAAATATTAATTTAATTGCTAGCTAGTTTGTTGCTTTCAAACAATGAAAATATTTTCAAATTATTTTTCATAGATCAAAATTAAATTCTTTTCTCAGCAATGAAAACTCAAACTATTTTTTAAAACAGAACACCTAGTCATTTAACTCTCAAATATTCATAAATAATTTATTCTAACTCTCCTAGAATTCAAATTTCAAATGATTATTCTAAATAAGTTATTCATTAAAAAAAATTCTCTAAACAGAATAAAAGAGAAAATGAGTATTAATCTAAATACTTCTTCATTTATATATCTATATATAATCATAAAAAAAAATTAATTAAAAAAAAGGAGAAAAAAATACGTTTAAAATTAAAATTGAATAATTTTCGTGATTTTTGATGTTTGAGGATAAAAATGTATTTATTTATAAACTCATGACATGTCGTGCATGCCTTACAAAAAATTATTGTGATTTTTTAATCATATTATTTTTTTAAAAAATCAACTGGTTTGTAATTAAAATAAAAATACCTAAAAATGGGATAAAAATAAATAATAAAAAGTTATGCACATCGATATTTGAAAGGATGAAAAGTGAATACAGAAACAGTGAAAACCCACGCGATTTAAATTTTTAGGTTTAGAATTTGAGGTAATAATTAATAATCAATACCGGACGCAGCTCTTGCCCCTCCAATTCTCTTTCCCTCGGCTGGCTTCTGGCAAACATGGAGTTCGTGAACCCTGAAGGCCTTCGTCTGGACGGTCGCCGCCCCTTGGAAGTACAATCCACTTCTCTACCGTTTTGTTTGGCTCCACTGTTTCTTCGTCGTTGCTTATTTTATATCACTTTTACCTATTGCAGATGAGGCAACTTAGAGCACAAATTGGTGCCGTAGCCAAAGCAGACGGGTATGTTTAATATTTCTAACCTTGGTTACTTAAAATCAAAACAAAAAAATTGAAGTACAAAAAAAAAAAACTTTCATTTGTTTTGTAGTTCTGCTGTTTTTGAGATGGGAAATACTAAAGTAATTGCTGCCGTTTATGGACCTAGAGAGGTAGCTGCCGCTCCTTTTATATTATCTTTAATCTCCCTTTTTTCATTACTTATTTGTTATGTTTAGTTCTAATTTTTTTGTTCGCAGGTTCAAAATAGAAGCCAACAGATTAATGACCAGGCACTGGTAAAAATCTTTTATCACAAATTCAGTTACTTTAATTCTTTTATTAATAAAAATGCCTGTGTAATGATGTGTATTTCAGGTGCGGTGTGAGTACAGCATGGCTAATTTCAGTACAGGAGATCGGAGGCGAAAACCAAAGGGTGACAGGTACTCTATTTTATTTTATTTTCAAATCTTTTGGTTGATTGTGCTTTTTTTCCCCGAATTTTAGAATTGGTTGTTGTATGAGATTTTTATTGAGCTATTTGCTAGTGGGCAATCCAAATAACTTGAAGTTGACATCTCTGTTATGCTGACACCGCTCTTTGGATTTTTTTTTGTGTCTGTTATTGTAAAGTACCAGTATTGCCTGTGATAATGCCATTTTCAGTTGTACAAATCGCTGGTTCATGTTTGTGATGTGTTCTAATCGTGGCTAGTATTTTTGATTGGTTCCAAGAATCACAATATATTCTGCACTTCAAATCAATGTTACAATAAACATTGTTGGGGTATATTGATTTGTTATAGATGAATGCTTTTGCAGGCGATCAACAGAGATTTCGTTGGTTATTCGTCAGACTATGGAAGCATGCATATTAACGCATCTAATGCCCCGTTCTCAGGTCCTTTTGCAGTTGCCTGAGATCTTTCCCCAACTCCAGTGGATGCTGATTCTTCTTCTTCTTCTTCTTACGTAAATGGTTTTCATATTTTGCAGATTGATATATATGTACAAGTTCTCCAAGCCGATGGAGGTAACTTCTAAATCATTAATGAATACCCAGCTCAAACTCATTGATCTTTGCTATATTCTTTTTTGTATTTAAGTGCTCCTTGACCTCTGGGTGTAAGTACATATTCTGTTCATTTTATCAGTACATTAGGTATTGCTCATTCTCTTTTCCAAGATTTAAGAGAAGAGGTCCTTAAATTCCAGCCACCATGTATAAATTGCAAATATTGTTGCTGGTTTTTCAGCCAATGGAGGTCTTTTTCGTTGTAAGCTACATACCTGCTAGTAATAATTCCATGATAATAATGCCTGCAGAAATTTTTGATGGTTACACTGTGACAACTTTGAAGGAAACTATACTTCATATATTTTATTTTTCTGTATCTGAAAAAGAAACATGGATAGGGTTAAATTAACAAGAAACATTAAAGAGAGCCAAGAGAAGAAAATTGGAGCAAGTTGGACCTGTTCTTCTTGTCTCCAATTGGAATAGAATACATACTTGGATAATTTGCTATCTCTCTCAAATCTTTGCTCCTCACTCCCGAAAATCCAAAATGGCCAAGACAAATTATATGAGTCAAATCAATCAATCTTGAGCTGGTGCTGGTGCTTAGAGGCATGGACATCAGAAACATCCACTGCTTTCTAAATAAGCTAAGCAATACTTGAGGAGCCTGTTACTCTTAGTATTCATTAATGCACCACCACTGAAAATTTCCAAGATGCTTCACTATCTTGCTATAAATTTCCATACTCATTAATGAAAATTTTGTGTCCTTCATTAAGCCATATGTTGTCTGCAGGAACTAGATCTGCATGCATCAATGCTGCAACTTTGGCCTTAGCAGATGCAGGTATCCCCATGCGTGATCTTGTTACTTCCTGCAGTGCTGGATTCCTCAACAGCACTCCTCTTCTTGGTGAATTCTTCATGTCTCTCATTTGAATGTGAAGTTTTCTTTTTTCTACACTAATTTATTTTTATCATATTGAAGCTAACTTTCATTTTGTTGAACCCAGATTTAAACTATGTTGAAGACAGTGCAGGAGGTCCTGATGTCACTGTTGGAATCCTACCTAAGTTGGACAAAGTGACACTTCTTCAGGTTTTTATGATCTCTATTTCATATAATAGTCCCTGTTAATTTAAAACCCTTTGTTTCTTCCATGGTGATTTTAATCATGAAAGTCTTTTATCTGGACAAGTATGACTGGAGATTTTCATCTTGGAAGTTACTCTTGAGTTGTGACAACAAGAATTTGCGGTGTGCAAATCTCTATCAAAAACTTGTGTCATTTTCTTTCCTTCTAGCCACTTTTTGTCACCCTCTAAATCTTCTTCAGCTGTAAAAAGAAAAGGTAAGATGAAAGTAAACACCAAGAAGCCCTTGCTCTCATGGTGTGATCTGCTCTCATAGTCCAGATACTTCTCAAAGCTACTTCTGTCACTCTCTTTTCTAATACAACACTACAATGTCTTGGAACTTGAGAATCTATCATTTGTGTTCAGCATGATCCCGGCCTTTCAACTCCATTGCTAGTGTGGGAATTAGAATTCTTACTTTTAGCTGAGCTTTTACTGCTAGACCCCTCATTTATGGTGTTTTTTGATGCAGATGGATGCTAAACTGCCAATTGATACCTTTGAAAATGTTATGCAACTTGCTGTTGAAGGCTGCAAGGCAATAGCAAATTACATTCGCGAAGTAAGTGATAGTTTGAATATGACTGAATGACCTATGCATCTTAACCATGTCTTAATGAAATTTATATATCGGCACGCATCTTAAACATTTTCATTATATCTGAACTATTTATTGTGTACCTTATGGCAGGTTTTGCTAGAGAATACCAAACAGCTAGAGTATCGACGTGGCTTGTAGTTCATAAGAAGGGTAAGAATTCTGGGCCAAATGCTATCATATGCTTGCAACTTGACAAAAACAGACAGGGCTAACCTTATCCAGTCATCACTTGAAATTTGTTGCCTATACCGGAGTTGCCATCTCTTTCGTGAACCCGACATCGTTAATTTGCTGAAGTCGTAGCGTACTGGGAGAGATTGTGACCACCATGTTTGTATTTTCACTTGTTGCTGGAAGTGCTTGGTTTAACCAGAAACATTGAACTCATGCCTTGCACCATCATTTTTGAATTGTTGATACACTGCAGTAAATTTGGCAAGGAGTATGACATGAAGTGGTGCGGTTGTCATTAACCTAGTAAAGGAATCCTTGAATATCTCTGAAAACGGGAAATAGGTAACTACTGACTTTTTGAGCTTCGTTTAACCGTGGGTTTGATAAAAAAAAAAAATTCTCAATAAAAAAATAAATGTCGTGATTTTCAATATAAGAAAATCTCAATACTGAAATGTGTATACACAACTCATTAAATAAATTAATATTTAATCAGTAAATAATGAAGATTAAGATATTTGTTATTGTAACAAAGGTTATGTATTTAATTTTGAATACAACAATTATATATGGCAATAAAAACTTATTTTTTTTAATGAAAGCAAACCAAATGAATTACAAGTCTAACCATCAAAAGTTAATGATGAATTATGAAAATCAAGAATCTTTTTCACCGTCGCAGTGCCAGTGCCAAACCCATTTTCCTATATATATATAAAATAACTTTTCGTTTCCACTAGCTTGGAAATTTCTATCAGGCGTTGATGGAAAGGGGGGAAATTGATTCATATTTCATGGTATTTTATATTAACCTTAGTGTTTTTAGAAACTCAATCCTATCCTTTTTAACAAAATATGTTAAATCTGTTTGTCATTCCATCCTCCCTCCCCAGCTAGAAATTTATTAATATTCATTATATTTCCCTTCTGTTTCCTATCCAAACAAATAGTTTATTTTCCTTCATTCCACTTCTTATTGAAGATCCCAAACAAGTTATATATAACTTTCCCAAAACAAAGACTTGAAGCTGGAACTCGAGGCAATATGATGTTGAAAACATGCTATCACGGAAGGCAATATGAGCTAAAAAATCTCTATTGAATATAATTTCATTAGTCATTTGCCAAATTAAAAGGGGCAATTAAGCATTCTCGATGTCCCCTTCTGGTGAACCGGACTCCTGCTATCTAACCTTTTATCATCTCATCTTTTATCTGCGCTAATATTTTGATTAGAATTTCTCTAGTTTGAAACAGCTCTGAAACATAATTACAGTGATCAATTTCTCATATCCCTTTTCTAGCTAGGCAGTTGCATGCGTGGTCATCAGGCAAGCTCCACAGGAAGCTTCACATAATCAAACGCCCAGAACCCAGCTAAAGACAATCGGTTTCCTGGCGCATTTTAAAGGGCATCTCAATTTTCAGTCATGATTCATAATGTACATCAGATAATAATAGCAAGGGCATGTCTTGTAGAGAAGAACGATCTTCTCGAGCTCGTATCACAAACATGTTAAATTACGAGTTCCCAAACCTTTTCCCAGAATGAGTTTCTAGTTCTCTTCAATGTACATTACCTTTCAATGGCGATCCCAGCACTGAATATTGATAAAACGCATCAGTTCTGCCATGAGAGAGCTACCTTAACATGTTAAAATTAAGAGTCTCAAGGATCGGCGCCAATCCTATCCAGATATTCTATCAACTGCTAAACTATTAACCGCAATTTTGGGCTTGTAATTATACCAAAATCACATGGTTGCTTTGGAATATATGACAAGGGAATGCATGTTTCATCAACCAGCAGCCACAGCATCAGCTCTGGGGCTTGCATCCAAGAGTTGATGTAGCTTGGCACCAGAGTTGGAGTTTCGCTGCTCATCAATGTTGTTTAAAACCATTTCTTGCGTAGGTCCTAATCGCGCATTCTTGAGTTTCTCCTGCTAATTGAACCACTTTAAAAGTTACAACATGGATCATTAAATACCAGCGAAAAGCTAAATAATAAACGACCTCCTGGACTGAAGGATTGCCAAAAAGCTGAAAGGGTGTACCATTAATGCTGCATTTTCAAGCCTTAGTTTCTGTGATTTCTCTGTAAATTGATCTATTTCTGATTTGAGTGCCATGTTCTCTGTATTCAACGTTTCTACTTTGCATGCGAGTTCTTCAGCCTCAGCCTGGAGGATCAAATACAAAGCATGATTTCAGCGATATATTAATAGAGATTTAAAACGACAACAGGATGTCTGGGGGGAGGGGAGTTACAAATCTACTCTACCTGCTTCCTTAATCTTGACCTTCTAGCAGATTCTCTGTTCGATTGTTTCCTCCTCTCCCGTTTCAGCTCCCGCTCATTCTGAGCACACCACCAGAATTCATAAGAAAATGCACAAGACAGGAAGTATATACTATTCTAATTAGAAACAAAAACTTTACGAAAAAGAAGAAAAAATTGACATTAACATGTTTGGGGGGGCACAGAAGAAATGGTTGGGACAAATTACGACATTTTGACAGCATATATTACACCTGTACCCAGCCTTCAGAAGGCAGCAAGACACCAGGTTGAGGAATAGTAGCAGGATTTGTCTTGGCAACATTCACACTAGAAGGGTTCCTGAGCTCCAACGCTGTGGTCATGCCAGGATCAACAACTGCACCCAAAACCTTGTCAGTGGATGGATTCACCTCTCCAAGAAGAGGGCCACGGTTTGTCTCTATTTTTTTATCTCCACCTGTTGATATGATGATTGAGTTAAAAAAGCTCTTTTTTTGGGACACCGTATATAAATGAAGCTTAAAAACATCAAATCCAAAGACAGAATGTGGATCAACAATATATGGTCCATTATTTATTCCCATCCCTGGGCAGTTTATTTTGTTCTAGAAGCCTAGAATCCATTGCCATGCATGCATACTGTTCAATTACATGGAAAGCTTCCTCATCAGAGCATGCTGCGAGGTTTATCCACCATTGCCCCCACAACATTGATCATTCTTAAATAAAATATCATTATTTCAGTTTCTTTCTGGCTAAGAGTAGTTCGTCTTTATCCAAGATTTCGCCTAAAAAGAAGTCATTCATAGATTGACTACCAAATCGAATGGTGAGGAGCACTACAACACGCCCCTCACATCTGATAACCATCCCTTTGCAAATGAGCTCTTTTTGGTAAACTGTTCTGGTCAATATAGACACTGGCTTTGTCATTTCTCAACTTGCAACATGGACAGATGTGACATGACAGGAAAAGAACAAATGCTACTAGAAATTGAGTTTGCAGGTCAACACTCTCAATAAAAGATGAGGTCATACCAACAGTTGGTGTTCCCTCGCGGCTCCGTTTCTTTCCCTAACAAAAGAAGTGGAAAAGATTCCAGTTAACACTCAAAATCGTATTAAATTTCAAAGCATGCAAACACTCATGAAAGATAAAAGGGTTCACCCTAGCTGTATTCCCATCACTTCCATCACTGGAGCCTTCTGTCTCCATGCTGCACATGGCCAGAAAAATTAAAGCTCGGTCAAGAAAGTCTCTCAAAGATCGCCAAATTGGTCACCCGAACAAAAAAGAAAAAGATAAGAAGAGCTGAAAGAAATTTTGGACGAGGTTGAGGCGGTGCCAGTCTCAAACCTCTGAGGTAGCCTACTCCCACCCTCTGCACTCTCAGCATCACCATTGCCTATTGACATTGCAAGCCCGTCAAACCCTTTCAACTTCTTCATTAAACCCCGATCAGTATTTCCTGAAGATTTTGTAGGTGTTTCTGCACTCAAAGGGGTATTAGCCTGCATAATTGAACAAGTATTACATATGCTTACACAGTGAAGGCAAATCAGTTTATATATTTCCAACTGATGCATTTCTAACACATTTTGTTTAACTGATATTGAATACTACAGATAGAATCAGAACAGGAAGGGTAGAAAAGGAAATTTCCAAAGAGCAGGCTTCACTTACAGCAGGAGATGACAGAACCCCAGGACCATGGGGATGAGATCCCTGGAATTGAATAGAATGGAACTATGAGCATGTTATAAACTCGCCACTATTTACACTACAACTTTCAGTATTCTGTTGAAACTTTGTTTATCACTTATCCAGCCATTCTCAAAGTTAGAAAGCATTGTAACACTTCTTGAATAACATCAACAACCAAGTTGTTGAAAAAATGAAGACTTACAATTGGAACAGCCGGATGTGCATACACTCCTCCATGTGAATAGATTGCTGCATATGGTGCCCCATAAGGAGCCATCATAGGCTGGAAGAATTCAAAGTTTAAAGTCTATATCAGTGCTCAAGTCTCAATTTACTTCATTAATTCTGCCAAGATGAAATAGAAAACTGCTGGCAATCTTGAAAGAAAAATACAGCCCATCAAGAGCTTTAAGCAATACCTGTGGCGGGCCCCACATATAAGGATGAGGGGCATGGCCAGATGCCACAGCCGAGTTGTAATATGGTGGGAGAGCCACCCGGGAGCCATAATATGCCTTAAGATGATACAAATTCACTTAGTATCCCGACTGAATTGAAAGTGTCACAAAAAAGAAAAGGCATAGCCGAATATGCCGGTGATGTCTTGACTGCAAACCACTAAATGAAAAGGCAGAAAACAAATGCAAGCATTAAGTAGATAACCTGCATAGCTGCCCAATCAGGATACACATGAATGTTGGTCTGGTCCTGCCAATACAAAAGGATTGACCTATAATCAGGAAAAAACTTGCACGTAAATTATAACAAACTAATCAAGAGGCCTTGTTTGTTGGGTGAAAAGTATTTTTCTTTCTCATGTTTGAGTACATTGTAAAAAATTGATCAATAGAATTCACTTTCAGGTAAAAATAAAACATGTTTTTAATGGAGGAAAGTCTTCTGATTAATAGATTGAAAAACACTTTTCATGAAAAAAACTAGAAGCTAAAGTGGTACAATATATACATAAGATAATTTAAAATATAAAATTATTCGAAAATAATAAATTACTAATATATTTGTATGGAAAATAATATACTAGAAATATTAATATGAAATATAAAAGTATATTAATTTAATATAGCAGTGCACATAATACTTTAATATAGATAATATTGCTAGAAAATAAATTTAAATATTAAACATGTTATATTATACAATAGCTATACATTTAAATCATATTAATTGTGTTACAAAATTAGAATATCATTTTCAATGTTCTCTAAACACCAAAGATTTGTTATCTTTAATATTATACTTAACATATTATATTATAAGTATAGACATTTTATAAATCAAATTATAAATAATATATGACATAATAAATTGTCTTTTTATATCATTACAGTTTTTACACCTTATTCTTTTCTTTGCATGTGGCCTATATTTAATGTTTAATGTTTAATGTATGTTAGATAACTTGAAGAGGAAAAAAAAAGCATTAATAAGTGATTTTCCAAAATGAGAGTAACTAGTAGCATACTGTAGTTAGGCCCATCATAAAAAGAGAGAGAAGCACAAAAAGGAAAGATAAATTCTAGGTATAGAAACTCTCTTTTTGGTTTGTGTTTGTTTTTTTCTTCAAAATAGATCTCAGGAGTAATCAATAGGAGGCAACTAGTTACTTCTAATAGACACAATAAAACTTCATAGCCGGAAAATGTTTTCAACTTATTGCTAAACATTCCAAAAAAAAACTATTTTTAAGCAATCAATTGAGCTCCAAATTCAAGTATCGCATATGAAACCGGACAGGTTATTTTTGCTAATTACGAGTGCAAAAGATCACTCGAATAAGTAGCAGAATTCTTTCCCGTCAGTTTTGTTTTTGTTTTTTTAAAAAGGTAAAAGAATGTGACGATATCAGTTTCCGCAACTGAAATGTAAACACTTCTCAGCTTACTTGTTGGGCAGGAGAAGATTTATCAGACGCAGAAGACTTTCCCTCTTCATTGTTTCCCATGGTCAAACACCAGAAAAAAATCCTTGCTTAATTTGGAGATGATACGACTGCTTTAACTATCTCCCCTGCAACAAAAGGAGAAATGTTGCAAAGGTATGGGAGGCAGAGTATGAGCATATAGAAGAAAAACAGAAGATAAAGATTGAATCATGACAAATCCAATCATTCATATCGAGCCATTGCACAATTTCTAGATTCACTAAAGACCCGCAACTTCTAGGGTCAAGCCCTGTCAAAAAAGTCAGAAACCAGCTATCCCTATATGAATCAGCTTTCTGTAGGGGGGAAGACACCACTGATTTTCACTCGATAAAAACTAATTTTATTTACGAACCCAGCACAGTGAAATATAGATTTTCCTAAGCTTTTTTCAGACAAGGGAAAATAGAACACTGTTTAAGAAACTGTGTAATTTATAGATAAAACTTTGAGAGAGAAAATCAAGCCCCAGCTTCTGTACAGTGATACATCGGATCAGTAACAATCAACAGCTGAGTACACCATAAACATCATTAAGGATGTGTTTCTGAACTTCTTTCATGAATTTCAATATTTATTATTTTAAACATTCTCATCCTCAATTAAAAAGAAACAAATAAAGTTAAACTCCGTTGAAAAAATTTATGAAATCCGAGGGTATTAACGTCTTTCCACCATACCATTGGATCGCAAGAAAGCGACGGCCACGAGCACCGAATCCTTCACCAGGGGTATTATCCGTGAATAGGACTAAAATACCCCTACAAGTTTAGCTGGAAATCTAACATCTTTCTACACCTGCACGATCAGGTTCTGCCTAATAATTTTATCAGGACAGCTTAAGTTATAAACTATTTCGATTCTTTCTCGCAGATTTGGAGAAACAAAAGGAAAGAAAGCAAACTTTAAAAGTAAAAGAATAGGTAGCAAATTCTCTGTTTCGATCCCAAACAAAGAAAATTGAGGGATCCAGAAAGTTGGTAAACTGATTCTCTGTTCGGTTGCTAAGAAAGGGGTGAGAGTTTTTCCAAAAATATTTACAATTAACAAAACAATTCGATGTTTTATTCCTTCTCAGGCTCAAAATGGAACAGCTAACAGTAGTTTTGATTTTTTTCATTTTAACATGTCTCGATACTTTCATTTTCCTCGCCTTTCTCACTCACCAAACAAAAACTTACACCAATAATAAAATAATAATAAAAAGATATCTTCAAACAAGCACGGAATTTTAAGAAAAAGAGGAGAGAAGTCCAGGCTCTACATACCTTCCAATTCCCAAATCATAAATTTCCTTATCTTTACAGATAACAAGCTGTGAATTCCAGAGACTTGAAGTAATGCTCACTCCGTCTTCAGTTTACAGGAAGAAGGAAGTAACTTAAATTAGAAAACCTATCACTTACTTCACAGACTCTGCATTTTTTTTCTCTCTCTTAAAAAATAGAGGGGGAAATGCAAGTTCAATTTTTTTTAGACGGAGAAGAAACAGATAGAGAGAGAGAGAGAGAGAGAGATGGTGGAGGGGAGAAAGAGGGAGCGCCAGGGCAACATCCACGTCACAGACACGTGTCATATGTTAGGGAGGCGTATAAGTACAGCCGTATATACGAGGGGGGGGGGGGGTATGGTGGTTGTTGAGCTGGCCCATTGATATTTGTGCTGGCTAGATTTATTATTTATTTCCAACGTCACCTCCGGCCGTAAACGTGTTAGCAAATGACTCGATCTACGCGTCTCTCTAATTTAAGGGGGTCCAACCTATTCCACCCGTCATGTGCCTTACGTGGTCTCTTTTAGTCTTTTTAACTTATTTAAATAAACTAATCTTTCCTTTAAATATTTTTTTCCCTGAAAGAAAAGATTTAACTCTATTGAATAGACCCTTTGGAATCCACGATTGGCCGGCCATCGACGGGCCTGATTGGGGGGGCGTACACCACATTTCCCAGCCGGACCCACATTTGTTTTAACTATATGCACAAATATGATATAGGATTTGTTCGCAACTTTTCCTATGGTTTGGTAATTAATTTAATCCATGAAGCTTCTTCTCTCTTATTTGATGTCATCTTTAAGCTGGCCTGTGCTTTACCACCTGTAAATCAAAATATCATGCAATGTGCATGCAGTCTGTTTGATGTTTGGATATTGATTTCTTTTTTCTTTTTCAATTTTATTAAAGCTGAGGAGAGCCAGGTGAAGTGAGTGTTTTGGTTTTATTTGGAATTGCACTGCACTTTCAAATAAAAATAAATAAATGTAATACAAAAACATATTTCGTAAATATTATTTAGCATTATCATTGAATTTAGCGTGATAAGCCAATATAAAAAAAAACTTTTTAGAATTGTATTGTTGTGATATAGTTAATTTGGTCAATATAAAAAAATAAAAACTCGAATGATTATTAAAAAAATGATATGAGGGTGATTTTCTTTTTAAAAAAAGACAAAACTAGAGAAGAAAATATGAGAAATTTAAAAAAAAAAAAAAAAGCTATGAGAAAAGGAAAGAAAGAAAACGAGCTTCGCTTTTCAAAAAAAAAAAAAAGGAGCATCGCGTTTCATAAGTCTTTTAATTATATAAGGTAATTTTTATTTTATTTTTTCCATTCCCTGAACAGTCAAAATTTCCGACAAAGCGAACTTGGGTGCCGAGAAAGGGGAAGAATGAAGATAAGATACACGGTGCGTCTTCCTTGGCGTAAGCGAAGGTGGATTCTTTTTGGAAAATAAAATTCTAAGGAAAATGATTTGAAAAAATAATTTTATTTTATTTCTATCAAATACATCAAAATAAAATAAAAACACTTTTAAAATCAAATTACACAGAGACAAATCTATGATACTTTGCTATGTTGCGTCACCGATCGCGCAAGAAAATAAGGGGGCAGCTCATGTTTTTTGTACCTTGGCCGCTTCCCCCCTGCAAATATTATGAAGGCAGGCTATGTATGGCGTCTTGGCCGTCCAATATTTTGTTACTCCGGTTTATATACACACAGGAATTTATTTAGGTTCACTTTGTTTTTGTGTTTTAGAAGTAGTTAGAGAAAAAATAAAAAATTATTTACATTAAATTAATTTTACTTGTGTGTTTCAAATCATTTTAATATATTGATTTTAAAAATTAAACTTTAAAAGAAATATTTTATGTAAGAACTCAAACATGTATGAATTTGACAAGATGACAGCCTTGTCATTTTTTGGCTCAGCGAGAATTGGAGTCCATGCATGTATGAGTTTTGCGAGATTACATGCACATCATCTATGGACTTAGTCAAGCGTTGAGCTTAGATGTGTACGGGTTTGATGATATGCTCGACCCGACAGTACCAGGTTTGTGTTCTTAACTTCTTATTCACTCTAAAAGAATCTCGAGCTCCTCAATGAGATTAAAAGTCAAAAATATTTTATTTCAATTAGAAAAAATATTTTATCGATACATAAACTTTCTCCCCTTGAAAAAACAGATGGACCCAATAGCTATAAATTAATCAATATAACCTCTAATGCAAGATGTTTAATTTTTCTCTTCTTAAATTTGTTTTTATAAACAATAAAAGTTTTTTCTCTAAAATAACATTGATTTAATCATTAAATAGTCTTCAAACTTAAAGAAAAAGACTTTTCGCCGGTATCAAACATCATTCGCTAGCTATCCCATTAAAAAAACAAATCATATCATCAAAATTAAAAAAGAAAAGAAAAAAAGAGGTAAATATCTTAAATATTCGCTGACTTATGAGACATGACCTCGTCATGTATAGTTAGAGATTTTAGACGAAGCATCAATGTGATCGAAATTAACTAACAACCATGATATAAAATTAAATGGCTATTCTAACCATTTTATTATAATAGGGTATTTCTTGAAAACTCAAGAAGGTTTGAATTCTTGGTATGCTTGCATGAAAAAAGCCCATAATAAATCAAATTTGAATCTCAATACCCAAGTATTTTATGAAATGTTTTTTTTTATATAATATTATAAATACTCTATATCTTGACTAATGTAACGACATCATTAAGATACCATTCGCGGGTTGAGGTAGATTGTGTGGATGTTGATAGGCTCTATTGACGATGATTTTTTTTTTTTGTGGAATACTTTCTGGTTTAATTCGAACCTACTCCTTGTAATTTCACAAAATTAATTAATTATTTAAGTGGTTTCAAAAAATTATATTCTAGTCCTTATATTGTTGAGTATAGTCACAATTAAGTCTCTCTCTTCTTCTTCATTTTTTGGTCAATATCAGGTCTCTTTTTACTTTTTGTAGGTTCATTGAAAAGAAATAAAGGTGCTAGCAACGTGGGAAATTTTAATTTGAAAAGAATATAATTTGAAATGTTTGGCATTTCGTTTCTAAAATAATTTTTTATATGTTTTTAGACCATTTTCATGTGCAGATATCAAATATATTTTTTTAAAAAATAATATTATTATTTTAATATATTTTTGAATAAAAATCAATTTAAAAAATAATTTGAACTATATTCTAAAACAATCACTTAATAAAATATAATTTATTTTCATATTACAGAGACTGTTACTAGTTTCAAGAAATTACAAGCACTGGTAATATTTAATAATTCCTTTATTGTTTTTTACCGTCATCAATTCACAGGTGATCGCGAAGAAAGAAAGAAATAACATGGGGTAGTCCAGGGAGATATGCTAGTGGGATCGAACTCTTAATGCGTGGAGAGCACTACAGCCAGCATTGACTCCATGGCACTCCCCTTTTCCTATCTTGACTGTCCCCATTCTTTTCCAATTGCTAATCTTCATCACTTTAACAGGTCGCCTCACAAAATGCCCACGTGTACGCACTGCACACTGCCTCACAATTACAAAATATCAGAAACAAGAAAAACATTCTTAAATCAAACCGTGGGTCCCGTTCTGAAGTTGGACGATCACGCGGCCACGCAGGCACTTAATCCAACGGACAAACACAGGCCACGCCATCTTAGAATAAGAACGTATCTTCTGCCACCAAGGCCTGCCTTGGCTTAAAAAGCATCTTACCACGTACAAGAAGGGGTCCCCACAAGCTTTCGCACATGTCAGTGCGCTGTGGTCCGTGCTCTGACGTGTCCCAAGAATCCGAACTGAGAGCCGTATGGGACCCACGAGTATCCAGAGATTGCGTTACCATCTCATCTCACGCATGTATCACGCCCCGTGTACTATCGGGAGATTTAAATTGTCCATGTGTCGAATACTCCACGAGGAAGGAGAACACGCGGTTGCATTTTATTGGACCCTTCCGTCGTCCAGCTCATCCAATCAGCGTTAGCAACAGTTAGGATAGCCCGATTAGGTATACCCATACTCGAACCTCACCACCACCCATACTCATGCATGACCCATGGCGATTTGTCTACTTGTTTGTACACGTTCCATGCATACAAAAAAACACTGCTTTTGTTTGGATTACAGTTTTCATAAGGGTTGTCAATTTTTAATGTTATGCTTGGAATTGTCGTCATATCTTATACAATTTTAAAAAATAAAATAGTTCAAGATAAATTTTATCTCATTGAAAATTGTTCTATTTTAAAAAATAAAGTAATTCACAATAAATCTTATCTCTTTTCGAAATGTATTCGTTTCAAATTTATTAGCCACATTTCATTTATTTATATTTTATTTGATGATTACTTTTTTTCTTTCTTTTTCTTTATATATTCGTTTCAAATGTATCTTGGTTTTATAATTAATATCACAAATTTTATAAATTAATTTGACTGACTCGAGTTTTTTTTTCAAATTAATCTTGTTTGAAATAATGCTAAAGAGTCAAGTTATAAATGTCTAAGTTAGATTTGATGCAACAGTTTTAATTATTATACAATATCAAAAATCTCCCGATGGGTTAAAAATTTGTTTGATATTGTAATAATTGTTACTTTTTAGAGTGTTTTTACTTGAAAATATATTAAAATAAAATTTTGTTTCTATTACTATTTTTTTTAATTAATCTTAATACTAGTATATTAAAATAATTTATGTGTGTGTGTATATATATATATACACACACTAAAAAAATACAAAAATACTTTCCATTTGCAAAAACTAAATGCACTCTTGTTATGTCCGGGGAAAAAGAAAAATCTCACCCGGCGCTGTAGCATTGGAAGTAAAGCTAGCGGAACATAATCGCAACATAGCTTCATCACATGTATTTGCGTTCTCAAATGGACAGCGCTGCAATCAAAACATGAAACTCTGGAGCATCACATTTTATATATTAAAATTATATATATATATATATATTAGCATATTAAAAATATCTGAATATAAAAAAATAAAACAGAGAAAACATTAAATAATTTTCGAAGAGAATTAATATTTTGTTATTGTTTATTTTAAATTATTTTTTATATTATTAAATTATTTTTGTGTAATGATATCACATATTATTTTTTAAAAATAAAAAATATATATAATTTTAAAGAACACGAGGATTAAGAATTCGTTTTGTACAGTAACACATAATTATTTTTCGCTTTTAATCATAGCTAAAAGAATTAATTATCATCAAATTATTAAACCAATCTCAATTATACGTTTAAAATATTTCCTCATCGGTTGTATGTTTTTAAATTAAGCTATTTTGAATTATAGCTAATGGAAGTATTAATTATTATTAGATTTTCTCATTTAGTACTCTATGAAAGAAAGATGCTTGAGTAAATAACTAGAACTATTGCTCGTGAGATTTAAATTTTTGTTTTCTAGTGTCGAATAGAATACATGACTTCTTGATGGAGTCGGTTGCAAGAAGTTAGGGGTCTTCAGTTAAAGTTTTACGTGGTCTGCTTATTGTTTGAATAATCCCTGGTCACCAGGGACCTTGTTTTTGTATCTGAATCATTCTTGTTTCCCTTATCACGTGGCTTACATACAAGCTGCATGTCAAGGCTTGATATGTTAAAGCAATATATAATTATATATATATATATATATATATATATATAGAAATTATTTTATACCTCGAGTAGAAAGTAATTTTAAAAGTATCTTGCACTATAATATTAAATACATTTTAATTATATTTATATCTCTTTGTATATATTATTTTCATGTAAAATCACTAATGAAGTGTGATTATGTTTAAGTTGTAATTGCTAATTTTTAGATTTATCATTTTTTACATTGTAAGTATTGCTAATTATAGTTTGAATGGTGTTAAATATGTATATTCTTTTAATTCTTAAAGTAAATATATTTAAATCAATATATGAAAATAAAAAAATATTTATTGTCTAAGAAATAGCATGCGCGTGCATTTAAAAAATACTAATTTTCTTTAGTTGATTTTCAAAGTTCAAAGTTCAAACCACGAGAGAGAGAGAGAAGAGAAAGGGACAACACGGCATGACCTAGTTGGCATAAAAAAAGCATAATAACAGGGAAAAGAAAAGTTTGATAGAGTATTAGTCTAGGATTGTAAAATTGGACCAATTTTAATGAATTTGTTTTGATTTTAACGGGTCTACTTTTTTATCTAATTTTACTAGGTTTGGAGGATATACTAATATTAAATTATTATATTTATAACAATAATTTAAATGAAAAAATTATTTTTTTATGATATAATTGATACCGGAAATATATTAGATGTATAATTGAGATTTGAGACTGTTCAATTAAATTTGAGGGTTGCTCACCGAAGAAGGAACCAGCATGCGCGTGCCGATTCCAATTGATATTAATACCGAGCACGTGACTGGGTCTAATGGGGTGTGACATAAGAGTCAGAAAGCCACGTCAGAGATAAACATGAGCCGTCGATTACTTGTCAGGACTAACGTTGATGCGCAAGTCTCGGTTAGATGCGGAAAGAGATCGGTGATTGGAGGGATCTGACGTGGTGCTCTCCTTTTATATTTTCTCTTGGTGTTTTTTTTTCCCAACCAGACAAGGCATTCTTACAGACAAGATGACGTGTCTTGCAGGCACATAGTTGACTACGCTCAGGCGGCGGGTCCCAGTTGACGTGGACCTGAAGCAATACTGGAAGATCAGATCTAGATTCTGAGTTTTTCTTTAATCATATTTGTTTTAAAAGTTTTTTTTAAAATCCGTTTTTAATTATTTTAAAAATCGATATTAAAAATAAAATTTTAAATTTTAAAAATATCAATGTAATATATTTTTAAATAAAAATACTTTAAAAAATACCATTTAAAAAGGTGATCAACACACGCCAGTATAGAAAAATTATTTATATAGAATATAATTTTAATTACATAAAAAAAAACATAAAAGTGACCGTCAAAACTTAAATTTTCTTTTGAAGTCATTTTGCTGATGTAGATTTCTTTATTTTCCAATATGCACTGGATTAGATGGCCTTTTATAGCTAAAATGGATAGTTATTTTTTCCCCTGTTCTTTTCAGCCTGGACGTGGAGTGTTAATATATTTTTTCGTTTCATATTAATTAAGGAGAGTAAATAACTTTTCAACAGTTAGAAAAAATAAGAAAAAGAGTCAGTCACTTCAAAGTGGTTATGTGATTTTTATTTTTTTCATTCAAAATATATTAAAAATAATATTTAAAAAAAAATTCTTAATACCAGTAATTTAAGATGATCTAAAAATAAATAAGTGGTTTAATTTTTTCATAACATTGAAATAGGAATGTTCACGCAGCACTAATATTTTCAAAGAAATATAAAGAATTAGGCTATTAAATCGATCGAATTTCAAATTTTGATTAATTTAATAATATAATTAAAAAATAAAACATAAAAAAATAAAAAATACTTCACTCTAAAATACCCTAAATATAAAAATATATATTTAAAATATTCTCAAAGGTTCTTTTATGGTCTTGACAGTAAAGTAAAAAAATAATAAAGAATAACATAACCACATAAAAAGCAAAATTAACAAAAATATAAAGCTTTTTTCTAAGTAGATTAGTTATTAAAGGATAAAAACAAAAACTCAAGTCTACCCGAATTAGTCGTGAGATTATAATAACCTTGCAGAAAATAAATTGAATAAAACTACAAGGTTTTATTCAAAAAAAAATAATATTGAAAGGTGAAGCTAAAAAAATATTTTGGTTGAAACCAAGCTAACTCACAAAGTATGCAACAATGAGACATGAGATATGAATAACATCGTTAAAAGAAAAGCAAAACATGAAATTTGTTTTAAAAACTTGACTTGCTAAGTGATGTTTTAAAATATGATTTATATTATTCTCTGACATACTCTCTCAAGTGAAGCACTTTGGACTTGAAACTTGCACAGACTCACATTATTTTGTGCTTGATTTTTATCAAATAGAATAAGGGTGGTGAGATTCGAACTCGTCATCATTGGGTCAACAACGCTCTGATATGATCTTGATCATAATATTGTGATTACCTTGTAAAATATAAACTTGAAAAGATCATAAATTAAAATTCTCAATCAACCAGATAATAAGGGATTAAATTAAAAGAAAAGAAATTAAATCAATAAAGGATTTGAAATAAACTGAATAACAATCAAAATAATAAAGACCACACTTGACATAAATAAAAAATAAGATCAAATATCATGGTATAAAACTAAACAATATAATTCATTAAGAAAAAAACAAATAACAACGTAAAGAAGAAATAATAAATTTGTTAAAAATAAATGAAATAATATGTCATGGAACAAAATCGATCAAAAGTTAAATTCAAAACAAAATAAAGAGTTGTTAAAATAATGAGATAAAACCTGATACAAAAATAATATGGCAGGACATCTTTTATTTTGACAAACTTGTATGGATTCTCACGATAAGAAAAAGGAAAAATGGATAATGAGAGGGAAAAATGGATAATGAGAGGGGAAAACCATCGATTTTGCACACCACTTCAAATGCTGCTCATGAGCCACCGCTTGAATGTTTTTCTATTTATTAATATGAATATTTATGTATATCTTAAGTAATTTTATAAATTCTGAAATTAATAATTATATAAATTTTTAATAATTTAACTTGAATGTTGATTGTTGGAACGTGTCCCCGAACAATACGAGCACAATCTATATGTTGGCTTGTTGAATTCATATGCAAACTATGTTTAGTTTTAAATTACATTTTATAGGTATTAAAATATCAAATTTATCCTCCATCAATTTAATTGTAATTAATAAAAAAATAATAATTAAAAAAAGTATGGACCCCGATCAAATAAATTTTGCTTTTTTGAAAATAATATGCTCATTTTACTATGCTTCAAAATTTTTGCAAAAACAAAATTGAAATCACATTTCATGATTTCAAACACCAAATTCATGGTTTACCGGATTATTATTATTTTTTAATTTTTTTATTATCACACGTTCATGATTTCATCAATTTTGCAAAAATAAGTTATAATTGTTATATAAAAAACAAAACATGTCACTATTGATTGCATTGTAAGATTTGCAAGTCATTATTCTAAAAGCATGATCATAGAGATTGGCCCGGCTGTGGAAAAAACTTCCTTCGAGTCAATTGAATCTGAACACGAGAACCAGCATTCATATAAATTTATCATCTCAAATTGTGAAAGTGCTTTTAAAACCATCTATGAATAAAACTTAATCCTAGTTAATGCAAAAAATTATTCGAAAATACTGATTGCTGCTGAACAAAATAAATGTTAAAATAAATTAGCATCTCTAGCATTAGAACCGTTGATCTTGAGAATTAATTGTTAAAATAAATTCAAACGATGATGATTGATTAATAGAAAAATATGAGAGCAAAATGTGCTAAACTCGTCATTTGCACTTTATATTTTCATTTATTCGCTAAGAGAGAAACCCTTCTATTACTAATTAAATCAATTGAAAATCTAAATTTTGTATTCTGGTTAATTAATTATAATTTTTTAAAATAAAAAACTCATCCTGGTAAAAATAACGAGATAATAATTTAAAAAATAGATAATAATGAAAGAAAATTAGTAGAGATAAATTTATTGACTCAAATTGAAAATACATGTGCTTAATTAATTGAATTAATAATGGACGAGTTTTTATTTCATGACTAGTTGAAAATTCAAGGTACAAATAAATAGGTTTAGCAGCCATACACAGTCGACTTTCCAGCTGGCCAAGGAGTTAAAGTGGGCCTACCCGGACCAACTTTTTATTTGCATCAGCTGACCCTGGCTTCTTGTGGCCCGGGATCACCGAACCTGGCGCAGAACTGCTTCTGTGCCGGATGCATGGAAACTCAAGTCCATTAAGAGAACGTCAAGGGCTAAATCACAGCCCCCTTTTCACCCCCCCTGGCGCTAGCCAGATCGAGTCCATCAAGTTTTTCTCACACGATTGGTTGAGGTCGCGGGTTCCATCGGTTAGAATCTTGATTTTAAAATTGCAATTAACGATGACTCTTTTAGTAATCAACAAGATTCTGTGAATGCTTTGCCGCGGCACCAAATTATTTCATGTCATGAATTTAATTGAATAAGCTAATTTTAATTCAATTAAATGAAAAGAAAAAAAGAAAAGAAAAGAGGATACATGAATTAAATTAAATTTAGAAAATAAAAGCTATTAGAATAACCCTGTGATTTATTTTTTCTCCCAGAATGATACAAATGACATCCCAACTCCCAATCTCTTGAATATGGAAAAACAAAACTGGGTTAAAAAACAATTCTCGCTAATACAAGCTAGCATGACAAACTTGTAGCAACGTCAATCAAGGTTTAGCTAACCTAAAATATCTTGTCAAACTTGCGATTTATGTCACGAGATTAGAACAATTGAATGAAAAATAAAGACAATTATAAAGTTTTTTTTTTAAAAACATGTAGATGTTTTAAACCCATGACTTGGGTTATTAGATCTGAAAGATTCTATTTTTAAAATCATGAAGTTCAATTCGTAAAATACATGTAAATGTTTTAAACCCATGACTTGGGTTATTAGATCTGAAAGATTCTATTTTTAAAATCATGAAGTTCAATTCGTAGTCAATTAAATATGGAAGGATGAAATTGAAAGAAAATCAATCATATATAAGAGTATAAAAAATAACAATTAAAGAATAAAGATCAAAATTTAAATGCCAAATAAACTTCGTAACTGGTTGAACGGTGAAACTGAAAAGAAAAAATAATCTAGTAAAATAGCAAAATAGACATAAAAATAAATTTATGATGGAAGGGTGAAAGGTGAAATTAAAAAGAATAATATCTTTTGAAAAAAGGATAAGAAAAAAATAAAAACCAAAACAACAAGTATCAAATTAAAAAATATAATACAAACAATTGAAGTGAAATTTAAAAAACAAACAAAATCTCTACGAAAAAATAAAAAAAATCAAAAGAATAAGAATTAAATGATTAATTCAAGTGAAAAAAAAAGTGATCGAAATATTCAGAACACTTTTGATATACCAAAAAATTCTAATAAATTATTGTGTTTCATAAAAGAAATATACTATATGCAAAATTGATCTTGTGCAAAGAGAGGATTTGTTTTTTAAATAGCATCAATTAATACGTGCGACGTACTATATCAATATCCTTCCAAGCCTTACCTTTTAAATATTTATTTTTATTCCTATTTTGAGCTGTTGATTGCATTTATTTGTTAAATTCATTCCATTGTTAACCCCCAACAACATTTGGTCCACTATTGCTTTTTGTGACATCCACGTGCCAGCTACCTCACAATAAAAAAAAACACATCTGGTTTCAGAACATCAGATCAACTATTATCTTCAGCAAGCATCACCCTCAAAATTAACAGGATGTTAAAATGCCAGCTGTCTACTCCTTTGGAACTTTTCACTCGATCCACTCTGTATACTTCAATAATTATCCACTTTCACTCTCTAAGGTCAGGAATCATATCCCAAGAAAATGAGTCCCTCCAGCACTGTCACGCTGCAGCATTTTCTAGTCGTGTGGGTGGTGATGGTGGCAATGTGGGGCAGTGAAAGTTACTCCAAATGTGATTTTGAGGCGATTTTCAACTTTGGCGACTCAAACTCGGACACTGGCGGGTTCTGGGCAGCTTTTCCGGCACAGTCCGGTCCTTTTGGCATGACTTACTTCAAGAGACCGGCTGGTCGGGCTTCGGACGGGAGGCTCATGGTTGATTTCTTAGGTAATCTCTCTTCTACCATTGTTAGGCCTTGTTTGTTTTATCTTATCATATACTTGGTATCTTAGAAAGACATTCTGAAAATAAATCACATGCACGGTAGACAGTCAGTATCATGCATGGGAGCCACTGAGGACTAGTGTGGTTGGTTGTCTCCAGCAATTTGAAAATTAGAGCTCATTCATTTTGAGATGAAAAAGAAATGTTAGAAGGACTGTTTCTGTCACGTAACCCAGCAATTCAAAGATTTTTTTTTTCTTTTCTTTTTTACTGTTTGAAGAAGCCTTCAGCTTCAAGGCTACAGCCGCTTGATTTCTCCCTCAAGCGCGGAACTGTTTGGAACTTGCCATGGCACCCTTAGGTCTAACACCTAGTTCCGCTCCAGACAGAACACTATGATCTATATGTGGTAATTTCTTACCAGAAGACAAAACAACAACGTGGGAATTTTTGGACCATTCAAGTTGCCGACAAGAACAGCCACCAATAACATACCGACGGCGATATGATATCATTTCTCCGTTTCTTTTCCCTGGGAGCTTCGGCCCATGGTATATGGCTTTACTTCTCTAGGTAACACAGGCCATGCACAAACAAATTGCGATACCAGAATGAACTCTATACATATATTTCTGTATAATTATTTATAAATTAAACTAAATGATTGTTCTAAAAAGAAACTGGAAGATATAATGATCAACTCAACAGTGATGTTATGCTTCGTAGTGTTCTGGATATTAAAAACTCGTTTCATTACGCAGTGAAATGACCTGCGATATTTCACTTGACAGCACAAGCTCTGGGATTGCCATTTCTGAGCCCATATTTGCAATCGATTGGATCTGATTATAGACACGGAGCCAACTATGCAACATTGGCATCTACTGTACTATTGCCTAACACTTCCCTGTTTGTTACTGGGATCAGCCCTTTTTCACTGGCTATTCAGATCAACCAGATGAAGGAATTCAAAGTTAAGGTTCATGAATTCCACTCCGCTCGTAAACAAGGTGTGTACCGTGTCCTCACCATGATCCAGGCCTCACAGCTCTGTTCTAGACTAGCTCGCGAAACTAGTTTCTCTTGTTTCTCAATGCACCATTACGGATTGACATCTATTCGGAGACGAAGCTAATTTTAGCACCTTGTCTTTCAGGATCAACACCTCTCCCGTCACCGGACGTTTTTGGAAAATCCCTCTACACGTTTTATATTGGTCAGAATGATTTTACTTCAAATTTAGCTGCTATTGGTATAGGTGGAGTGAAGCAATATCTCCCTCAAGTGGCTGCACAAATTGCTGGCAGTATCAAGGTTAGCTCTTTTGCAAAGATGAACAAGCATGATGGCCACTGGGCCCAATAAGGGTTTTATTGGATATGACCTAAAGTAGGCCCAGTATGATCCAGCCAGACTCTTGCAGCCTGGCCTTTGTGCCCAAATTCACTGTGAAATTGTGAATGCTTGCTGGGTATTTTTGTAATGCAAACATGACTTGTTCTCCTGTTAATTTATATAATTTTGAAGGAGCTCTACGCATTAGGAGGGCGAGCATTTCTGGTTCTCAATCTCGCACCGATAGGCTGTTATCCGGCGTTCTTGGTGCAGCTTCATCATAGCACCTCCGACATCGACGCCTCCGGCTGTTTGATCTCTTACAACAACGCGGTGGTGGACTACAATAACATGTTGAAAAAGGCTCTCAGCCAAGCTAGAATGGCACTCCCAGAAGCTTCCCTTATATACGTGGACATCCATGCTATTCTACTAGAGCTCTTCCGGCATCCCAGTTCTCATGGTATTTAACACACTTAAACTACTCATTTGTTTATCCGATGATTAAACATCTGATAAGATTTGTTTGTTTCGGAGCAGGACTCAAATACGGCACCAAAGCATGCTGTGGCCGCGGGGGAGGCCCGTACAATTTTGATCCTAAAGCTTACTGTGGAAATACCAGAGTGATTAATGGAAGCACCGTAACAGCATCAGCTTGTGGAGACCCAGACAGCTATGTTAGCTGGGATGGGATACATGCCACAGAAGCAGCAAACAAGCTTGCTACAATAGCTATCTTGAATGGGTCCTTTTTTGACCCTCCTTTTCCTCTTCATCATCTCTGTGACCTTCAACCTATTAATTGATGTTTTCTCATCAATTTTAGGAGCTATAATAAAATTATTACTTCATGATGTTAGCCAGGCTGACGGTCCCCTGAATTTCATTTATTATTTTTATCTGGATCCTCAGAGTTCAAACCAGTCCTCAATTGTCGATGATGAAGAGAAGAATTATGATGGGGAAAAACGATAGAGACACGTTATATTATGTACATATCATATAGATTTTTTTTATTAAAAGAAGAATTATGGCGCGATTAATTTTTTCTTTATCAAAAATCAACTCAACTAAAAAAATAAAAAATATTAATTAAGTAAATGATAAAATTATATACACTAATTAATCAGTTGTAAATAAACGGAGGCTTGGGTGGGGCGTGCACCCCATAATGAAACAATACTCTGTTAATGTTTTCAGCGGCCCAAGGAATTAAAATGGGCTTAATGAGTACCATGCCTTTCTCCTATCTCTATAATGAATAATATTTTTAAAAATTTAAATAATATTTATTTATTATTTTTAAAAATTTATTTAATTATGATATAGCATAATATAAAACAATTGTTTTTTTTTTTAAAAAAAAAATACAATTGTAACATATTTCCCAAGATGTAGTTTGTAATTGAGAAATACTGGACTTGAGCAGCACTGCTGATGGAATACTGTAACTCTATCCATGCGTTGAAACATGGCAGAGGTGACCGTGTTAACAAGAAACCTCATCCTCGGGGACAAGTGAAAATCCTAACAGCCATTTAATTGATCAATAATATATTTTTTGATAACCAAATAAAAGAATATACTGCAATTCCATTGCTGTCGATTCCTCATTAAGATGACCGGAGAACTGCTTCGTTATAAAAAATCACAGAAGTATAGCGTGTTGACATCACAAGAGCTTTGTAAATCTGGTAGCAAATGTTCATATCTCATCAAGAGTCCCTGCTTTTAAAAAATAATTCAACAATGGTGTCCCTGCAACTCCATGCGAGCTTCGAGAGACGTAGCTCCTGTTTTCTGTGGCGTGGTAAGCTGGGATGTGTTTGGTGTGAGCTTCTTCACAAAGAAGGGAAGTTCGTGCTTCATCAATCCCATATTAAAAAAGAATGGGGGAGATCTTGAATATACAAGAGCTTGAGTGGAGTATTATTACTAATTCCAAGCTTAAATTTTTGGATCATATATAACTGTAAAGGTGCGCGGGATGAAAAAAATCGTTTGTTTTTCTGAATTAGATTATCAGTAGCTGGCTCATTCAGTTAATGGTGTTTGTGGCTATTTTAACTGGGAATAATTCAGTTCATGGATTGTTAATAATGAGTGCCGACGACGTCGTAAGTGTTATTACAACATTTGATATCCAGACGAGTATTATTACAGACATGGGAGCCAAGTTGCCTACCTGACAGAACCTGATTTCAACAGGTGCAAATTGACTTAATCAGGAAAGTACTGAGCAAATACATGCTAATTACTGGAATGAAAATGGATCCCAGAAGATGCCAATATCCTCATCAATCATGTTGTGAACCATGTGCACCAAGGCGATCGAAAATAAATCTCAGTTTCGAGCATGGATCGATGCCTCAGCTTTGAGAGCATGCAGCTCATTTTACAAACAGTTCTTCAATAACTAATTGAATAATAATAGTAAGAAAATCGAAGGTATCATCTCTAGCAAATTAAGAGGAGTGAGAAGTGTACAAAGAATCTGAAACGTAATCAAGGAACGTAATCTTGCTCAAGGGCTGGCCGTGTTCTTACCATCGATGCTGAAGGTATTTTACTTCTTCCGATCGAGGTTGCATCAAGGGCCACCCCATTTTCAGACTCCGCCTCCATTCCTCTGAATCTCTCACTCCTCACTAGCTTAAAAGTGGTGAATCCAATCACACCCAACAAAACCAAGGCAAAAATAGCAGATCCAAATCCAATCACCCACCATATCCAAACCCTGCTATTCTTATCTACTCCAGAATTTTTAACAGCAACTGAAAAATGGCCATCACCTTGTGTTATGCATGTATTTTCGTTAGTCATGTTCCTAAAGTGGACCAATCCATCTGGACCAAGTTCGACACATTTCAATATCTCAGGATTACCTTTCGTCACGAGGTTAGGAAACTTGATCAAAATAGGGTCACCCAGAACGTTAAACTTGAGTGCCTGATTACCCGATGCACTTGAATTTGAAGCATCGTAAGCCATGAAGCCGACAACAGGAGCGACCAATGAATAATCTGGGACCCTGTAATAAAGAGTAGACCAATTCCCCAAGTTTTGATATACTATAGATAGTCTCTTCACAAATGGGAATGGAGTAACCCTTGGTGGGATATAGAAAGAGCTGAAATTGACTCCCCTTTCCCAGAAATGGCCGCTCCTGAGCCTAACAACCGAGACTTCCATTCCAGAGAAATTAGCAGGGAGAGGAACTTTTAATGAAGTACCTGTACGTTTCTTTGCCTGCACCTTCATCGCGTATTGGTGAATCAATACATCTAAAGACTCAGGGTCATAGCCTGTTACGCCATGAACAGGTGAAATTAGCAGGACGAACAAGGGAAAGATGAGCCAGCTTCTGTTGCACCCCATCAAGATTGAGCCCACAAGCCTCCTGAATTACATTGTTGAATCCCCCCTGATAAATCATCAATTAATGAATGCCATAATAATAATAATAATAAATCACCCTTTGCGCCAATATTATATATATGTTGCAACAGGAACCCGGAGAAACATGTCAAGTAAAGGCAATGTGTATTGATAAGGCAAACCAAATCACCTTAATTTTAACACAGGAAAGTGGTCTCACAATGAGATCAGAAACTCAGAATTCTTCAATGGTTTGTCGTGATATTTCTGGAGGTGGTATCCAGGATGAGATCAGGGGCCTGGAGAAAATGCAGCTGTTCTATGATCGGGGGTGACAGGCTAGACTGGCACCAGAAAGAAAGGGTTCTTTTGAGTAGTTTTAATGGTGTCCCCTTTCAGATTCTCTAGTGCCTTTGTGATACCTGGTCAATTGGATTGGTTGATTAGAAATAAATGGTTTGGTTATGACAAGCAACCTAACGAGGTGTTAGGGTGGATTAGCCCAACGAGAGAGGATGGAATCTGGTACAAGTCTAAAAATAGATGACTTTTGTTTATATAAAAAGCCATGGAGTTATTTTTGAAGCTATGAAATATAGTCACTTGCAGACCCACGACCTATTTCTATGGCAGTTCTTGATTGTACCATTTAATAGAAGTAATTTTGTTCTTATAGCCACAACATGATCCATTTCGATACTTATCAAATGATTTCAAAACGTACAAAATTATTATTAATAAAACGTTTTGTAGTGTTGGTATCCAATTATCCATATGGGATTATTATTGTAGGATCGATATATTTCATGCGTGCACTATTAGGCTATTGCCTATTTTCACTATCCTTGACTGATTTTGCAACTTTGAAATTGAAATACTGTAGGTTTAGATGGGTGACACCATTGATGAATGTTACTCAATGATGATGTTATAAAATCATGGATTTATGTAGTTGAAAAATAGGTTAATTAGCCAACATAAGTGATAGCTTGGTGTGATATGTGAGATACCTGCAAATAATTTATTTTGATAGATATAAGAACTCTTAATTACTTGGATAGATAAATAGATAGATAGAGAGAGAGAGAGAGAGAGAGTATAATAATATTTTAGAAAGGGAAGCTCTGAAATATGTATACAAATATAAAAATAGATAGATAGAGAGAGAGAGAGAGAGAGAGTATAATAATATTTTAGAAAGGGAAGCTCTGAAATATGTATACAAATATAAAAATAGCTGAAAAATTATAATTTTTTTTATCTATATGGTTAATGGGGGTATTTATAGTCCATGGACATTTAGTTGAAGAGCTAAAGAGTTGTTTTACCCTTATAACATTAATGAGAATTAAATATTTTTTACATATTCATTGATCAATATCTCTTATATATGAATTAATAAGATAAAAATACAGCAAACCTTAAAGAGATTTTTGTGCACCTAAAGATGTATGAAGAGTAGGGTCTAAAATAAAATACACTGGGTCAGTAAAAAACCTTAAGGGACCTAGTTAGGGTCTACAAAATTAGGCTTAGAGGGATGGGCTCAAGCCACCCGATCGATTAAGGACAATATGAAAGAAAAAAGATCCCTATTGGGGTTTTATTCAATTGATCAACCATAATATATTTATTATAGTTGATGAACTTAAAGAGTTTTATAGTGTGTTTGTCACTTACTCACCTTTTCACTTCAGATGCTACTAGTTGAGTGGTTAGTCAATTCCCTTACCTTTTGTTTTTATTTTATTTTTTAAGCTATTTAAGATTATAATAACGTTTACTTTGAATTAAGCCACCTTTATCTTTGTACAATAAAACGTGCTAGTAAAAAATATCTTAACACATAAAACCATGTTAACATAACTTGCAAGGATGAAATGAAAAATAAAAAAGTTCAGTGACTGAAGTGTAAAAAGTAAGAGAATAAAAAATGAGTAAGGAGTACAATAATATATTAACAATTAAGGACCCGTTTGTGAATAAAAGTTTTCCTTTTTGTCGAAGAAAAAATAGCGTTGGCATTGGCATTATATATATAAATCTTTGTATTGTATATATATATATATATATAAATCTTTGTATTGTATATATATATATATATAAATCTTTGTATTGTTTATTGGCTAAGTAATTTAACTTCTCACCTTGACGAAGTGCCGACCCTCGCACCATAAAACCAACCACCCATGTGGAGGGAGCGCGCGCCATAAACATGGATTTTCAGATAGGGAATCGACCAATCAAAACGCACACAGAATCCACGTGCTATCCTCTAATTCAATGACCGAAACACAGCACAAAAAATATCATCACTGGATAAATAATCAATTAAACAAAGAACGGAGGAAATAGAAAAATAAAGGAAAACAAACAGAAGAGAAAAGTCGAAAAACAGAGGATAGAAAGCAAGAGCGCCACACATCGAGAATCCAAATGGCATCGACGGTGATTGCGGCGGCGGCATCTTCCTCCATGGCGGCCAGCGCCATCAGAGCCACCCGCTGTTATGCCTTGCCCTACCTCCCTCCTCGCTCCGCCTCATCTTCCCAATCCTTTCCCATCAAACAAGTCTCACTCACAGCCTCAGGTATATCATTGTTCTTTACTCAAGTTGAATGCATGAGTACACACAAGAAAGACAAAACAAAGCAAAGAAAATCTCTCACAAACAAATGTAAACAAACGCGGTGCATAGTAATTTTAGAAAGTTTTTAATAATTCATTTTTGCGTTACTCTTTGGTCATTTTTGGCCCGCAACTTTCACAGTTAGGAAATGTCTTCTGGTAGAGTTAAACCAGCTAGTACATTATTTATTTCCCAATCTGTCTATAAAGTGCTAGGTATGAGCTTACTTAAGAGGGATTTCTTTCTCATTTGCAAAACAAGTCCTGAGAGGAAGCAATCTAGCATGGATTATTAATTGTTGAGTGTGTTTTTCGTGGGATTTCCAGCTAGAGCAATGTCCTTGTAGATTATTATCATAATATTTTGTCACGTAAAAGGAAAACAAGTGTATTATTTTGAAAGGGATGTAGTTGGTTCCCTGAAATAAAAGCATCAACAAGTTGAAATAGGAATGATTATATATCTTAGGTGGCTTGATCATAGTAACTCTAGTATTGCTTTTGATTTCCCCACTGTAATTCGTGGTATTTTTTAGGAGAGTTGGGTAGAAGGAAAAATAGGAGGCTATGTTTAATGTTGATGACTAGTGACTGGTAATGGCAGCAAGGAAAAAAAAAATATTATAGAGTGGATCTAATTTTATTTACCTTTTATAGCTGGTGTTCATCAATGGGGCTCAAATTAGGGACGGGGCAAGATATGCACCTGGCAAACATGCGTGACTTTCCTTTTTGTTTCTCTTCTTTTCGAGGATATACGGCATCTTGGATTATGTGACTGTTAAAAACACATTTCGGGAATATGTGAGGGTTAAAAACACATTTGCAGACCATGTTTGGGTGGCTTTTCAGTGTCTTGTATTGCTCTTCATCTTGACTAGTTGTTCCTGTTTTGATTTTGAAATTATTACCAAGGTTTTTCATTCCTTTCAAACAGAGTCCCGCAGGCTCGCTCCTTTCCAGACCAGAGCCTCTTCTTCAGAAGAATCCCCAGTCGATGCTAATGAGATTTTCACAGACTTGAAGGAAAAGGTAAGGAACAAGCCTGACACGCTACTCCCATAGACAGCTTGGCACTCTTATGTGGTGTTTCTCTTTCTGAATGGTCCCATTTTGGCCCGGCTTTTTATGCGTTTCTCGAATCCCCTATATAGTTGGACTGAAATGAATTGCATCTGCTGTCAATTCTAGTGGGATGCAGTTGAAAACAAATCCACAGTGATTATCTATGGAGGAGGGGCATTAGTTGCTGTTTGGCTATCATCTATTCTAATTGGTGCTGTCAACTCCGTACCTTTGGTAGGTTATTCTTTAAAATAAGTATAGAGGACACAGGTTATTTTTCAGTTCTCGTAATTACTGACTTTCCACTTTTATCAGCTACCCAAAATCTTGGAGCTGGTGGGGCTAGGTTACACTGGATGGTTTGTCTACAGATATCTTCTCTTCAAGGTAAGAGATTCAGCATGTTTGGTCTGTTCGTGGTGGGTTTATGTATGCTTTTGAATGTTTTCGTGCAATCTGCTCCTGTCCTAGTAAGCCTCAGGTCAGGCAGAAGAAATATATATTAGGCAATACAAGCTAGTAACATCAATGCCAGCCCATTTTTTATTAGCTATAACTTGAGTTCCATGTATTCTGCATCCTGGAAATTGCCACAGGTTGAGATAATGTCGGACAGAACTGGTAATGGTCTTTAATTAGGCAGATCTTATTAGATTAAAACCCAACATTGAATAGAAATTGGTTTTTGAAGCATGTCCTTCGGGCACCTGGTAGACATTCTGCCAGAAATGATTATACAATGCCCCTAACCAACAAATTGCTGATAAATAAAACATTTTTCTTCCTCAGTCGAGCAGAAAAGAACTAGCCACAGATATTGAAGCATTGAAGAAGAAGATTGCAGGAACTGAATAAATTTGCATTGCTGGGCGGTGGATGTATCTTCTCCAAAAAACAAAGCAGTGTGTTTTGGTTCTCTGCATCCCTGCTGTGAGATGTTGTAGTATCTTGTTTCCTGTAATGTAGAATAGGCCTTGTATGAGTTCTACTACTCTGTTTTCCCCGGTTCATTACTGTAATAAGATTTGGAAATCTCATGTGTGCTTTTTAAGATGGATACTGATTATACCACTTACATGGTGATGATTAACTAGAGGTTACGCTCGCCCAGGTCCACACCATGTTATATAGAGGGCAATACTGTAATGTTGCATCATGTTAGCCATAGACAAGCCCGGGCACTCCCCCCTCAAGAAATCTCACGATATTCTTCTTGATAAAATAATTACTTGTAGAGCCATCAACACACGTTGCACCAGTAATCTAAAATATCAGCAGTAATTGTAGTCCGATGCAATGTAATATAATTAATTATATATTATAATGTGATGATTCATTTCTTTTGTTTAATTACAATGAAGTTTCATTTAAATCTTTGGAATTTTATTTTTTCTTACGTTAATCTCTGTTTAATTTTATTCATATACTAATCCTTATTTAAAAAATTTCTTGGCTCGTTTTTTTTTATAAAAAACGTATAATTCTAAAAACTACATAATCAGATGTAGGAACTGTATTCATTGATAATTATTTCAAATCTTTAACATCAAGTTAAATTTATTTTTAATATTAACAAGTAAAAATAATCTAAAAATATATAAAAGAACTAATTTTAAACAAAAATAAAAATGATAAACACAGGTTACATCTCGGCTGGAATGAGTCTGCTATCAAGTCAAACTCTAGACTTGATATGCAGAGACTATATGGAACAGATCGTTTAGCTTGTAAGTTTCATAATTAGGTTGCAATCTCAAACATGGGCATGTAAATCAAACTGTAATAATGCAGAAAACACAAAAAACCCAGAAATCTATTTTTTTATTCTCAAACCCAGAAGAATCAGGCCTACAAATTAACAATGCTCATCCACTGTTATACTTGTATCGTTCAAGAACTAACTTGTAATATTTTTTTTTTGTATGGAGGTTATTCTAGGCTAATGATACACGTCATGAGTTTAATAAATTAACTCAGCTTTTTTTTTATTGTATTTTTTTTTAATTTTATCGTTTAATATTTAGTTGATTAGAAAATAAATTTTACTATTTATTTTGGTTTGTTTTCTATAACATCATCCTTGCCTCATAGCTTGAGTCACAAGGTTGGTAAGTGATTCCTAGTTAACTAGAATTATTATTTGTGTTTTTATTTTCAACAATGAGTTAACTAGATTTTTATAGGTTATCTTGGTCTCATGATTCAGATCATAAATTTGACAAATTAACCCAGACTTACTGATGTTATTTTTTGAATTAATTTTTGTAATTAATTTTTTTTAATCTCATCATTCAACATTGAATTAATTGAAAACCAAATTTTATAGTTTATTTTCTATAAAATTATCATAACCTCATGAATTAGTATGCAGATCGAAAGGTTAATCCAGGTTACCCAAATTAATCCATTTTTTTGTCGTTTTAGTGTTTATAAAAAACAAATCTCTTATTAAATATTTATTTTCAGTCAAACTATGTTTTCACATGTCCTTTAGTTTGCCATTAGACCTCCTAAAAAGATAAAAAAATTCTATTAGAAAAAATATTAGCAAGACCTAGATTTTTTTAAAATATTCCAGTCAAAACTAATATCGAATATGATCCGATCAAAACTAATATCGACTATCTATAAAAATACCCGATAATTCCGGAAGAAAAATCCATCGACTCCACAATTATCGTGCTGATTGTCCCTGGTTAATTTAGAACTATCCTATATTAAATTATCAACGGTGTTCGGCAGCATTTTAGCCGTATAAAATAAATAGGATTTTCTTTTTCTTCGTTTATCGGTTCATCACGAGGACTATGGAGCCTTGAACTATTCAACATGTCCAGTCATCCCTCCTTGCATGATGCATAGCATCAAATACATTAGATCTGCTTGACTCAATCCGCTTAATTGGAGGAAGCTAAAGACGGGATAAGTTCATCGTTTTCCTTAATTAGAGAGAGAAACAGAGTGAATTTACCTTCTTTTTTCGAGGAACAACGAAGTGGCTCTATCTTGATATTGACAACAGGGGAGGAGGAAGAAAAAGTATATGCCTTAATTTTGATGTCATGTTTCCATACGAAAAAAAGAAAACAAACACTCGACTAAATACGCGAGAGAGAGACGGAGCTGTTTATTTGACTTTGATTAATGGACTGTCAATGTCAGGAAGAATTTGAGAGGAGAGCTGCTAGGAAAGATATGGTGGCACGAGCAGTGGTCTTAAATGTTCTCCCACAGCTTTTCAAGGAGCATCTAGCGGTCCCTTACAGGAACCTGGGTGGCTACTCTCTGTCCATATGAAATTGGGATGGTATAACCCGGCTGGTCAAGGTGTGGTGCTGTGCGAATACGCGGCGTATTTGTCGGGTTGATAGCAATCCCCGCTCTATGGAAAGGATTAGAAAGAAATGAAGAATACATGCAACCACCGAGCTGCTCGGCAAATTAGCATTTGCCACCGAAGGCCGCAGTCTAGAGCGGCTGGCTGTAGGGCAGTAACCATGCATTCACAAGCACCAGCATGAATTTAATCAAAACAAAAAGATGCAAGGTCGACATATTACGCAGTGCAACAGTGATCAGCTGTATTGTTCTTGAGTTTGCTTTCTTAACATAGAAGTGGCGAGAACAGATACCCATTCTCTGCCAAGATCTAACCACAGTTACATTTCCCAGCTCGTTTCCAAGCACGATTCAGCCTGGAAGAAAAGAAACACCTCTGATCATATTTCAACCTCCAAACCAAAACTAAATCAGCACATCGTACCTACTTATTACATTTCATATCTGGTTTGAGAAGGGAATCAAAAGGGTTACGACTTCTAAAGCAGAAAGCTCATTGGTGAAGGAATTAAGTTATTGTCTGATAGTAAGCTCCGCTCTAAGATGCAAAACGCCATTTATGAAATAAAGACTGTCCTCGGCCATGAAGGACGTCCATGGTATGGCAAATAAGTTTCGGTATCCAACTGCCTTGCCACCAGTGAATGTGTAATTTCCCTTGTATTTGCTAACAAACTCCTCTGTTGGCTTCGATCTTGCTGCAAATTCATAGTCGACGGCAAAACTAACCGATCCCTTCTCTTGCATCCCCAGGAATAGCCCGAAGCAATGGAATGAGCTTTGCTGGTCCATGTTGCAATGTGCTGACAAGAAAAACCCCTGTCCACCCAGGTGGAATGCCTGGGAATATACCCGTCCAGAAGGGAACAAATTTGTACATTCCTCCCGCTTTAAGTCCAGGTACACCACACACTGCTGCCTGGGCAATTCAAACTCTACCACTTTGACAGGCCGATACTTGTATGCACGCTCCACAAAACGACGATTCGAGGTGGCTGATTCCTCTGCTGCCAGGGTTCGCTGTCGATGTGGCGGCTCGCCCTTAAAAAAGAGAGCCTCAAGAACAAGCTTGGATGCAGCATCGTGCTCAAAGTCAGTACAGGTTAAAACTTTCTTAAGCTTCCGGCAAGTCATGTAAGGGAAGCGAATGTAGCGTGCTAAGCGTGCGCCAAGGACTTCACGCCTTTCCTCCAATCTTGGATACTGAACCCTTGCCCACTTCAATACAAAGTCATACACAGCATCTTCTGAAGCAACCTGCAGGTCATCACTAGATAATATTGCCTCAATTCCAGCCAAGGGCAGGGCCATTACCTCTTCATGGAACCTGGTCAAGAATACAGCAGTTGAAGCGTAAGCCTCCCAGAAAATACTCATAAATCTCCATTCAAGAATAAGAAGAAAATTTTAGTTTTAGAAAATTTTTGGTTTCTCCAATCCGAAGCAATTGGCATCTCTGCTAGAACTTCTGGTGAATTGTAAGGCAGCGTATACTCTAGAAACCAATTACAGCTGAATGGGGAGGATTTCAATTAAGAATAAATTTCAAGTAGAGCAGGAACTTACTTGGTCATGTCCTTGTAACGGGCTGCAAGGTATTGCTTTGCTGCATCAGTCAATGGCTGGACAGCTTCAGCCATCAAGACACTTGATGGGAGCTCCAGATAGAGCAAAGCAGACTCTGGCGTCATGGATAGGTTACGCAACTGTCGGCTGCAATACCTCATGCATGAAGCAACCTCGAACTTGTCGGCAGCCATTAGCACGTCAAGCAATTGGGGAGCCTGAGAAGCAGTTAAGGCATTGCTGTACATAAAATTTAGTAACTCCATAAGGGCAGCTTCCTCTGTTCCAGGAGGGAAAAAAGAGTAGAAAATTGTGAGAAAACCTTGTTCCATTATGACTATATTCTATGACAATCTTGACAGTGACCCAGACCACTGAAGACAGAGTGTATGCTACATAAAAATGATAATAAAGTACAAAGGGGAGAAAAAGGTAACCCCATGAAAATATTTTGAAGAACGGGCAGGTGAAAAGACAAAAAACAAAACGGAAGAATGAAGGTGCTTTATATAACAAAGACAAGAAGGTTCTGATGTTTTCCATACCAGAGGCATTGATGCGTAGTGTCACATGCCGCTGTTCTGATTCCCTCATTCCATTAGAGAAGAGCTATCCAAAGCAAGAGCATTAATTAATAGCAACACCTCAGTAATTCCAGCAAGCAAAGAATTTAAAAAAGAAGGGGGGTCATTACCTTATAGAAAAATGGACTTTTGGCAGCTAAAATAGGAGAGCTGATGTGTAATGTTTTAACTCTCACAACTGTAGAACAATCCATGCTCCAGGATGACTCGTTACCATCTCCAGTTTCATCATCTGCAGAGTTACAAGCAAATTTATATTATGCACAAAGAGAAAAACAGAGCAGGTATTCACGTACAATAACCACAGGCAGACTTTTCGAAGTGCACAAATTTTTCTCTGCCATGTGAAACAAGTAGTTGTGCAAGGGAATCTATAGCAGCCAAGATTCTAAATTTACCCAAAGGAATCGGACCATCTCAAAAGATTTCTCAAAGCCACAAGGTGTTGTTTGTCCTTTATATTGCAATTATATAGAATTCTACAACGTCTTTTACATTCCCAGTCTTCGCTTTTCTTACTTCCATCAAATAAAATACTTGTGCGCTTCTTCCCTGGCTCTTAATCAAGTTAGTTCTAACTTAAAGATACACCAGTGCCAAGGAAACCTCTAGGAGGAGAAAACATATATCACTTACCAAGCAACCACGCACATGTAGGCAGAGGCATAACATTCAGAAGATTACATTCAAACAACTAGATCAAAACTTTGAAAATTGACTACCTGAAGGTGACACTTCAACCATTGCCTCTCCTTCCTCATCTTGATTATCACCCACCACACAATCATCTATGTCAGGTTGGTTACTACCTAGAATCTGCTCCTCCGCACCTACACATAGATCACCTGCAGAAACATTGTAAACATAAACAACATCAGTAACCTTGCGATAGCTAAATCCAGACCAAACAGCACAAAAACATAATATAAAGCAAGAAAGCACGCACCAATTCACAATTCAGCCATGAATAATAACACAACCTTAAGGTATGGAAACAAATAACAGTTAAAAGCTCTTTCTTCAGTTTCCCAGGACAAAGGGATTGAAACAGCGGCTCAGCCAGGCCAAATTTCTTCTCAGTTTTGCAAAATAGCGGGTCAATTTCATATTAATCGCAGTCCAGCTGAGGTTTATATATATAAAAAAAACTTTCCCAGCAAACCTTTACGAGAACGTGTTCAATTTTAAAAACTGGGAATCCAAAAATATTTATACACGCCAAACCAAAAAATGATTGCTTTGTTTTCATTTTGATTTGAGCTCTATTTCCTGGATTTCACAGCAACAAAATAAAAATAGAATAAAAAATAAATATCGCCAAACAACCACGAAAAAACAATATTAACTCTCTTTTACCTCAATTTTCTTCGCGACCAAACAGATTTTCCACGTTTAAAAGAGAGAGAGATGAGTTAAAAGAGAAACGAACCGTTATTATTATCCTTCTTGATATCTTCTCTCCTCCTCTTGCGATGCCTGGCCCAATCAATAATACTCGTGCACCCTTCACCATCGGCTCTATTTTCAGCCGAGCCGCCCATGATCTCGATCCGGAGAAGCCGGTCAGAGAAATTACTATCATTAAAAGCAAACCCGAAATCTCCATCTGAAGCAGAGCCTCCACGCATGGAATCGGAGTCCATCTCCGTTCTTGGGTCAAACAGATCCGAGTTCGACCCTTTCATCATTCTATGAAACCCTGGATAAAGTGACCTGCCGCGATATCCACAGAAAGGGAGAAGATATAGCGGTGCTTTATTTTTCTCGGTTATGGGGGTAGAGGAAGAAATTTTTTTAATTGGATAGAGAGGGGAAGCGATTGGTATTTTTTGTTCGTTCCCTTGTGGTTTGCAAATATGGGTTTGTTTAAATCAATTTTCTTTTTTTCCTGATGGTTGGAAATCTACGGTCAAGTCAGGTGTGGTGTACTAAACTTTAGCTTTTTTGGGATTTTAAAAAATTATTATCTTTTGAATTGATCAGCGATAAAACAAATATCTTTTTTTGGTAATTTCACACTACCAAACCGATAAAATTATTATAAATACTTAAATTTATCCAGGCGCAAATCACATTTAAAATATAAATCTTTACACCCTTCGTAATTATGAAATGAGATAATTAATAATAAATCCATTATAAAATTATGTGAGCAAGTTTAGTTATTTGTAGAAAATCTTTTTTTTTTTTTTGAAGTAGGTTTAGCAAAGAATTACAAATATGACATGCTGTCTTCTACTTTGTTTTAATAACGGTTGTCTTTGGATCAATTTGTGAACTTTAATTTTTGTCCTAATAAAGTGTTTGTTGAGTTTTGTCTATTTTACATGGCATAATCATAGATTAACACGTGGCATTATTAAATGTCCACCAATAGACTTTTTAACTTGTTTCCATCTGAGTATTTGTATTTGTATTTTGTTTCTGTTTAAGTATATGCATTTTTAGTTTTTCTCTTTTTAGTCTTTATACTTTCGTTAAGAGATTTTATAAGAAAAGAAGGTAATTCGTTACTCGAAATAATACAAAATCATTTTATTTTATAAGACTACATTATAGTGAGATAAAAAAGATTCAATAGATATAATAATAATCATTTTCCTTTTATATTACATTTTATCTTGCCCATTTCATGTATTTTCTACGTATATTTTTTAATATTTATTTCGTGTATTTATATAGGTCTGATTTGACTAAGACAATATATATATACATATATATATTTAAAATTATTCAAATTAAAAAACAAAAATAGCATACCATTGAAGAACATATTTAAATTTTATTAAATTTCACTGAAAAAATCCACCATTATGTAGTATTTTTTTCAAAAAAACTTATCCCATATTAAGATGTCAGTTGAAGAAAACTATTAACTAGTGAGTTTAAAATAACACTCAATCAAAAAATTATTCAAAGTTGAGACACTTAAATAATAATAAAATAAATAAATGTACAAGCACAAAATTATATACAAACTAAAAAGTTGATGCTTATTTAGCCGATATGTTATTATATAGCATGACAATTTATTGGTCATGTCAATTTAAAATAGACAGGACTAATAAAAATACTTTATCAAAAAAAAAAGTTCATGCATTCCAATAACCAAAATAAAAATGAAAACACTCAAATAAAGAAAATTGAAAAGGTTTAAGAACTGGAAATGTGAACAAGTCTGTAGCATTACTATTCAATCTACACTTCCCTTTTGATATGATATTTTATCATGGGACTTAAAACTAGCACTTATTTGATTTATTTAATTAATATATCTCGTTTTTTTTTAATTAAATCCAGTAATAAATAGAATTTAACAGTTAATTCGTATAACGCTTGACAGGTGTGCTAAGAACATTTACTAGCTTTTATCTAGGAAAAAAAAGGGTTGCTGTTCGTATAAGAACTCGCTGGGTATTTGACATAGCACCTAAACAACACATGTAAATAAGTTAATATAGAATTCCATGAAAAAGAAGACTTTTCTGTTCAAAATCCAAAATTATTTTATTAAGTCGTCTTTCCAGGGTTTTGCAACCTCCATGAAGAAGAACAAATACAAAGGATGACATCCAGAGCCAAAATATAAAATGCTGGAACGATGAGTGTCAAATCTTTCCGACGTCCCTTAGAATAAACAATTGAAAAATAAGAGATATTAATAAATTATTCATACATTGATCGGGTCAAAAAATATTTACTTATTTAAATCAATATAAATAAATTTATTTTGGATCGATTGGTCGCCACTCTTATTGTTCTTAAGATGTAATACATCTTCAAATACTAGGGCAAGGGGGTGGGGGGGAGAATTCGTCATGGGATTGTTTTATACAAAAAATATTATATTCATATTTATTAAAAAAAAAGAAACCACCATATTTATATAATGGTCATAGTTGAGATGGAACTTTCCGGTCCAGGTCATATAAAATCAATGCATGCCGATGATGGCTTGTGACTTGATCCAATTAATTACCTCGTTCAACATTAATCAACGCGTTTCGGCCGGATGAGCTCTGCATCAGTGCACACGCTGTGGCTTTGATTGTTTGCAGGGTTTAAATGAATTAAACTTTAGGTCACGGTATTTATTAAGCTCCTCGACGAAGAAAAAGAATTACTGAATTATTCAGTAAATTCTCCGGATCGAGTAGCAGACATGTAATGTTATCAAGCTCCATTCATGATCGACCGTTTTCTCCCTCTAGCAATCACGATTCTGTGCTTCATTTATCATTTTTAATATTGGATTCATCGTGTGGGCATTTGTCAAGCACCTTTAATCATGCCTATGATATATTTTATAATAAAAAAAAATGGCTAAATTTGTTCTATAGTTTTTTTTAATATCTCTAATTATATCAGTTTTATGCCTCAATATACTTTATTGTTTATAGTTATGTTATTTTTTGAATACAGGTTAAGTGTATAATTAATACAACATCAAAGTATAAAATGGAAAAAAGACTCCGGAAAAAAAATCAACTTGTTTTGAGATTATAAAATAATAATGTAAAAAAATCAATTCTTAATAAATCAAATATTAAAAGATAAAATAAATAACATAAAATGATTTATGGAAGAAGAAAATTACAAAACAAAAGAGTCTATATAGGATAACCCACTAGAGTCATAACTTATTTTTTCCAAAAATAAAAACTTATGTCTGGGTTATTTGATTAAAAGCATTGAATATGGAAAAATAACGAAATTTATTTTAAAAAAAACAAATGTCAAAGTACAAAATTGAGATAATATTATCACAAAACTAAAAATATTAATTAAGGTCTAGATTTGAAAAATAATAATGCAAGAATGGATTTTTTTTGGAGTGAAAAGCTAGATTTAAAATAGCAAGAATTAAAAGAAAAAACACCTTGAAAACGAGGATAATTTTTAAAAAATAAATAAAAAAACTAAATATATTTGATTTAATGATCAAACTGGAAGAAAAAAAGGTTTTAAAAGAGATAGGAGAAGAAAAATAATCATGATCAAATTTAGATTGAATGAAAAAATTAAAACAAAAAAACTTACAAAAAAAAAACAAGAATAAAAAAAATCAAATTAAAAAAATATTGACTAATACAAGTATCCCAGCAAAGGGGACAACCTTAGAAATTTTAATTGCCCAGTGCGAGTTTTGAGAAAAAAAAGAAGAAGAAAAAAAAGAAAGCAGCTCTTGTAAGAGCTTATCCCGAAACAACGAACTCGTGTCACTGATTAAAAAAACACGTTGCGAAAAATCTAATGACATAACAGAAGATAATTTTTGACCGATAGAGGACACGGTGTTCGCTCACTTCGCCGTCAAAGAGTGGCAAAACCCTTCCATGTGCGACAATGTACAGGACACACACTTGACAACTTTGACAGTTCAATAGTTTTTAATTAATATAAAATATCAATTTACCTCTCTCTCTCTCTCTACTAATATGATTATAATATAAAAAAGTTAAAGTGAAAAAAATCAAAAAAACCTCCAAAAAAGCCCGAATCGAATCTCATTTCAAGGGTAACTTTGTAATTTTATTGTGTTAAAATATAGATTCTCAAAAGAATTTATTCTTGCTTTTAACCACAGCAAAGGTTTCTCACTCCTATAAAAATTGCAAAAGATGAGACTTGCGGAAAAGCTTGAGATACATATAGGAGCTCCCTTCAATCCAAGAAACGAAAGGAGAAGGCAGGCAACATCTCCTTGGTCATGCAAACCCTTAAGCTGCGGCTCTAACTAGTATATCATGCGCAGCCCAGCCCAGCCCAGATGTAATCCATGAACAGGCAGACGAGCATACCCCTGTCATTCCTCAATTAGGGCAAGTCCAACGAGAGAGGCATCCTAGCAGGCAAAGGCAAAATTTGACTCTTTTTCTTCAATTTATCACTACAACGGAGAGAGGCAAATGAAGAGGCAAAATGTCTCTTCTATTTTCGGGAGGCATCCCCACAGGTTTTGGCCGGGGAGCCAAAACCCAGAATCCGACCGTTGTAATTTTTTTGACCGTTGCCAACCAATAAAAACCAACATGAACACAGAAATACAATGAATTGAAAAATTGCAATAACACATATTTTACAGCACTCAAACAAGAAAAATCACAGAAAATCACAGAAGCTGAATTGCTATTTGAACAAGAACCCATGATATAAAAACTTGAACAAGAATATCAAAGCAGAAGCTTTGATTTCTTCTTCAGCAATGGATTTTTTGCAAAAAATCGAAAATGGTATGAAGCTCGAGGGAGGGGGGCAAAAGGTGGGATTTTGAGAGGTTTTGAAAGGAGAATCTTCTTGGGTTTTTTAAGAGAGGTTACAGAAGGGACATGGTGCAGTGGATTTTGAAGAAATAGAAGGATAGGAGAGGAAAAAGAGAGAGTTGGCAGTGGTTGGAGGAGGAGGAGGCGAGAGCTGATGAGATGAAAATGGGGGTGCGACGCAAAATAATGTAGGGTTTCGGGGTGGGGGGTATTAAAAGTTTAGGAAAAAAATAAGTAGTTAATAATAATATTTAGTAAAAATAATAATTATTAATATTGAAAAATGGTGAATATTAATAATATTTAGTAAAAATAATAATTATGTGAAATTAATAAATTATGATTTTTTAGAGCAATTAGCTTAATTACATGTTTTAAATTTATAGTTAGATTTAAGAACTGTGTAAATTTAGTTTTTAGAATTGTTGTGGAGGTAATTAGTAATAATATTTAGGAAAAAAAAGGGTAATTAAGAATAATATTTAGTAAAAAAATAAGTATGCGAAATTTAAAATTTCAAATATTCTAGATCTTTTAATTATAATTAAATTCATTTTTTTTTATTTAAAAAATAATAATTTTATTGTTTGTGGGTTTCTCAAAAACAATTATTTAATTATATAACTTACTCATACTAATTGTATAATGAATTGTATAATTACACTATATACCAAATAATTGAATTTTATTTAAAATAAGATTAAAAAAATGGCTCTTAAAAATGGCTATTACCATTGGAGACCACATTACCTCAAGAACTATCTATACACCATTCAAATAGTCATTTCTATCATTTGCCTCTTAAAAATGCCTCCTACCATTGGACTTGTTCTTAGAACCAGAGAAAGCTCCCAAACTCACAAAACAAAGCTCCCAAACTCACAAAACAATAGTTTCGAAGCAAGACGAAAGTTGTACACCTATTGCACAAATTTTTCCAAGGTGATGTTATATGATGTTATCTTACCTTTCAAATGGAAAGCAATCAGAATTTACTTATAGTTTTCTGATAATTTAGTGAGTTTAGAGTAATTGAAATAAAGACTATAATTTATAAAAAAAATCAACAACAAGCCATGAAGGGAAAACAAAAGGGATAAATAATAATATTAAAAACAATAGTACATGTTCATTATTGCCATACTTGTGAAGGTTTTGGTTCTGAATAGCTAAGGTAGAGTAAAACCAAGCATTGTATATCGAGTATGACGATTGATTCGTCAAATTATATTAAAAATAAAATAAAAATAAATATTATTTGTTTATTGTTTATAAATAAATAGAGTTCAATATCGATTATTGATATGACCCGCTCAATATACCTCTGTTTTTAGGAAAAATTAAACACGTAATTTATAGAAAACGCAAATTTAAAAACTAACCAAAGCAAAAGCAAAATAAAAAAATAACGAGCATTAGTATAAATATTTTTTTTGAAGGGGTTACTGATAAAATAAAAAGCAAATCTAAAAAATATTCTTAAAAAAAACACCCTTAATTATATATAGATAGTCTCTTTACTATCGACCATACCTTTACATTTAAGAAATTCTCAATTAAAAAAAACTGATATATGTGTAAGGCTTTTCATCCATGTTTTCAACTAAACTGAACCCAGCAATTTCCGTTAATTGATTTCAATACAAAACTTGAATTGAGACGTCAAAATAATTTTAAAATAAAATTAATAAAAAAACATCATACAAGAGAAGAAGACAGAAGTCCAAAACGCTAAATCTGGATACAGTTAACTTGAAAAGGATGTTTATCAGAATGTTCCCTAACTACTGTTCTCATCTCCCGCAAATATATTATATATTCTTTATGTCCGCCGTCCACAAAAATTGCCACCGCCCCCCGTCTTCCGTCCTCATCCATGTAAAAACCTGAGAGCATCTTTATATCTGGTCCATCTAAAAAAAGAAAGAGAGAGACAAATCAAGCATTTCAGGCAACAGCGACCACGCGCAGAATACAAAGACGATCAATGACCAGTATGGTGAGGAAGATTTTGTGGGAAATTTTCAATTAATTTTTAATATAACTATTCTTGATCCGAAAATCCCAGAAAAAACGAAAGAAAACTCGATTGAAATAAAACATTTTGCTTTCTAACAGGAGCAAGTAAGGTTTGAAAGTCCATAGGATCAAGCTCCCTTCACCCCAAGACCAACAAGATCAAGGCGACCACCTCTCCCAGCACATGCAGACCCCTTAGCCTGCGCAACTCACAATTGCTACCTGCACACCCATGGGTATTCATGAAGTAGCAGAAGTGGTTTGCTATCACCTCCTTTCAGATCTGGAGTGAGCAAGCTCCTGTTTAATGGCACCCTTAATCTCTTAATCAACTACTGTTAAGAAAAAACCCTAAATAAATACACTAAGACTGATTACTTAGCGATAGCAGAAATCAAACACGACTCAATAATAATAATAATATAAAAAGGATGTGAGGCGAACAAGGGTGGCGGTGTCTCTATAAAGGCCAGGAATATGCAATCTACACCATTAATGCCGAGGATGTCCAAAATCCGAGAAAGGGATCTTTTTGTCCAGATCAATGAAACTTTATATATAAAACTCGAGAGAAATTAGTGCTAATGAGATTCTTTTCTTAATTTCTTCGAACTTTTTCGGAAAGAATTAGTTATGGGCAGTAATTATATATAGACACATGCTTCACCATCAATGAGCCATGGCTGTAGAATTTAAGGATTCCATAGTGGGCTTCTTGGAACGGTGCTTAATTTGTCATGGCGATTTCTTCAGTGACCCGATTTACATACATATCGCCGAAAGAAAAGGTAGGAAGGCAATAAAAGAAACGATTTGTATTTTATTATTCGAATACCACCGAATCAATGCCAATAGTTTTGGAAAATAAATAAATAATTGAATGGGAATAATTTGACCCGGATTCATCTCTATTAAAGTTTATTGAAAACTAGGAGGTTGATGATTATTGGAAGGCGGGAGTGAAATATTGATGAATTTATATAAGCAAAAATATAGTGCATTATATCCAAATACATGTGAGGTCTGACAAGGTGTCAGAGTCAATCTCGTCGAGTTTAGTTATGAATATTTCTAGGTTTAGTTACTCACTAGATTCAAGTGTATTTGAGTTTAGGTACACACTAATCTCAAGTAAATATGAATCTAACAAGGTGTTAGGCCTAGATATTTTTAGTTTCAGTTGTGTACTAAGTTCGAGTATATATGAGTTTAATAAGGTATCAAATACAATATCATTAAGTTCAGTTACGCTTTCAATCTAAGTGCATGAAGGGTTGACAAGACACTAAACTTAAATGTTCTGGTTCAACTACGTGTCAAGTCCAGGTGTCCATCACCTTTAGATTTGCAATCATTCCAAACCAAATATATACAAACTTGATGGTGTTTTTAGACTCTTGTTGAGTTATGTGGATTTGTTGGTTATTCTCATGCCTTTTAATAAAAGACGTTAAAAGTCATTAATGATTACCTTTTCATATCCCTATGTGCACATATTTTTTTTAAATGATCTACTCTATTTCTATCAATGTTAATTTAATAATATATATATATATATATATATATATATCATTAAAAATGTGTAATAAATATTTATCTTTTATTAATCATATCACGAGAAAATAACGTTTTAACTCATTCATTCAAGCAAACATGACAATTTAGAGGCAATATATATTGTCTTAACTATCTAGTTAAAAGGTTCACATCTTGTTTTATTCTATATTCATATTTTTATTTTTGCAAAGCATTTATCACAAAGAGCGAAGAATAAACACTCTTGTTCTTAAAAAAATAATTTTCATTTTTTCATTTATTGCAATACTTTATTATAAGTCACTAATTTTATCATTATACCGTCTTTAAATCTTATAAAAAAAAATTGTTTTGCATGGGTCAAATCTTCTATAAACAATCATCAACTTTTAAAACTCTATAGAATATAATATTAACATGGATGTATGATTAATCTCTATCCAAATACTTAAAAAACCTTCGTGAGCATATTAGATTTTAAAATATGATCATTTTAACCCTCAGCTTTCAAAACATCTGGAGTCACTGCAGCTTTTTCCACACAAGTAAAAGAGGTAGGGTTACATTTTTTACCCTTTCCCATAATAATCAAATTATCAAAGAAACGGTCGTCGCAAACGATGTGGAGAAATTGGGCACTCTTTTTAAAACGTGGTGCATGATCGCATCATCAAAGTTTGCACCGGGGCATCACCCTACCAAGGCACAGTAACTCTAGTTAAGATAATTTGAGAGGAGTTAGATCTCGACACCATATACTCGACTGCATTGGGGACCGAGTAGCACTGAAATAGCTACCTGAGAAATCAGCAACTGGTAGATAGATTGCCATTGAGAAATACAGGCTTTAGATTTTTACTTGCGGTATTATCCTGCTTGAGCTCTGCAAGTCAGAGTGCTACTGATTTAGTGGTTTTCTTTATTACATATATATCCTGAAAATTTTGTAATTAATTTGATAATAGAACGGAGATTTCAATTCTCCCCAACATGGGATTTTTTATCCTGGTTAGGAAACATATCTTCCCTCCAGAGAACTCTGAGGTAATTTTGAAACACAAAAGGCAAGTAGTTTGGGAGCGTTTTCTGCCCCATCGTGGTTATTTCGCTTTGCATTGCTGTGCTATGACAAAATAAACGAGAATTAATATACGACAGCGAGACTTGTGCCAAAAGGGACTAATCAATTAAACAGTAATCACTTTTATTAAAAAACTTTTTCGTATAAGGATGACAGTATTTTTAACTCTTATTATGCTTGAATAACTGTGTTTGTGATTGTTTTTAAAAGTGTTTTTTTATTTAAAATGTAATTTTATTATATTTTTTTATTTTTTAAAAAATTATCTTTCTAAAAATACTAAAATTTTTAGATTTAAAATATAAAAAAATCATTTTTTTTAAAGATTTTTAAATTATAGCGACAAAACCTTGAAAGATGAAAACACGATTGTTGAGTGCTGGGAAGGCATGCAGCCCAAGTATACGACAATTCATTTGGAGAATTTCTTTAATAAATAATTTATTGACAGTAATAAGGGGACGTCCCCGACGGAGGAATCGTTACAATGTTCTGACGCAGGCAGAATTAATAACGAAGCTGATAAAACTTCGTAGAGGATTTCCATAATTCTTCCCGTGGCCTGGCTAGCAGCGAGGGAAGCTTATCCGCTGGATGCCTTGCGAGGCGCCGTCAACCTGCGGGTTCTTCAATACGGACACAGCTTCTAAACTCCAATCAGCTGCAGATCGATCCTACACGTGGAGGCCCCAAGCTGTGACCGTTGATCCTACATCATGAAAACTGGTCAAAACAAAACATATAATGATAGCTCACAAGAGGAATGGTTTTGATAGAGGTGGCCATGTGAAAGACAGGGTGAAAGACCATCGAGCTCCCTTCACTCCAATACAGTAAGGGCCAGGGTAACCACGTCTCCTAGGTCATGCAAACCCTTAGCCTGCGCAACCTCGCCTAATTATGCGCACCCAGGGGTATTCATGATCTAGCAGCCATGGTCTACCATTGGAACTCCTTTCAGGAATGGAGTGGAGACAGCTCCATTGGGCCTCACCAGTATCCCAACCACCGTAATTGCTACATGATAATGCATGAAAATAAATACAAGCACAGCTATGTTGATGTAATGAAGCATGGTCTAGTACGTATAATTCACATTTATATATAAATATGTGTGTGTGTGTGTGTGAAGCAATATAATATATATGGGATCATGTTCTTGCACTTTTTTTTGTTTTGTACTTTGAGGGAGGGGGGAAAAGAGAAAGAAGGGGAGCAGCAAAAGAGGGGAGAACCACACTGATGTATGTAGGAAGCAGTCGATGCTTAAGATTTACTGAACAGGAGGAATCCTTATATAGGGAAAACACAGGGTCTCAAGATTTAATCTGAGCCGTCGAGATAGAAAAATCTGATAAGGGGATTCTTTGCCTAATTTATTTTGAATCACTGCGAATCTGATTGGTAGTTTTCTCAATGCGTATCATTAGTGTGTAATTATTGGCTGGACTAATGCGTGAATTGTGAAAAATACGCATTAATATTTTAGTTGGTTATTGATCATGGAGCCTGATCGACCGTGGAGATCGATGGCCCTGCATGGCCGTTGATTTAACTTAATTACTGTCTAGTCTATGGATCAACCATCACCGTGGACCAAGAGGCTAAGGGTCTGTTTGGATGCTTTTTTCATTCAAGAGGTGCCTCTGTATCTTTTCAGTTCTTTTCATCAATGGAGATTCTTAACTCATAATAAATTTTGCTACAGCATCTTGATTCTTGCTTGAGAATCATTTCAAGAGCATAGTTTATGAATATTGGCCAAATAAAACATGAATATTGACTCCGCTACAATACCCAGATTCACTATCGAACTAGGCAAAACTCACTGTTAATCCATAAAGACAATGTTTGTTTTTGCGGTAATGTTAGGTTTTTTTAAGAAAATATTTTTTTTATAGGTCTTAATTTTGTTTGTTATTTTTATATTAATTTAATATATTTTCAAGAAACCATTTTGAAAAGCAATTACTACAATAATATTAAATACTACCTTAATATGTATCTTGGAACCAAGGTTGTTAAAATCGTGATTTTGACTCGACACGGAAAGCGCTTCTGAAACTCGGATAGTAAAATCGTGCCTGATTTTTTTTTGTAAAAAATCATAAAATCGTAGTTACAATCGTATAGGTAGAAAAATTATAAAATCATAAGTAAAATATTTTCGAATACAATACAACACCGTTATGGCCATAGAACTTCATTAGTTAAGATCCATACATGATTTAAAATAACTTAATCAAACATTTCTTTGCTGTAAGCATTAATTGCAGTGACACGCTTGAACACTTTATAAAAATACCCCTTTGTATTAACAAGCAATGTTAAAAGGAAACAAAATGAAGTTTCGGTTTTTTCTTGTGGAATACAATATGGGACAAGGAAAAAAACTCCTCACAATAAATGATTTGGTAGTGCCAGATAATAACTTTAATATGCCAACACTCTCTTTAGGAAAATGTTGTACAAGAACAAAAACTCACTTCGAGAAAATGATAAACTAACAAATAAATCATAAGAAAACTTTTGTTGAAAAGAAAAGGGAAGCGACATAAGAATCTTATCTAGACTTGAAATGGTTATTACTATCCAAATTTGTTTTTTTCTTAGCAATAAATGATAGCATTAGGTGCTCCACTCCTAAAGGTTATGGTGGGAAATCAAATTCAAAAAATGGAAACATTCAACAATTGATATATTTTTCCAGCCATTCGCAAAATGGAATAAGGAATCAAAGTAAATGAATTACAAGCATATGTACATCGCAACGGCCTAAACAGCACTAGTAAACTTCATAATTATAAAACTCATGGTTAATTCCATTAAAAAAATCTACAGTTATACAACATCATTACTAATTACATAAATTTCACTTGTCCAAATCGTATCCATCAATGTTCATTCAGTATGTAAAATTTATCATTTCAATCATCCCTACTAAAACATTAGCAAGAAACCAAAATTCTTTCAGCCTAAATCTAAAACAACAAAAAAATTGATCTTCAACCAAGAGGTCTCTTTTATCAACAAAACCAAAGTTCATTACTATGATTAACTGACATTATTTTTTGTGTATTATAGCAAACACCCAGGAAGAATAGGAGGAAAAATCGAATCGAAAAACTTGGACTTAAAAGGAAATCACTAAGTTAACTAGCCTTGAGAGGCGACGACTTTTGTCCGATTTTACGATTCAGACCGATTTTTGTCCGATTTTAACAGGACCTGATTTTTCCACCCAATTTAACCAGTTTTGTAGTGTTGACTCGCAAAATCGTATAATCATACGATTTTACGACTCAACTCCTGATTTTAACAATAATACTTGGAAGAATGAAAAAATCAGGAGAATGATATGGATTAATAAATGTCAACAATTTGTTTTAATTGATTTAAGAACAAATCAAACATATTTAATTCAAGTATCTTGTTAAAAAAGCTAAATGGTCTTAGGAAACCACTATAGTTTTAGACTTATTGGCATTGTTCACTAGTGTAATGATTATTGTCTCTTCATCCAAAATACTTATTTATCCTCATTTTTTTCATTCCTATTTTTTGAATCTTTTATGTATAATTAAAACTCTCATTACAACTTTATCATTTAGTATTAGATTGATTAGGAATTGATTCTTCTAAATACGATACTCTAGGTATAATAACCCAGATTATAAGTTTGAAAAGTAAACACAAGTTTTTTAATTTCAAAAACCACTTTCTAAGTCTCATATTTTTTTATTAAAGAATTCTGATTTTATGATTTGAATAGTGAGTTTTGGCAGGATATCTCAGGTTATTCCCAACCTCATTATTTGGGCTGTACATATCTCGTCCTTCTATCTACAACTCTACCGCTAAAAAATCCAACCCAATTTCCATGTAAAACCTCTACAAAATAAGACCCGATTTGCTGAAAAGGCAATTCTAGTATGAAAAATCACAGTAGATTTATCTCAGATCTTCTTTTGTATAAACTAAGAAACAAAGTAAAGACCATGCAATTATATACAAAATTGATAAAAAAAAAACTCTTAAATGCCGCTAATAATGGACGGTAGAGGTGACATTATCTCACATCAATTATATCCGAGGAAAAATAAAATAAAATAATTGAGAATGAAAGTATTATATTGTATGCTTTTTTAACGTATTACATGCACAATTATTTTTTTGTTGTCGGACTTGGTGCATTGAATTTTTTATAGTAATTACGTTGTCCTATTATTATGTAATAAAAAAAAATCGAGTTTCCTTAAAAACAAAACACTTAGTCAGGACGGAGATATAAATTAGGTGGACAAAATCCTTGACGTGATACAACCAGACCCATGCCTAATAGCTTCTTGAAGGGTTGATGCTATTTTAAAAAAAACAAATTGATTAAAAATAGTATAGTATCCACCGCAAGGACATTGCAGGCTGTGTGCTCAGCAGTGGCTCGACGAGTCAAAAGACTCAAAACTCCTCGTTTGTTTGTAAAATGACGGCTTTAGTAGTGCAAAACTGCAAATCTTCACCAAAGTTATGAAAAATGTTTTTTCCCGACATAGAAATTAATAAATTTAAATTTAAATTGTAAAATCATAAATAACTTTTTATATATTTATAATTTTAGATAAAAATTAAATTACATCAACATTTGATTAAAAAGGAAACAACATTATAATCAATGAATAATCTAAATAAAGTAAAAAAAGACAAATGGAGAAATAAAATATTTTAAATCAAAACTTTTCAATACAAAAATTAATTCATTATAATCAACTAGATTTTTTTTAATATTTGTAATTATTGTAGGAGAAATAACAATGAAGCTCTTATAAAATGATTTAAATTTTGTAATTATTGAGTAAAGCAAAAATGTTAAAAGTCAAACCTAATAAACTCGGTCTGATTTTACTAATTTTATCAGTTTTGTATGAGTTAAATATAATTTTACTAATTTTTAAGTTTTTAATTTGATTTACATTTTAAATACATCTTGACTCCTAAAATTATATAATTTAACAAATTTAATTTTCAATTTTGACAATAATGATCTTGAATTGAAGAAATCTAAGATGAAATTATATGCCTCGCCAGAGATTTAGTTGCACACTAAGTATCTCGGACCAAAATCTTGCCCAGACTCTTTATTGCTGTCAAGTTAGACATTCATCCTCAAAATTCTAATGATAGAGAAAACAAAATTATTGACACCAATCATGACTACCAAAATATATGTTTTAGGTGTCAACAAGTTTTATTTGATGAAAACAATTTTAATTGGGTGTTATTCCACCTTGAAAATAGGCACAAAAGTAGATATGATCTCACAAAGTTTTTGGCCTTCTAATTGATTTTTTGTTTTTTTAGATATTAATGGGATTGTTTAGGTTTTTTGGGCAGTTTATTTTTGTTGTGTTTTTGGGTTAAAATAATTAAAAATAAAGTTTTAGATGCAGAACACTCATGCTTTGATTTTGCGATGACCAAAGAGACTGAAATCAATCATTTTGTTATTAAAAAATAAAATAAAAACCAGTCTCTCTAGGCATCTGGGTAAATATTTAGGAATCCGGTCATTCGCATAAATCCAAATTCACCTTTGACTAGTCTGCATGTGGTCTTGCCAGGACGACTCGGCTTCTAAATTATTATAAGCCGAAAGGCCTGGTTGAGGCCTTCAATTTGTAGGCCTGTAGAGCTATCAAAAGAAAGAAAATACAGGCAACGTGATTGCATATGATTTAAGTGTCTGGTATGTTTTTTTAAAAGGATTTTTTATTCAAAAATATATATAAATAGTTTTTATTTAATATCAATATATTAAAATTAAAAAAAAAACAGTTTAATATTTTTTTAAAAATGACGGGGGCAGCCATCCACCTCCTAACAAAAGAATTCTTTTTTTATTAAATTCAAAGCGCGCGAGCCTAGGCTAGCAGAACCACTCGACTCAACTTTTTTTATTAAGGCCTAGGCACCCTAGGGCATCCAAGCCCGTGCGGCTAGGGCTGTTATGGACCTTTTCTTTTTTCCTTTTTAATTTCATTATGAAACCTGGCGATGATAGTAAGAGTCTAGTAATTTGTATTATACGTGAAACCCCCCAACTTTCCGTGAAAATATGGGCCCGTGTAGGAGAGCTCTTGATGTGGGCCCAGGTAGTTGGCCCACTCCTACAAGACAGATCTGTTGTGTTGTTTCGGGATTTCCAGACAGCTCTAGAAAGAAAACTGGATCCTCGATTCATCTGGGGAGGTTTCGTGCCTCTGCTTTTACTTCTCAGTTTTTTAACGAACTAGGAAGTAGAAAACCTGGCTGGGACTGTTGCATGCCCAGGTTTTCTACTTGCAAAACAAAAGAAGAAACTGTTTCGGGCTCTTGTGCCTGTCTCGACTAATAAACTTTGAGTTTCCGATATTATTCTTACAACTCTAAACTTATTGTGATATATTAGAAGGAGGCTTCAGATTACTAAGAAGAACAATGCAACGTGACTTAAACTAGCCTGTCTGTGGATCCACGGACATGTGCTTGGGAATGCACGTGTACGCTCGAGGCCGATCCCCTACTTCGGATCAAATGCTGCAAATGTACGTAACTTCTACTTCGAAAGTAAATTTGGCCAGCATTTTGAAGCTCGAGGGACAACTTTCAGGTTTTAGTGGGGATAAAAAAACAGGCTCATTGGAGTCATCACCGGCGACTCAGATACATTGGCCATCTACACATATAATGCAAAAACTTACGAGTGAAAAAAAGAAACACATTACACGGACCTTTTATTTTGGAAGTTGCGGAACAAAATATACGACATGGAAGGCCCTGGGCACGGCTTTTACACGGAGTTTCTTACAAAGAAGATTCTAACTTCGGGCATATAAACGGTCCACCTCCCTCTATCAACCTAAAAGACAGCTTTTGAAGCCCTTAAGCGAGATTTCTGGCCCTCCTTAAGCGAGATTTCTGGCCCTCCAATCTTGCTTCAAGCAGCTTTGCCTTGAGTGTATTTTCCTTCATGTCCCCTGTTAGTTTTAAGGAACATTTAGACTTGACAAATTCTGGGGATCTTAACTTCGACGCCCATTGACGCACTGGACTGGCATGACCAACAAATACAGGCTGAGCACAAGCATCTTCATTGAAATCACTGACAGGATGGATTTTATCACCCTCGGATGACAAGGAGTGATTTCTTGCTAGGGTATCAAGCACATAGTTTGAGTTCAATCCATGGATCACAACCTGCTTAGTTTTCCTTTCATGTTGACCATCTTGCTTGGCTTCATAGATTTTGGATATACCTTGGCTCTCTCCGCTTAATTCACTCTGCCCTCTATCTGAAAATCGTGTTTTGTTTCCAGCCATGCGGTCTTCAAACTGCACCTCGAAATGGGCTGGGTTATGAAACTTAGTATTTTCCCTCGATCCAGTCATTCTCTTCGTAGAATTTAAATTCACTGTTTTTTCAAGTTGAATTTCTGAAGCATTATCTGCTTGCTGTTTAGAGTTGCCTATAGTTTGTCTTTTACTTGCATTGTTTAGTTCGAAGCAATATGAATCACTGTCAGTAGAATCTTCATCGTCTGCATCTTGAGGTGCACTCCCAGCCTCATTCAATGGATAGGATTCCCGTCGTGAGCAACTTGTTGTCCCCTCCTTTTCAAAGCTACCATCTTTCTTCAGTTCAATGGAGAGTCTAGCTTGAAGAAAGGTCTCAATGTCAGGACCTAATTTGTCAACAATTGTATTCTTTTCAGCAGGGTCATTTTCAGCTTCTGCCAGTTTCATTTGCATCCGCTCATCAAGCCATGCTTCTGAAATATGGAGAACCAGCCGGTCAGGTTTTTCCCTACCTACACTATCCATGTCAGATCTGTGCCTAAGGGACCGCACCTCTTGCTCATAATCACTTATTCCCTGGGCAAACTCATCACACAAATTTTCCAACAAAAAACATGTTTTCCTTTCTCTCTCGAGCTCTTTTAAAGCATTACAGAAAGAGTATTTTACCTCAGAAAGCTCTCGAGCTAGCTTCCGGTGGAGGTTCTCTGAGTGCTTCCTTAACTTCCTCTCATCTTCCAGTTCTTCTTGCACTGAATGAACAGCAGATTTGATTCGGTCTTGCTCCATGTTCATCCTGATAACTTTATCCTCTGCACTTTGCTTCATTAAGTGGTCCATTTCTTGCCTGTTTGCTCGCTTCTCTTTCAGCAACTCCTTTATTTGAGACTGAGAATGATCCAGTTCCATTTTTAATGCTCTTAACAACAACATATTGGATACATGCTGCTCTTCAAGACTCCAGACCCGATTGAGTTCCTTGAGCAATTCTGTTGATGTCTTAAGACTATGACTTGACTCTCCCATCCCGTCCCTAAAATCTGAAGAGCTAGGAAGGGTAACCGCAGGGTTATAAAGTGCCACCTGTGGAAAAGAGCCACTTCAAAATTTGTTAAAGAAATACAAACCGGGGTAAACAAATAGAGAAATAATTCAGGGAGTCTAATGATAACAAGGAAATAGTGACACTAAGCAAAGAAACTTCTCTTGGAGTTCAGCTTGGAAACGTAAACAGTGTCCTCAGAAGCATGCTAGATTAAATGAGAACCATTAACAAGATAACATGCCTAGTTCATCATTTTCCACTTCAGTATGACAACTATGGTTTTGGGTCCTTGGCTTTCTTCCGTACATGAAAGGTGACGACAAAAAACAGTACTTCAGTAGTCTCAGGTTTTATTTGAACAAGGCTGGTAATCAGATCCTTTTTATTGTACAGGGAACTTTTCTCAGGAAAATTCCAAATTACAGGAATTATGTAGCAAATAGCATGGCTGCCTAACTGATGAGTGCAAAGAGAAGATCAGTAGAGGCATTCATGTTCATTTCATCAGTCTATGTCAAACACAAGACAATTTCCTAATCAAGATTCCCACAGTTACTCCATGGTTCATACATAGAAGGAAACCATGTCCTAGAAGTCACTTTTGAACTTCTGTGGATTACTGAATTTACAAAAACTCATGGGATACTTAATTCCCACTTCTTTTGAATTTCCTATATGCACAAAATCAATAGAAAAATTGCAGAGGGATAAAGGGTGGAGAACACATATATACCTCCATTGTCCTATCACAACTTGCAGGTGATAGAGGCCTTAGAGCATTGCCATTTCTCCCTTCCGGTGGATGGTGTTGTAGCAAAAATGACTTGGTAACATGCTTCCTCAAGGGACTTGCACTTGCTGGCTGGAAATATAAGCATAAGGATTAGGTAACTCGTGAAAATTATAATACTCAAAGTTAATTTATCATTAAGTAAGGATCCGTCGACAAACTATGCAAAAGCCTTATTTCCTGAAAGGAAAAATAAAACCCCTTAGATAATGACTGCAATTCCTATGTTAAACAGGAACTCCAGTGCAAGAGGGAATTTCTACTCCATCCAGTATTCTTGCTCATCCAGTTCACGAGGGGATTTCAACTCGAAGGAACAAACTAAAAACATCAATGCAAAAGATATGTATTCAACCAAAACAAGAAAAAGAGATTATTTGTTACCTCAAAACGTTTGATATATTACCAGAAGAAGGTAGACACTTTACTTCCAGCCATATAACAAAGAATCAGATTTTTACGTATTGGCAACAAAGCAATTTTGCACTCAATGAAGAACGAAATCCCGTACTAGACAACAGCTAATTGCAGAACAAAAAGCGAAAAATAAAATAAAATAAAATATGATATAATAAAAATAAAAAAGAGAACCAACAAGAAATCAACAAGCAGAAGCCTAATAAGATTATCAGGAAAAGGTCCCTGTAAAATTAGCAGGAGACATGTCTTATTGCAATAGTATTACATTGAAGTAAAAGGCTGGAACGACGAAGCCACTAACACAGACAGAAACTCAATTTGGAGTCCAGAAGATGAATTTAGGAAAATGGAGCCACAAGACCCCAAAGAAGAAAACTCCCAACTCAGCCATAAACTAACTACCAAATCCGAGAATTAACATATAACAAATATGCCTATGGGCCACCAGCAAAAGAGTAGAAATCATAAGATAAATCAATTAAAATATGTTTTTAGAAAAGGCAATCCGCGGGTAACAAAGCCAAAGGCAACAGGGAAAAAAAAGGCACCCCAGCCATCAGACTCAAATAATGCTATTTTCTGCATTAATTGACAGTTCAAGTTCCTCAACTAAAATGTTAATAATATACTACTAGAAGATCAAGAAAACAGACCAACCAAAGCACAGGAAAAACAGGCAAGCAAAACCCCCCCAACCACCTAACAAGCAAAGGCTTACAAAAATCAATCAAAGTTGGAAATGACAAAAAAAATAAAACACAACTAGATATACCAGCCACTCACAAATCATTTTTTTTTTTTTTTTATAAAAATCATCACGATCTCTTTCGAACTTAGTCATAAACCCCATTAAAAAAAACGAAAAATGCTTAGAGATGGTTAGACCTGGTCAGGGGGGCTATTAGGAGGATCAACTAATTGAGTACGTGACTCAAAAGCCTTCTTATCCTGGTGGCGGCGGCTAAGGTGAGCTCTTCTATGACCGAGATTCTTGTTCAATTTAGACACAGAAAGGTGAACTTGGGGATGAGTCTCCCAAAACTTGGCACAGAGCTTTCTAGCAGAGACAGTAGTGGTATTAGTATCAAGGAATTCTTGAATGGGGTTGCCGTTGTCGTTGTCATTTGGCGAAGGAGATAACACAAGTCTCCAAGTGGGCGATGGGGTAGATGGGCCTCCTCTTTTCCCTACCATCAGTACCATCCCTCCTTTCAACTTTTGTTTACTCTTCAATAACTCTACTTTCTTTTTGCCTTTCCCTTCTCTCTCCACACCCTTTTCTTTTCTTTCCATTTCTCCCTTCAAACTCCAAACTCTGGGATCTTCTCTGTTTCAATCATCTAGCTTGGCCTGCAATTTTCAGTCTGATTGTGTTTGTGATGTTTCTATTGCTGTGATTTGTAGCTACTATCTAGAGATGTCAGCTTGCTTCTACTCACAACGTTTCAAGTCCAGTGTCTGACTGAAATTTTTAACTTCAATCGGGGGCTTCTGGCTTTTTGGACTGAGATTGAAATTATTTTTTTTTCCCTTACCGCTACCCATTACAGGGGTAAAAAGAAGATGATATGGATTCACAAATTCTCTTGCTTTAATAATTGGTTATTCTACGTGCCTTTTGAGAAAGAAATCAGTGTATGAATGGATTAGCTTGCTAATTATCTGTGGGGGTTTATCCTCTTAACATCTCCTGCTTGATCTCCCATCCATGTTATTAGTTGATATAACAAGTATACTTTTTTAAAAATAAAAAAATATTTTAATATATTAAAATAAAAAACACATCGAAAAACAACTGTGCTGAAGCATTTCTCTGATAAATGTGCTAAGATCCAAATACCATGCAATATAACATTTAAGAAAAACATTTACAGTTGCTTAACTGATAATTTTTCATAAGCTAGAGCATGAATTGCCTTATCGGTAGACAGCTATTTCAATTCAAAATGAGGGAATAGTCCTGAGCATCAATTCCGCATCCGACACAATCTACACCGACACGAAGGTGCTCGAAGTCAAAAAAAGAAATGGTAAGCCAGAAGCATTTCTGTACAATCAGACCACTTATCATGTTACATCACTGTTGACACTATCCAAATTGTCAAACCATTCCGAAACATTTCTCCTCTTGTCGGCTTATTGATATAATAATTGTTTTTTTAAATATTTTTATTACAGATATATCAAACTAATATTTTTTATTTTTTAAAACTTGTCTTTAACATCACCATGTTAAAATAAAAAAAATGGTTTTTTATATTGATTGTTGAGTTAATGTTTAATAATACATTTTGAAAATAATTCAAAAAAAATAATTTTGATTAAAATATACGCTTAACCATGCGGTTCTTGGAAGAGTGGGACACGCAAGACCACCTGTGATGACGAGGCTAGTTAGGATCCTAGGACGAGGAAGATCAACCTGGTTGCTGCTTTTTGGTGCATCGGCATCTTGCCCATATATTATAGACCCTAGGAATTTTGTATATTTTAAAAATAAAAAATAACAGCTATCGTATTCCTCCACGGGCCGGGCCCTAAGTCCACTAGATGTTTAAGTGGGCTTCTATATATTTGATATAGAGGGCTCTGTATCTTTGCTGTCTATCCTTCCTTTCAGTTTCTGGCCCAAATCTGGCCTGGGCTTAATATGCCATTTAATTTCAGTCCCCTCAGGGCAGTTGTGATTTTGTTAGTTCAAAGATTTTTTCTGAACTTTTGTGGTGCCGTAGAGGCTTCCGAATTTATGGGCCTTGAACTCAAACTACGATGGCATTCACTGTAAATAATAATAATAATAATAATAATAACGCTAAAAAGAAATAAACACTGAACTCCCTAATAGAGTAGGAACGATCCTCCTCCCAGAAAGTCATCTACAGCAGGAAAGCTATATGGAGGGAGGAAAAAAAAACACTGAAATGACTAGATATTTATATGAGACGATATTTTTTATCAAATAATTAGTCATTCCTATATATTTTCCAAGGAAAACTATAAAAGAAAAGAAACTTTAACTATTTTTTGTCTTTAATTTTTTTTCTTTCATTATTCTATGTAAAATACCAAATAAGTTGTTTAAATAGTTTTTTTATTTTTATTGGAGTATCACATGAAAAAAAAGAAGCTAAATTATACTATTCAAAATGCTATGATAAACATTTGGCTACTGGAGATGCCATAAACACTGTTTTAAATAAGAATAAAAGGAAATAAATCAACAATCATCCAGATATTGCAAGTTGACAGAGCCATATTGCTAGGTAATGAGATCAGCTGTCCCTGTGTTCCATACCCCATTTCCATAATGAATGATAATTTGTCTATTATATATATGCTATCCAGATGGTCACAAACTTGCATGGCACAGACAGATCCATAGCCCTGTCAAAAAGAGTGAAAACTTCATAATTTTATGCCATAACAAGGAGAGGAAAATAAAAAGAAGCAGCAGCAAAGAGAGGCAAATATATTGGAAGCCTTGATTTCTACGGATCACAATTTTGATCAAGCCTGTCCTGAGAGAAATGCAGTGTGATTACAACAACTATATAAAAATAGGATAGGAGTCTGGGTACTTAGGATTAAAATTTGAAAAACTCGAGCATGCATTGCTAAGAAAAAAAAAGAAGGAAAGAATGAGAATGTGAGCAAAAACCCATCTCAAATCTGGTTGGTTGAGCTCGAGGCTGACTGGGTTTGGGCAACTGTAGGTCAGGAAGGGCTGCTTTCTTTACCTTCTCATCCACTCACATGCACGGGAAGAATGTTGAAAATCCATGCGTTGCTGGGTGTTAACTTTCGTAAAAAGAGATCAAATGTAAGAGAGCACTACATAGAGTTGTCTAATTCGGACAATTTGGTTGAAAGTCCGGTAAGAAAGTTATTTGAGTTTGCTAGAACGTTCTACATCTCCAATGAGTATGGAGAACATTGATAATAAGATTTAAACCATCTATAGACAGCTAACCAAAGTTTGAGAATGTCCTCATGTTGTAATTCATATGGAGAGATGGTAAGGTAAACAGAACTTACAAGTTGCAAATCCAGAGATATCAGTAGTCCACATGAAAAATCATGCTCATAAAATCTTGGAAGCGAGAAGCATATGCTTTGGGATTCACTGTAACAATTGACCTGGAATCGTACTTGATTGACTTGTAAGCATGTTCAAGGCGCTTAGCCAGATTGTAGTTCTGAAATATATCAACAATTGAAAAATATAACACGACGTCGGTGCACTCCGGTCCTCCAGCGCTTCGAGTAGATGACACATGTCCAGCTTTCATCAGTTCTGAACGGATAGTACGTGCTGGCATCCCCACACCTAATCTAAACTCAGAACTGCAATAGAACCACGACAGAAAGTATTTCATCAGTGAAGAATTATCCAATCCCAGATTATCAAGTTCATCTCCAGTAGACAGTGGTGGGAAATAACAAAGGGAGTGGCAAAACCACCCCTGGTTTCCTTTGGATAAAATATTTGTCAGGAGGCATAACCCCACTGATGAAATCATAATCTCTTGTATATAAATAAAGCACTACAATGAAGAAGTGTGTGTGTGTGTGGAGTTTTTGTTTGTTGTTTCCACATATCTCAATTGCTCAAATTCGAAGCAATTTACTGTCAAGTATGTCCAAAAGAAAAGGTTCGAGTTCAGAATTTGAGATGAAGGAAAATTCGAATACGATCCCGAGCTTAACTTTCTTTGTTTCAGTTATGTTCTTTGCCGATTTCAATTTTGATCGTCTTGGGAAGGATTTGATCTATGGCAAATTCAAGCTCGTGTTCATCTAAATGGAACCACTCCCAATGAACCCAAACAACAGAAGAGACTTGCAATTGATCAACTAGAGCAATATAGATAGCCTATCATTCATTCTGTAAACTACGTAATTGTTGGGCGGAAGACATTATTTACCTGTCAGGCTCTTCGCTAATGTGTGAATGAACTGACTGTGTTCCCTCAACTTCTTCTGAAGAGCAACTTGAGATTCTCTCGCTTTCAAGACTGCTACTATCAGCAGAATTTACAGTAGAAGAGTCTCCATGGCCAGTATTCTGGACATTGGAGTTTATACTACCATTCGAATTCACAGGAGAGTGGCATGGGAATGTAACTTCGCTATAGGAACTTCTGCTATCAACCGAATCTGTAGAAGAATGGAAAACTTTTGTCCTCTACTTCATTTCTTAAATTTTGAGTAAGAATTGAAATGCACATTCTACAAACTACACAGATATTTATTTCTATGTGCTTAAGTCCAGTTTCATTAGATGGTCAATGCGTTTCTTTTATCAATAAATTTCCTATTCTGTTCCTCACACAGATACCAAAGCAATGTAGGAGATTAGGAGGGGAAATCACCTTTATCTTGAGGTGGCAAAGCTATTCCAATCAAAAGACTGTAATCCATTATACCCTGAGCTTCCAAAAAATCGCAATCATGCTTGATTTGCCTGTAAAAGTAAAGAGGGGATTGAAACTTAATTCATAGGTCACAGAGAGAGCGTAAACAATCAAATGCCTAAAGGTTCGAAGGTTACAACAAATTTCCAAGTGTTTTTTTTCTGTTTTTTAATATTGCATTTAGGAAATTTCCAGGAGGAACTACAATTAGCGGTGTCCGTAAAATTGATCTTCACAACCTGAAAGTCCAATTTCAGATCTCATTCACCTCGTTTTGTTCTCTCTTCAAATATTTATTTGTATTTCAGACCAATGTGTCCAGAAAGAAGAAGTAGAGTAATTAACATACCCTAAGAGTTTTTCATGGATCAATGGATCCAGGTAAAAACGAAAACTGAAGTCCATATCCTTTAATATGCTGTTCTCTTTGGCTCTTGGTTTGTTTATTTTCCGTCCTTTCCACGAGCCTTTCAGATCAAAAACCCTGAATATGTTAGCATCTGATGGAATCACTCTGGAATAGACAGAAAAGTAAACCTGCCCACAAAAAGTCATGATTAGTGCAATGAAGCGACTAAAAACTGTTTGTTCCAGAACATAAGGAAAGATCTGTGGGAGTTTTTCAGTCAGGCAATGGCTCTTTCCACTAGCCTTGTTTCTTCACCATGGCATATATCATGTGTCATCAAAGTGCAACCTACTGTGCCCAACGAAACTTAAAGTGAAATCGGACGTCTTAGACCACCCATCAATAGCATTATTTTCACTTAAGTATTCTAATTCAATGGATAGCAACGGCAAATGAAAACATGAGAAATTGTTTTGTAAACAGTACATGTTTTGTGATCGTCACTTGAGAAAGGATTTTTTGTTTAGTGATGGCATGTCTACAAATGCAAGAAACACAGAAAAACATTTTTTTCAAAATCCTGACATAAAAACTGTGTTTTGCATCTGTTGACGAAACAACAAAATGAAATGCAATAGAAAGAGTATATACATCTCGCCTGCAAATTAGAGGATGGTGCATGACCAATCAGACGATGCATGGACGAGCCATTTTCTAACTGGATTTATTGGATTTTTTACCAGGTTGAAGGGTGACAGGTTTTTTTTTTTTCCTTCAACTTTCTGTGGGGTTTAAATTCAACTACTCAGCCCAGCTTAGAGTGAAAATTCGATTGATTCCCTGCCTGATTAACCAGTTTGGTCTAACAACTGGAGTGGAGTGGAGTCCAACAACTAAGATTTCAAAGTCCTGGAGTTGATGTTTTTTGTTCTGGTGTTTATATACCTCAGGTGTAACAAAACGCTGTGTAATATGCAAGCTATGGTGTTTGGTGGAAGAGGGTTGAAATGTTCTGTACCTTAGGGCCACCGATTGGCTTCATATAGTGGATTCCATATAAGATGCTTAACAGCGAATCACGGTTCATTTCAAGATGGAAGCAATAGCTTGGAAGCATTTGCAGCATTGCCTACAAATACAAGCGTGGTCAACTTTACGCTTCTAGTGAAATGGAAAAACAAAAAACTGCAGCCAGTGAATATTCAGCACCATAATCAACTTGAAAGCCACAACTTAATCTTCTGATGCAAAACAATAAAAGATGAATTAGACAAAAATAAACTAGCTTCTGCCCTGCTAATAATATTTCGTTTGTAACTACATTGGCAGGACAGCTCTGAAGACTAATCTCCCTACCTTCTTTTCAGATTTTGGCACGACTGCTACAACGAGGCGGTCGTCGATGCTGACAGGGATCGCACTGGTATACTTTCCTGCCGAAAATATCTCCCTTATGGTCAAATCTGAGCGTATCGACATCATGTAATCAGAGCGGTCAATATTTCTGAGCTTTTGTATGCGTCTGTGACAAACACAACAACAGTAGTGTCAGTTCTGCTTTTCTCTTTCAGACCTGGAAAGACAAAATAAGTGTCTACAGACAGTTGTAGACTTTCAGAACCGTCTCGTAATCGAGTTACGCGTAAAACATTAAAAAAAAAGACATTTGTAGACTTGTAGGCGTAAACTTGACTGCAATTAAATCTTTGTATCATGTCATAGGAGAAGCGTGTTTCTTCACTAATAAATAAATGAATTTGAGCATGGAAAAATATAAAATAATGAGTCAAAACAGACTGACAAGACAGGTATGAATGAAAAGAAAAATCTGGAAAAGAAAAGATAACCTGAAAACATCAGGACAGTAATCCTTGCATTTATAATCACTATAAACGCGATCATCAACGCATCCGGGATCCTGTTTACGATATCTTACCGTGTTCCTCTGAGCGTCCCTGAATGCCAGAGAAGGAAGGTCTTTGAAATACATCGTCATTTGCTGCCCTTCAAAATGCCTATATCCCATCAATCAGAATGAAATGATGTTTTTTATTGGAAAGGTGCCACAGGTTACAGCAAAAGGTCAGTGGATAGAAATGTTGGAGCTGGTCAACGCTCTTCATACAAAAACTCAATCAGGACCTTCAAGGAGGTGTTACTCACATTGAATTCAAAAACAGCAGGAAAAATCTCTATTAACATTTTTTCAAGACATTTTCTACGCTAAGGTAGATGCACAACCAAATTACACATTACAAGGGGAATAACAATCAGATTTCTGATTTTAAAAAATGGGAATTCCATGAACTAGACTGAATATCAATACCAAAATGATCAATTTTGAATGAAGTTCATAAAGAGCCCACCAGAATTGCAAGACCCTTGATGAATTCACAGAATTTGACCAGCCCAATTCAACAAACAAAAAATCCCCAGAAAGAGAAAGCTGCAACTGAAAAATCTACCAAGATTAAGAAAATAAATTTGCAGAGAGTTACCTTCAAATATATTTTTCTTTTGTTTCTAAATCCCATACCCACGTCCCTTTATACGCCTCTTTCATATAAATCGATGACCTTGTAACCGTTTTGCCAGTTTCGAAACCCTTACTTTTTATTTAAAAATATTAATTCTGAGATCGTTAACCAGACTCTAAAATCCATCCTCCTTTGGCGCCAGATTCTGTGCTGTTAGGGTTGTTAACAAGAATTTACTTTCAGCAGGTATTCCTTTCTGTTACAGGTTACATTTCACCATGGGCGCTGGCACAATCGTACAGTCTGGACTAGTAGCCTTTAACTGTTTGCCTGCCCTGCTAAATTACAAAAATTTAACAAAAATCGGGCAGCTGAATTAGATGAATTCTGCCTTCAAATTTGGTCGTCGTTATGGCTGAAGGTTGTAAATTTCCGAAGTTCTCGCAGCAAACTGCCTTGGACTATTTCCTGTCTTTGCCAGTGACAGAGAGAAGGTTAGGCAGTTATTCTATCAAGAGATCGTTAGGACCGACTATTTTTTGTCGGATCATAAATGATGGCGGCGTTAGAGGGGGCTGATGAAATGAGCCCTAACACATTTAAATCGTCCAATACTGACAAATAATTTAAAATGTTGGACCACTTTTGTCATTGCGCAAAGCATGAAAGCCATCTTTGAGGCTGTTGAAGAAAACAAATAAATTGAGCTTATCAGCAATAGTTTGGTGTTTGGAACTACATTGTGCTTTGCTGGATATTTGAGCTGATCGTTACACGAGTATTATTAATTATCTCAAATATAATGGGCTGGATCAATCAGAGTACTTAATAACGTGGGACTTGTTTTTATTCTACAGGAAATGACATCAGAATCCCTTCGTCTTATCTAGAACTGGTCGCAATTCCCAGCATGAAAATGCTGAGTAATTAATGTCTTCAATAAGTAAAATACAGTGTATCAGGTATTGCATGGAAATGTGGATGCCAGTTCAATCTGGGTTTACAAACTATTTTTATTTTTTGATTGAGATTTTAATTGTTTAATTAACATCGGTGGATATTTTTATTGATTTTAATAGTTTAATCTCTAACCTCTAATGCCTCGTGAATGCCGCTTATGTGCAGCTGCCGCGTTGACAGTGGTTTGTTTGTTCCCAGAGAGATTCATCAAAAACCGAAGGCGCAGAGAAAAGCATGTTGGCTTTGCTTGCACGGTGCAGTGTTTATATGCTGTTAAAGATAACTTTGCGTAACAGATTCAACGAAGACTCCACGGCGTAACGGGGGCACACGGTCGAATTCATAATTCTATAAAAAGAGAGCATGATGTGCTCCAGAGACATCGAACACGCAAAAAGCATCAAACAGTGAATGTTGCAGGAAAACAGAGACACGAGCTTGCTTTAAGGACACGGTGATTATCAAACACTGCTCTCTCTCTCTCTCTCTCTACACTTTGTCGAACATGGTGACAACTAGCACAAACCTCGGAAACTTGGTTAACTTGCCACCTCCACAAGCGTGGTGCTGAAACAAAACCCAAGTTATTACATTTCTCAAGCCCTGCCATTGGTGGGAGAAGATGGTGTAATCATCAACATCGAATTGCTGGGGGATGAAAGAGTAACTGCGAAGATACTTGCATGGCGACCCATTACTAGATTTTGACAGGTAAATTGCAGGACAGGCAGCGGTAGCATTGCTCTCGATTTTGATGCGAGGATGGCAGAATCGCCAAATCCGGAAAAACAACAAAAGCATTAATCACAAAAATTTTCTGTGCTTTGAATCTGATGAGATCATTATATCTACTGGGTAAGCTCTACTACCATGCGAAAGACAGCAGTAAACTTGGACCAGGGCAAACGTCCTGATGAAACAACTCAACGTTGGGTTACATGTATTAAGCTAAAAGGCGACAAAAGCAGGTAGATGAATATGCGTTCTATGCATAAACCATGAAGAAATGCGCCGAAATCCAGGTTAGATGAATATGCATTCGATGATGCATAAACCGTACAGAACCATCAGAGGAACATTATGTGATTTGGCCAGTGCCTGGACGAATTCATGGTGAATCATACAAGTAGTTTATATTAAAAAAATATAGCCATTGCAAAGAATAACATCCCATTTTCATGAATTAGCAGGAATAGTTTGCAGGTAACTGTGTAAACTTTTCCGGAACAGATTTCATAATGATTGAAAAGAAGGCAAGAACAAACAAAAAGATAAAAATGGGGGGATTTCAGATAAGTTTTTCAGCACGGCCACCTTAAATTTAATAACAATTTATGGTGCCATGTCAAGCCTGGGCTCAAAGCAAAACCCAGTGAAGAGTTGAAGTGGAAACCTCTTGGACACTGGGCACTTCTGTGACCACTTCCATTGTCTCTGGTTAATGTCAAAAACAAGAAGTGCTGGAGCCCCGTAGCTTTGGATGTATATAAGATTATCTGTACCACTACTAGCAAAAACCTCATCAAACTCCCCGAATCCTTGAAAGAACTTGTGGGGCATTCGGGCAATCTCTTGCCAGTCCTTACCATTTAGAACCCAGATACCAATCCCCTTAATTATGTCAGGCCGGTCTTGTTTACCAATTCCTCCCACCATTACAAGCTTCTCATTCAAATTCATCAGACGGCCACAAGTGAGAGGACAGGGTACTTTAATGAAACTTCTTATCAACAAGCCATGAGAAGATCTGTTAGATAGATTGTACCTGATTAGACCATGACGGGTATCTGTGGAACCACCTCCGGCAGAATATAACAATAAGTATAAAACCCCACCGCATATCACGCTCTCATCACCACCTCTCCATCCAGTCAAAACCTCTGTGCAAGAAGTTACCCACATCCTCGTTTCAGAATCATAAATATGGATAGAGAGATCTGATTGGAAAAAATTTCCAAGGCCTAGTTTAGACTTCACAATCGAGATCGTATAACCATTTGATATCCGGTTCACAGAAATTGCGAGTGCACTGTAATCAGATACTTTTAAGCCTGGGGGCTCCTGAAGCTTCCTGCAGCGTTTGGTGATAGGGTTGCAGACATACAACTCGCTTCTGCTGTCTCTATCCATGAAGGAAACCAAGCCGCGTGATGTAGCAATGAGCCAGTTGGACTTTTTGATGTGGGGAAGATCAATGCCAAACCATTTTCGAAGGATAGGATCAAAAGCATAGCCAACAGGCTCATCAGAGCTTGTGAACATAAAATACCATGGTTTTTGTGGCAGGACATGCGGGAAGTTCCATAAAAACCTCCTCGAACTAACAATCCCGTGCCATCTTTTACATACACAGCCAGCTCTGAAGATGCTAGCAATGGGGAGACAGGCTAGGATACGTTCTAATAGATCATCGGGCAAGATTAAATCAACTGAAATGGCATTAACTTCTTTATTCCCTTCATCGCTAAGTTCAGAAAATAAATCGAACTCACCAATGTCCCTTGTCGGGTTCTCAAAAGAATTATTTACCCAAGATGCTTCACCCTCCATGACAAAAATAAAAGGGGCCTTCAGAAAAAGATCTGGCACGAGAAAGACAGCAAGAGATCGAAAATGAGAAAGCCAAGTAATTTTGAAAGAAAGATTTGAGACAATTAATATATCGCCACTAAAACCTCCAAACAAGGTAAAAAAATTCAACTTTCAGGCAAATAAGAATAACCCTTCAAGCTCACAGTCATGCCATATCCAGATGCAAAACTGTGAAAAAAAGCTACCCCCTATAGGGATGGTCTCAAGGGCACCTGCAAAGCAAGAACTACTTTATAGGACCAGGATCGTATTCTGTCATCCTTCCACGTTTCAGATTGTATATAAATTCATCTTTAAAATGTACGACCTGGAGTAAAAGTCAAACTATTACACAAAAAAAACTTTAAAAACGCAACTCCCAGCATAACCTACGCGACAAACATGATTAAAAAACTTAGACGTTGTTAAACAAGAAACAAGTGGCCATGGAAGAAAGCTTTTAACATGACCAGCATGGTGTTCAGATTACAGATTACCAGCCAGCCTGTTATATATAACTTTACTCATTAAAAAAAAAAATGAAATTAAAGGGACTGACGGACCGGTTACCAAATCAAATGCAGAGCAAAAGTTTAAGCTTCTGGATTTATAATGATATCTGTGAAGTATGGATGGATGCACCCCGCATTAATCGCTAAACTGTTGCTTCGGAAAGACAACGGCGTTCAAAGAGGAGAACATGTAAGCGGAATTTTGAAAACAGGAAATCTTCCTAGAATGAATCTATTGATCCAAAAAAAGACCAATTTGTGTTTCTTTCTACTAGAAAAGAGTGTTATGGTTATCAAACCCTAACAATACTGCTTTAGAGAGCCAATAAAACTAAGAATAATTTGAGGTAAGATCAAGCCATGCTTATATATCAATTAAACCATCAAAACCCCACTTCCAAACAAAAATTAAAACACACAAACAGATCACTGTAAACCCATTTAAAAAATTTCAAGAAGAGACCAGAAAGCAATGAAGTCCCTCACCTCTTTAAGGACACCAACACCCTCAGCTCGGTCTTGCCAAATTTAACCAGGAAAACAATGGCATAAAAAGAGAAAAAAGAAATCGAATCCCCTTCCAGTGGAAGCAGGGGAGAGTATCAAAAGCAGATGAAGAGAACTGAGATGGGAGTATCTGAAGGTCTTCTCTCGTAATGGTAGAGGAACAATGAAACGGGTCACCTCAGATTTGGCAAGAAACTCATGCCGAAGAAACCAATTTTAGAGAGGAAAAAAGAGGGTTTTTAATGATTTATTTTATTAGCTCTTTTCTTTTTTCGATATTATGCGTGCGTGTGTGAGAGAAAAAACGACAGGCGGAGAAAGCAGCGAGGAGGCGGTTTTTCTGTAGAGGGCTAAAAAGTAGGTAGTAGGTGTTTTTTGTAGAGAGGGAGAGAGGAGGAAGGGGGCGGTGTGTGTTAGAGGTGTTATTCAAGCAAACCATCGATTTCTAATGGAAAACATTTGGATTTTGATAGCAGTCGAAAAGAAAATAATGATGCTGTCTTCCTCATCAACCCTCGTGTTTTTTTATACTTTTCTTTCTCTACAAACATTCTATAACTTCTTTGGCTTTTATTTTCTTTTATCAAAAGACTTGTCGGGTATAATTGCAGGCTTTGAAGCTTGGTATAGTTTTAAAGTGTTTTTTATTTTAAAATATATTAAAATAATATTTTTATTTTTCATATATAGCCTATTGAAACAATTTTAAAATCAAAAAATTTAAAAAAAAAAATCCCCCTCTTAACTTACTAAGTACACATGATGGATATGCATCCTCAGAAATCATGTATGATCTTACATGGTTGCGAATGCATGTGGGTGATCTCACCTGATTGTGAGCGGATGTGCAATCTCAGCCATTCATCCCCGCACATGAATCGCTTTCAACGTTTATCAGCATATATGAATCGTTGAAAGATCTGCTAGGGTAGTTGATGGGTATACGGTGGCAAGATTCACCGACGCTCATGAATTATATATGGTTTCATCAAATCATGGGTGGATGGGATTTGCAGGATTCATCCACACGTGCGAATCATGTGCAGTCTCCTCCTCTGTCTGGCAAGATTTATGAGAAGCTAGCAGCTCTCATGGCAACTCCCTTCCCCCACCTCTCTCTGCACACTCTGTTTTCGATTTCTGGAGTTTTGGTATGTACTTTGCCCGGATAAAATCCATTTATGTCCCAGATCAAATCTTATTTCCAAACACCATTGCCAGATCACTGATCAAAATCTTCTGGGCTCACCATCATTGGCAGAGCTCGAGTCGCAGCGTCCCTTCGATTATCCATGCACGTCTGCGTTTAAAAATCACATTTCATTCTGTTTGATCAATTCTGGACTGCAGTATCTAGTGTTGCTGCTAAGATTCCTGACCTAATTGATCAATTCTGGGCAGGTCTTGAATCTAATTGGCTGTAACAGCAACTTTTTGAATCGCAGAATAATTATTTATGGGGACACCAGCATCTCGTGCATGATGAGGGAGCCACCCAGAAAAGGTCAGATAACTAGATGATGTAACGGGATTGTTTATGAGATAATGCATTCCAATGGGGGCGGTGCTGGCGATATTAACATTGAAAACCTTGTCTTTTTTATTCCATTTCGTTATCAGGGTGGCAATAAGAAGACTCCGGGAGATAAAACAAAGCGAGGGAATAGAAGATATCCAGTCAGGAGATGCTCTTCCGTCACTGCTTTCTATAAGTGCAAGCTGAACAGTTAATGAAATATGAGTACTCTATTAACACTGAACACTAAAAAACAGGGCTGAATCACTGTAAAGTTACTTCTATAAAATATTATTCATTAAATTAGTGTTTTTTGTTTTTTTCCGCTATGCTGATATTATTTTAATCTGGTCCTTCTACAATTTAATTTTAATTTTATTACTTGATATTAAATTGTTTTTAAAACTATATTTTTTTATTTTTGTTATATAACAGTCTCTGGATTTAGTTTTTTTCTTTTTTTGTTGTAATCTCAACTTTATATGTAAGAAGAGGGGCTTCATTTTCTTTTTTCTATGTGAATTTATCCTAATATCACGATCAAGTTTACAGGTTTAAGTGTTTAACAAGTTAAGTTAAGCTGTTTTTTGAAGAAAAAAAAATATTAAATTATTTTTTTATTTTATCATTCAATATTTAATATCATTATATTAATTTCACGATGAGACGAGGGTAACAATCTTTATTTTCTTAGGCTCCTTTTCAATTGGTTTTTTTACTTGGGCTTTATAAAAAAGTTTATTTGATTTTAATAAATTTCTTTTGATTTCATGACATGAGTTGACTATGTATGCTTTTTATATCGATTTACCATTATAAGATGGTCGCGGTTTCATGGCATAGGTTTTACAGTTGACATTTCAACTCAATTTAAGTTGATATGTTATGCTATAGTTTTATTATCTGAAAATAAATATTATTTAATATATTATTACATCAATATTGACAAATATATCATTTAATGTACTTGATATTTATAGTTTATGATTTTATTTTTTACTAGAAAAATACATTATCAATGTTTATATAGATTTTTTCACGTTAAGAGAGATTGATATACCACGCATGAAAGCGGTATTGACAAAAGAAAAACAATGTTTTCTGCTCATTTCACCGTGTCGTGGACTTTTACAGGAAAACTGTGTTTTTCTATTCATGGGATTTTACATTGTCCTGAAAACTAAAGGTTTTTAGATTCATCAAACATAGATTGTATCGTGGACTTTTAGTACATGAGTTTGACATTTCTTATTTTTTAATTAATATTTAATCAATTTTCTATTTTGTCACCAAGCTCTCTTTTGAAAAACAACATATATATATATATATATATATATATATATATATATATATATCATGCCATGCTATGCCCACATGGGCTTTAAATCGCATGATTTATTTTGTCTCGTGCTCTCCATCATATTCATGGTGTAAGAAATGCTCCAAGCTTGAAATATTTCTCAGTTTTATGATATGGGATTTAACTCAACATGTTAAAAAAATATAAAATTAAAAAATTAAATTTGATACAAAAACAAAATAACAACTTTTTTTCAAGGATATTTAATTACAGTATCTGACATTAAGATGAGGATATTAGAAAAATAAAATAAGGCGTATGGGCCTGCCCTTCCAGACCCATACATAATATCCACTTATTCGAAAAGGTTTGACAAGAAATCTCTTTAAATTGATTTTATTAAAATAATACTTAAACAATTATCCAGTAATGTTTTAAGAGGATTTTAAAAAAAAAGTATTAAAAAATATTTTATGAATAATTGTGCATTGGTTTGATATGCATGAGTTTTGAAATAATTTTCTCATTGATATCTAGCGGGAGTAAAATATTTTTTGTTTTTAATTATTATTTTTTATGTAATTTTATCAAGTTTATGTTTTTTTTATGCAGGTGTGCACAAAAAACTGATTCATAATTTTTTCAATTTTCTAATTAAAACCTGTTTTCATAATCATAATAAGTTTTCAGTTGAAGAATAGTTAATTATCATAAAATTTTATTTGTCAAAATTAAAAAAAAATGCATGAAAAAAGATATGAGGTTATTGACTAAAAACTATGTTATTTTTAGTTCATTCTATTGTAGTTTTTGCGGATTCGTTTTATGATTGTCATTGTTTTTTATTCATTGAATTAGGGTTGTAGTGAAAAACTATTTTGCTATAAAAAAACATGTATATGAAAATACAATTTTGAAAAAAATATTATTTATTTCTATATAATCAAATAAACATAAATTTCACAATACAAAGTTATCGAGTCTAATGAGATTCATAAATCGCATTACTAGTTTGGTGAGTTAATCAAGTTGATTTAGAACTATATTATTTTGATATTTTTATATATAAAAAATATATTATAATAATGTTATTTTAATTATTATTTTTTTAAAAAATAAAAATTTAACCAGATTAACACAAATAAACCATATCAAATAAAATCTCAGCCAATTTAATTTGAAATGAAAGCCAGGTTAGCAGTTTAAAAACACTGCCAAAAACGATTTCCCGCGCGGCAACTAACTTGCTGCATTCTAAAGCAGCATATATATAAATAATTGCTAATCACCAAATAACTTTCACTAGTGCGTTAAAATATACATCAAAGAATCAAAAAGAAGAAGTTAGGGGTTGCAAGTGGCTCAACATAGAAAGCATTGAGGATGTGGCGTTGACTCTTTAGCATTCAGCACGAGCCTTTCTATTTGTACAGAAAAGAGATGCAAAAAGCTTAGTGGCAACACCACCATTAGCAACTCTTTCCAGCCAACCCACCCCGGGCACGTTAAGTCATTTGTCACTTCTAATAATTTTTAAATCCATGAGGTGTCTTTTTTGTCCTGTTATGTCCAAGTGTGTTATTGGCAACACGGTGCAATGTTTTTGTAAAGTATTTCATTAATTGAAAATATATTAAAAAAATTGTATCAACATAAAAAGATATTTAAAACTTTTTGATTTATATAAAAATAAAGCATGCTAAACCAAAAACAAACACTGCCATATGAGTAAAACGCACCAAATGTTTTGTCTGAAACATAGAGTAATGGAAAGACATGATATGATTGTCGTGGAAACACAACATTGAAAAAAATGTTTTTCTCACTACTCGCCCGAGTGGGATTAATCGTTCATGCTATGAATGGACATTTTACTGGGCTAGAGCTATTTGTTTTTCTTTTTTTCTGTGGCTAACTTTGACCGCACATGTGATTGGTTGAGAGTCTCGCTGACTTTTATTTTAAATTAAATAATATATTAAAATAATATATATTTTTTATTTTTAAAAAATTATTATTAGTATATTATTAAATAAAAAATAAAAAAAAACTATTTAAAAAAAATCATTATTTTTTAAAATGTTTTTGAAAGGCAACTAATGGAAAACTTGATTGTGGTTGTGATCCACTTTTTGAGCTTAGATTATTAAAAATTAGACCCCCAGCCTACATATATTTTCTTTCCATATTTTCCTTATTGAAGCCCATCCCCCGAGTTTCTTAACACGGGGCAAGTGTTTATCACGGTATTTTAAAAATATTTTTGAAAAAAATTAAAAAATATATATTTTTATTTTATATTTTATATTAAATTTTTTGGTATTTTAAAATTATTTTCATGTGCTATGTCAAAAATATTTTTTTTAAAAAAATAATAAAATATTATTTTGATGTAAATCTGAACGAAATATAATTTAAAAAACAATCGCAACAACACTATCAAACAATAACTTAATCGCTAAACTGATAGAGGAATTGGCGATTAACTAGGCAGAAAATTCAATTTATACCTTTACTTGAGATATAAAAACATAACATTACTTAGAGGTGATTATTTAAATAAATACGTTCCTGTTCCATGTTTTTAAACCAATCTCTGTATTTTCATGGCAATGCAACCAAGAGGGTTGGGGGCTGATTTGTACGTTAGAGACAGATTTTTAGCGATCCTTTTCAAATTATCTGTTGTCCAGGAGTGTCAAGGACAATCTTGTCTCTGTGAAGTCACGGATTTCAGCTCTGTTGCATGATGGGTACCGCGAATCAGGCATCAGCATTTCGCATGCAAGGTCAGATCCCTTTACTGTCTCAGCAAATCACTAACATAAAATTGATCTCAGAAAACCACTACCCTAAAAGAAAGAAAGAAAACGGAGCAGGGATTTTGAGTTGATGCACGGTGCCAGTGACTTTTTTAAAGAATTAAACTCGGTTACTGTAGAGTTAATGAGACGACTCTGGCTGGCCAAGGTTTGATCTGTACCCCTGGAACAAGACAAGGAAAATATCCAGCCTCAGCCTATACTTGTTAATTTTAGAATCCGTTAGATTAGTCGAATTACACATAAACTGGTCTTGAAAACGCACATTAATAAAAAATAAAAAAAAGACAAGAAGTAAGATGCAAGGAAGGAAGTGCAGCCCGGCTGTAATCAGATAAAAGAGACAGGACGTAGTTGAGTATCCAAGAGAGAATCGTTACCAGCTCATTGGATAAGTGATCACAATGAGTGGGGTTTGTATTTTTGCAGAAATATGTCAACCTAACTTGCCTGGAGTGCTCGTAGCAGTCTCGCGCATATCGTGGACCGCACAAGACCAGTGGAAGTAGGCCCACGATTGTATTTCCATCCATGGCACACCTGCTACTGAGAAATTTGAAAAAACGTGGTGCTGGGTTGGAATTTCCATCAGCTGTATGCATGGCAAGTAATTGTTGGTGTTGGTGTTGGTGTCGGTGTTGGTGTTGGTGGAGTCTATCAAATCCTCGGATATTTCTTGGATTAATGATCAACAGAGATAACTATGAATTTTAATAGAATTTTCTGATATGTTCATCCATTGATGACTTGCACCCTAAGACTCTGTAAAAAAACAAAACCGATATCATCCAGGATGTATCAAGCCAATGATTAAGCCAAGAAACAGATATTTTCAATCCAGATTTCATAATTGAAACATGTTCTAAGAGAAATTAATTTTAAAATCTAGTGAAACATTGCTCATTTTTCAAACTCACTTAGTTTATCGACCCTTTTTCTCGTGATACAAGTGCCCGTGCTATCGTTTAAAAAACAGACTCACAAGTTTTGAATAAGCATCTACCAAAGCGCTTCCTTGTGTTGCTATTAATAGATAAAAACAAAATTGATCGATAAAAATTAAAGTTGAGATGCGTGGCTGTGAAAGTTAAAAATTTCTAGACACTAGTTATCTAATAGGTTGTTTAGTAATAAGAGTTTAAGAATAGAAAATTTAATTTCTCTGTGGTTACTAATATTAATCATCCAAAACTTATATGATCGTTAATTTATATTACTTGTGAGATTAATTAAAATACATATAAATTGTGTCAAATTCCTCGTGTTAATAAAAAATATATATACACGCTTGATATAGCTATATCCCACCAGCAACCATATTGAATTCTCGCTTGGATCCTAATCTATTTTTTATCAATTACATCGCAGTATTTCATATATCCTCAACTGCGCCTTTCCATCAAAATTAAAGTAGATTTGTTCACATTCATCTTAGAAAAAAGAAGACACATTTTTCTGTTGCAAAATAGGCAATTCAGTCAAAAAAGCATTTACAAAAATTGGATGGAGGGGCCTAATTAATAGCTTTACACTACAATAGGGATCTAGTCGATGAAAATAATAGGCTGGGGATTTTATTGAAAACTGATTGTAGGATGGGGGCTGGGATGAGGGTTTTTTTTTCTAGTCTTGTGCAAATTTGAAAGCGCTTTTAAAAAATTTAATTTAATTTTTATTTTTTTATTTTAAATTTTTTAAAAAATAATATTTTAAATTATTTTGATGTGCTGATGTCAAAAATAATTTTTAAAAAATAAAAAATATTTTTTTTAATATATTTTTTTAACAAAAAACACTTTAAAAAACAATTTCAACTACACTCCCGAAAAAGCACTTAAGACTTAAGAGTATAAAATAGACATGCAAAACTACTCTCATTAAATTAAACATATTCACACCAAAAACAACATTTTTGTAGTTTATATTGATGTCGATCAAGACTTTCTCTTTATCACTAAAATCTAGCTTAATTTTGTATCATCTCTCAAACTGGGGGGTAAAATACAAGAAAAACAAAGTTTTTGATGAAAATCGAATCTGTAAAATAAAATCAACACCAAAGTCAAACCACGGTGGTTCGAGTCTCTTTAGACCCAGTCACTTTTTTTTTTTTTGAATTAAAGACTAAAACATAATGAAAAATAAAGTTAAAAGTAAAAAAAAACAACTAATATACCAGAAACTCATTACTAAATAATAAAATCAATTCAACATTAAAATGATAGAATTAAAACTCTTGAGTTTGTCATTTATGAGAGTATTATGGTTATTTTAACGTGCACTGGAAATGTAAAAATCTGGCAACACCATCAAAGACAACTCTTGAGTTTTATCTTATTTGAAGGTATTATGATTATTTTACTATGTATAAAAATATAAAAAATATCCATGAGTCTAATACCAAAATATTGTGCACCGAGAGGTAAATAATAATTCCATTATTACAATCTACAGTAATCTATGTCTAATTTTATAATGATTTTGCTACAATAATTCTGCTAATTAATTTTGCTTATAGTGTAATTGAAATGATTACAGCATTAAATTCAGATTATTAAATAATTGATTTCCAAATAAGAAGTTGATTAAAATTAAAAGAAGGCAAAGAAGAGAGGTTTTTCTTCGCTCGAGCTAGACAAACACTTTGATCGTTTAACTTTTTAAGTTTTAAACATTTACTCTCTAAATATTTTTGTAATAATTAATTTTAGTCTGTAACTTTTTTTTTTTTATCTCCGGTTTAGGAAAGAAGTTTGTTGAATTTATTGGTAGAAAAAGAAAGTCTTAGTTAAAACCAATTTTGACCACGAAAATTGATGATTTCTCTTTTGTAAAAAAAGGTTTATATAAAGTGTTTATTTTGCTTCAAAAGTGTAGATCTAAACTCATAAATAGTTTTGTTGACTTTTGATTTCATAGATGTCTATTACACCCACACATTTTTTTTTATTTAATCAAGTTTATGATCTGAATTACAAGTTTAGCTTATTAACTTTGTTTCAAGTAAACCTTGGACCCTTACTACCCATATCTATCAGATGGCAATCCTGAACCCATCTGGCAAATCGAGCAATTCTCTGATTATCAACGGCAGCCCCCCCTATTTTTTCTGCGGCCATTAGAATTTCGTTAAAATCACCTATCACCATCCACGGTTTCCTAATATTACTGGCCAACTGAGCAACCTCTTCAAAGCATTGCTTCTTTAAAGTACTATTCGGATTTGCATAAACCACCGTAAAAACCCACTCATCCATACTCCCTTCATTCACAATACCATGAATAAAATGTTTAGAAGAATCAAGAATTTTCATATTAACCCTTGATTTATTCCACAACAACCAAATACCACCTGACATCCCATGAGCTTCCACTCTAAAGCTAGCTTCAAAATTTAATTTCTCTACAATCCTGTCAGCTTTCACCCCACTGATCCTAGGTTCCACTACTGCCAAAATATTATTTCGATATAACCTCTTCAAATCATGCATCACCGCACAAAACCCATTATTACCGGCCCCTCTACAATTCCAAAATATAAAATTCATAATAATAAATAAAAATTTTTCAAAAAACTTCGTACCATGCAAAAGAGCATCATCTTCAACAAAGGTGGTTCTCCTGGATTTCCCCTTCATCCATCAAAATGTCTCCCGCAGGTAATTCCTGTTCTCCCATCCTGTTCTTTTCTTCAGCCAACTCCTTTCCGTTCTCCATCCATATTTTATCATCTGGTGGCTTCGGCCCCAAATCCCTCTCCACCGTCTGGTGCGTCATCGGATATCCACCTGAGTACCCTTCCTGCACTGGAATTAAAATATGTCTTTGCTTCGGTTCTGTGCTATCATGCGTACTCTCTGTCATGGCCCGAAACTCTGTGTTATTTTCCACCAGTGAACTTTGCCCCGTCACCTTCTCTTTACCTTTATTAATTGTTTTTTGATCCGGCATCAGACTTGCTATTTTCACTTTGGGTTTATGAATTTCAGCCCATTGTTTTGCCGGTTCTCCACTTGGCCCATTGCCTCCCACACTACTTCGGCCCACCTTCCTCTCCCCCGGGTCCTTGAAGGCCCGTGTTTTCCTTGGGCCCAGCCGGCGCCCTTTATCTCTTTTGTTAAAATCATCCTCAGCCTCTCTGGCGTTTATCCTTTCCTTTTCTTCTTCTCCATTCACTCCCACATTTCCTTCTCTGTTCCCCTCCTCTCCGTTACCTTCGGTACTGTCATCAATAGCCATTAAGGCTTCATACCGTTGGGATACACTAAGATTTGGAGCCGTTACTGTCTTTGATGATTCTCCTGGATTCTTGGCTTGATCGCCGGTCTTCCCAACTGCCATCGTCTGGTCTGCCACCCTCATGTTGTTTTTCCGGCGAGTTTTCCGTTCAGCAATCATCCATGTTCCAAACGACTCCACTATTTCTGGTCTAACCAAAGTTGCCTCAGGGCGAGGGGGCATTAGGAATGGATATGGAAGAGTGTATGAAAGATTGGACAGATGTTTTTGTAATGTGCAGTGGAGACAGTTGTATCAGAATGCGAACGTCTTAGTTCTTCCAAGGGTGAGGTCGGATCATCATCCTATTCTAGTTGAGCTAGAAGAGGTGCGAGGAAGGGCTCATGGTGTTGAAAGACCGTTTCGCTTTGAGGCAGCTTGGCTTCAGCATGGTGAGTTTACAGATTTCATAAGGAAAAGCTGGGTGACTGATAGAGAGGTGCCTGAGGCTCTTGACGGTCTATCTTCACAGCTAAAAATTTGGAATAAGGAGGTGTATGGGAATATTTTTCAGAGGAAAAGAAAGGTGTTAAATAGATTAGGAGGAGTCCAAAAAGCTTTAGTTTGTAGAGGTAATCCTTATTTATACCAATTGGAGGAGGAATTGTCTTCAGAGTATCGGCAGATTCTTCGTCAGGAGGAGATTTACTGGTTCCAGAAATCACGGTGTCAGTGGATTTCTTGTGGAGATAGGAATACTTCCTATTTTCACACGAAGACTATTGTTAGAAGACAAAAAAATAAAATTAAAGCTTTAAAGAATGACCAGAATGTCTGGATATGGGAAGAGGATAGTTTAAAGATGATGGCTAGGGAATTTTATCAGCTTTTATTTCAGGAGGAGCAGGAAGAGAGGCCGATTGGTAGAATAATGGTAGGACAATTTCCTATTATTGATCACACTCACATGGATCAATTGATAACCCCTATTCTGGATGACGAGATTAAAGCTGCTGTTTTCGGAATGAAGCCTTACAAGGCCCCGGGTCCAGATGGGTATCAACCAATTTTTTATCAATCTCAGTGGAATGTGGTAGGCCGGTCTGTTTGCGAGTATATTAAGGAGGTGTTTTCAGGGAATAAGGATTTATCGAGAATAAACCACTCGTACTTGGTTCTGATTCCTAAAGTTCAAATGCCTGAAAAATTACATCAATTTAGGCCAATTGGCCTATGTAATGTGCTTTTCAAGGTGGTGTCAAAGGTGATAGTAGGGAGATTAAAAGCCTTGATGCCGAAGCTGATAAGTGATGTTCAGAGTAGTTTTGTTCCAGGCCGGCATATTACAGATAACATCATAGTGGCACAGGAAATTATCCACTCTATGCGCAGCATGAAAGGAAGAAGAAGATTTATGGCCATTAAGGTCGATCTTGAAAAGGCTTATGATCGCCTAAGCTGGAGTTTTATTAGAGAGACTCTAATCGATGCAAAAATTCCTAGCGACCTAGTGAGAATAATCATGGAGTGTATTGAAACTCCATCTCTTAGCGTCTTGTGGAATGGTGATGCTACTCAGCAATTTCGGCCTAGCAGAGGTATAAGGCAAGGAGATCCTTTATCGCCATATATTTTTGTGATGTGTTTAGAAAGATTATCTCAGTTGATAAATCAGAGGGTGGAGGAGAATAGGTGGAAGCCCTTTAGTGTGCGGAGAAATGGGTTAAGGATTTCACACTTATGCTTTGCAGATGATATGCTTTTATTTACTGAGGCGAGTATAGATCAACTTGACGTAGTCCAGAATTGTCTTGATATGTTTTGTTCAGCGGCAGGGCAGAAAGTGAGTGTTGCAAAGACAAGGATATATTTTTCAAAGAATGTATCGACATCATTGGCAAATGACATTAGTAGAAAGAGTGGTTTTCAGGTCACAAACGACATGGGAAAATACTTGGGGGTGCCTCTACTTCATCAAAGAGTGACTAAACAAACTTATAGTTACATAGTAGAGAATATGCAGCAGAGGTTGGCAGGATGGAAAGCAAACAATCTCTCATTAGCTGGAAGAATTACTTTATGTAAAGCAGTTTTGGCCACTATCCCTTTATACCCTATGCAAGCCGCAGTCCTTCCAAAGCATACATGTAAGGAGATCGAGAAGATTTGCAGGAGGTTCATCTGGGGTCAGCAGGAGGGAAGAGACAAAATTCATCTGGTAAATTGGAAGACGTTGTGTAAGCCTAAGGAGGAGGGTGGAATGGGTTTTAAGAAAATGGACACCATGAATACAGCCTTTATCATGAAACTAGCATGGGGAATGATGAAGGAAAATAGCAAGTGGGTGAATTTTCTAAAGGATAAATATATGAGATCCAATAGTGGGGATGGGAATCCGGTGGCAAACGCGAGGGACTCGGTGTTGTGGAAGGCCATATGTCGGGAATGGGGTGCAGTGAAGCAGAATGTCAGCTGGAGTCTGGGAAATGGAAGACACATTTTATTTTGGAAGGATAGGTGGTTGGAGAATTGTGGTCCTCTTATCACTCTCTTAAATCCGGAAGAGCAGGTAGATACTTTAAACTTTACAGTGGCAGATATGGTGGATAGCCAAAGAAACTGGAATTGGGAGTTGTTTGCTCATTTAATTCCGATGCAAGCGGTGATGAGCATTGCTAGTCACATGCCGCCTGAGCAGGATACGGAGATAGACTCTGTAGTTTGGGACAAATCAGCGAATGGAAGTTTGACAGTCCGGACTGCCTATATGGTCCATGAAGAAAGGGAGGCTATGGAAAGAGACCCTCTATGGAAGCTTATTTGGGAGTGGAAAGGAATGGAGCGGATCAGAGTATTTCTTTGGACTGTAGCTCACAACGCTATTATGACCAATGAAATGAGATGGAGAAGAAAAATAACCGATGATAAATATTGTTGTCAGTGTGAAACTGCTGTGGAATCCTTGATTCATGCTGTTCGAGATTGTCCTAAAGCTAGAAAAATTTGGGAGGTGTTCGTCAGAATAGAGGAAAGAGAGCTATTCTTTAGCCAAAGTCGATATGCATGGTTGGTTTCAAACTTAACTCCCAGGAGTGGAAATATTAGATATAAGGAGTGGCAGCTAGTTTTTGGTATTACTTTATGGTATATTTGGAAGGAGAGATGTAATAGAACGTTTGGCGGAGACCAAGGCAATTGGTATGGAACTGTTCTGGCGATAAAAAGGATGATTGAAGATAGTAGGAGGATTCAGATGAGTGGGTATGATAATCGGAACAGTAATGCGGATGTTGAGCATATTGGATGGAAGTATCCCGATGAAGAGTGGATAAAGCTTAACGTGGATGGATGCAGTAAAGGTAACCCAGGGATAGCCGGTGTGGGAGGAGTGATTCGAGATCATATGGGGACATGGATCCGGGGGTTTGCAAGAAATATTGGTTTTTGTTCGTCCGTGACTGCAGAATTATGGGCTATCCATGCGGGGCTACACATGACTTGGGATAGAGGGTTTAGGAAAGTGGTTTTAGAATCAGATTCCAGGGTTGTAGTTGAGATTATTAAAGGGAATACTGTGAGAGTGGATAGAAACTATAATTTGATTATGCAAATCAGAGGGTTGATGGGTAGGGATTGGGAGGTAAAAATTATCCATGTTTACAGGGAGGCTAATTATGTGGCCGATTGGTTAGCAAACTTTGGGCTAACCAAAGATGTATTAGACAGGGGGGCGGATATTATAACCGACCCGCCGTCAGGGCTTTATTCCTTATTGTACTATGACCTTATTGGGTCCACTTTTCCTCGATTAATTTAGAAGGGCGCAGCCCCGATCTTTACCAAAAAAAAAAAAAAAACTTTGTTTCATTAACACCAACTAGGTAAAGATCAGGCTTAATATTTTTTATATAAATAATTATTAATTAATTATATGTATTTGAAATTTAATTATTTTATTTACTCAAAAACACCAGATGCTATAAATAGAGCTGAATATTCACTACCCAGGTGTGGTTGCATTTGAGTGTATAGTTGTGGCAGGCGGTCGGGGAAGCCGCAGGAAATTGATGGCGCCTGTCAGCAGGATGGCGCGGCTTGTTAGATGGAGAGTAACTGTGCATATCAAGGCCAAAAGGTCATTGAAAAAATGTGGTAAGTGGGCCATGCTATGAACGGTGGATATATCAGGCAAAAAGATGAACGGCTATACGTTAATTGACGAGCTCGGGGATTCCACTCTTGAATTATACGGTAGTAGAATCATCTTGGATCACTTTAAAGTTTAAAGCCAGCAGGATATGTTTGGCAGGGGGCAAAAAAGATAGCTTATGGGTTTTGTATGCTCCTCTCACTCTCTCTCTCTAACTTAACATTATTTTATTTTATTTTTCGTCTACTTTAGTTTTGGACCATAAATATAGAATTTTTTATATAATTATATTTAATTTAGATTCTTTTTATAAAAGAAAAGAAATATAATTGATAAACCGATCAAGAAATGACTGCTATTCTTTCATTTCTGCATTTAATATAGAATTCGATCTCACCTTTTTTATAATCTATTGTTATCCATAGACTTTTTTTTTCCTTACCAATCAAACATTCTCAACGATTCATCTCTCAATCCTTTTTAACACCTTCCAGAAACTTCACTCTGAAATCTCATTTCCTTCATATTTTCTTCTTATTTTTTCATCCCACACGTACGAGTCCAAGCCTTAAGATCAATGGTAATACATGCCTTAACGAAGGACATAAATAGAAGGGGCAGAGCCCATTTTTAGCTTTGTTAAATTACATCTCGTAGCTTTAAATGCAAATGGCAGCAATTAAATTGCACCGAACACCTTTGGCATGCTATAAATTATTATGTCAACCATTTTTGTAATTGTCAGTGATTCGAAGTTATATATTTGTTGCCTGTATAGGCAGCAACACCGGGGGGCAGAATGGGTCTCGCAATAAAAAATCACATGAAACCACTATAAACGTCCTTCTTCCGAACACAAGTCATCGCCGCTGGAAAATCATTAGGACACCATATTACTGTGATTTTTTGGAGTTTAGTTGAGTTTGTTTTTTAAATAGTTTTTTTTTTAATTTTTTAAAAATTTAATTTAATTATATTAAAATAATTTAAATATATATAAAATTAATTTAAAACAAAAATATTTTTTTTTAAGAAAGAAGAAGGGGTGAAAAAACAAACAAAGACAAACACGTCGTAATCACATTGACCTCAAATTGTTCTCCCATTTACCTTTTTCCTGCAAGTACCAGGTCACTTCAAAGTCACTATTACCTAGGCTGGTTAATGCGCTTTTCACTAGGCTCGATATCAAGCCAAGCGAAGAAGTTTTTTGACGTTACCTGTCACAGGTTTGTTTAGATAGAATGATACTTTATTTTTTCGTAAGATAAAAAAAAGGAAAACTATTTAAAAAAAATATATATTTCTCCAAAAACTAGTTTTTAGTTTTTCAAATTTGTTTAAAAATGTGTTTTAAATATAAAAATTATTTTTTTTTCACATTTTCATATTTAGCTAACAACATAAATTTAAATTATTATACAACTAATCTAAGTTTTTTAGTTAAGAATATAACTTTTTTATGATGATTTTTTATTTAAATGAAATAAAATTAATATTTTATAATTAGATCACTACTAATATAAAATATTGAGATAATTTTTATAAACTATAGTTAAATTTGATGTTTTTTTATTTATTTATAATGAGCAATAGTCGTCTTTATTTAACAAATGAATATGTTTTTCAACTGATTTTTCATTAAAAAACTGAAAGAGAAAAGGAAAGGAGAAATTGGTTTGTAAACGTTATAACACTCCAAAAATCAGATTAAATCATTGTTTTTAAAACAGGCGGTAAAGTTCGGAGAAATAGGCAGAGCAGAGAGGTCACGCAAAAGAAACAGGGAGCGGCATAGCCGTGCGTCAGGCATCATATCTCTTTCCATCCTAAGAAAATGAAATCTTGCTCTTACTTTTTGTTCCTAGTTGCCTACCGCTGTAAGATTTACCATTACCTCCAAAAATTTACTTTTCCATATTATCTCTGACTGGGCTACAGCTAATCCTATGTGCACCAGCAGGCTTTGTAGGTGAATTAATAGCAATAATATTAATCAAATCAATCACATCGTTCACTGTGTTATCCAACTGCTACACCTAACCCTACATGCACTGGCACGCTGCATTCTCTGCTACCTCATTACATCTGATTTTGTTCTGCTTTCTCATCTCTGCGATTTCCGTCCTCCTCCTTTTTTTTCCCCTAGATATGGCCCACGTGTTTTTTTGGTTTGATGATTTTCTTACTGAGACCAGCAATCAACCAAGTTAGGAATGGAAGTCGGGTGAGGTTATCTCCGCAAAGCCGAGATGAAGAGACTGTTTTGTAATGAGATTTTGGTTTTTTTTTAAATATATATTTTTTAAAAATTTATTAAAATAATATTTTTTTAATTTTTAAAAATTATTTTTTATATTTGTACATCAATCTAAAAATACTAAATTTTTTAATTTAAAATAAAATAAAAATAAAAATAAAAACATTTCAAAATGTTTAAATGCACTTTAAAAACAATCACAAACACCAAAAAAACAAAATGCAGTTTCGAAGAAATTTGTCAGCCCAGCCCATGCTGGTAACGGGCCTATCTGATTAGATGTGGGCATCGGCATCAAGAGATCTCGGCCTATGCTACGGAACTCTGTTCCTCCCCGGTCCTTTTCTTTTCAACTGGCATGTTCTCAAGGATGATATTTCTCTTGACGAGATTACTGGGGTAGGGATTCGGGACCTTAACTTGTTCATCGGTTTGCGTTTTATCATGGGCTGGATTAGGGGTAAAAACTATTTTGAAGAGTTAAATCTTTAAAATGACTTTTTTAATAGTGTGTATATGACTTTTTTGTTGATGTGTACTCTAATGGTAAAAGCCATTTTAGAGAGCTATTTTTGAATCTTATTTTAAATAAAATTCAATTATTTTGTATATGGTTTTAATTATGTAATTAATTATACAATTAATAGGAGTAAGTTATATTATTAAATAATTATTTTTGAAAAGCTCTCCAACAATAAAATTATTATTATTATATTTATATTTAAATTTAAACAAAATGAAGACATTAAAAAATAACCAATAAGTTCAAACATAATTAATTAATATATACTTCATTATAAATAATTCAATCAAATTAATTATAAATTAATTAAATTTATACCATGTAATTAAGCTAACTGATTTTTTTTATTAATTTCACATAATTATTTTTCTGTGCTAACTATTTTTTCATGCTAACTATTATAACTATTATAATTAATAATAATAATTTTTATTATAATTAATAATACTAATTAGTAAAAACCCCACCTCCCACCCGTCCCCACCCCACCCCACCCCACCCCACCCCACCCCTATCTTCTTTCTCCCACACAATGCGCCGCCCACCCCTGCCCTCTCCAACCAGCCAGCCAGCCCCCCTCCCGTTTACTCCCCTCTCCCTTGGCCCTCTCCAACCAGCCAGTCAGCCCCCCTCCCGTTTACTCCCCTCTCCCTTGGCCCTCTCCAGCAACAAAAAATTGAAGCCCAAAGCAACTCAACAAAATCAACTCAACTCCCCATCAAGTTTCAACAAAAAGGAAAAGAAGGGTTAGAGCACTGTACCCAATTCTCACAGCAACCAGGAGCAAGGAAAAGTTATGGATAACATCGCATCAATTGAAAAGTAGAAGAGTAAGGAAAACTTCTGAGGCTCTTTTGCTTCGCTTGCTTGCCTGCAATTCCAGCCTTTGTTTATGTTGAAAAAGTAGAATAAGTTTGGAGAACAAACCTTAAAGGTCTGTTTTTCGAAGCAAAAATTGAATCTGTTGTGTTGTCTTTGTTTGCAAATGTTGCTATGTTTTTGGCTGCAAAGTGATTTTCGATTATCTGTGTATATTTGAACTGTGGTTTTCTGTTGATTGTTGCTGGGTTTCATTATGATCTGCTGCAACGGTATAATTTTACCAATCCCAACGCTCTTTCAATTTGGCTCTGCATCCATTTTTATGCAGGAATTTCGCCTTCTCTGAAATTGGAAAGGCTAAATGCCTCCCGAGATGCCTCCCCCGTTGGAGTCATAAAATTGAACAACAAGAGCTAAAATTTAAAAAATTTGCCTTCGGCTCTTGGATGTCTCTCCCGTTGGACTTGCTCTTAACTTTTTTGAAACATAAAAAAAACAAGCAGTGTGGTGGAGTTGTAACTTGTTGGCGTCTGATTGGGAATGAGTTTGAAATTATCTTTTAAATTAGTTGTTTTAGAAAAATATTAAAATAATATTTTTTTTTAAAAATATTTTTGATATCCTAAAAAATATTAAAATAAAATATAATTTAAAATAAAAACTATTTTTTTTTTAAAAATGTTTTTGAAACACAATAATAAACAATTAATAGTGTTATTAAATTCTAGCAAGTTCAAATTTTTTGACTACTTCTCTACCGAGATTTTCTAATTGAAACTTGATGTATATTGATTGATGTTATTCGCATGGTTATCAAACTTGCGGTTTAATATGATTTTACGAGCTCAAACTATAAAACTAGTTAAATCGGGTTAAAAAATCGATTCGTATCAAAATCGGATCAAACTTGGTAAAATCAGTTAGAATCGTAAAATCGGACCAGATCGATCCGATCCCACCTATATAGTATATATATACTATGCGCGGTAATTAATTTTGCAATTCTCTTCTCAGTTCTCTCTTCTCCTCTTCCTCTTGTCGTCCTCACTCCTCTCTTTTCAGCTTTACTGATCCCAGCAAACTTATAGGTCGTCGTCGCCGTCAGTGTTGTCGGCCTTTCTAAGATCTGGTGGCTGGTGTCCGGCAAGGCGACAAAAACATTTGTTGAAGGTTAGGTTTTCTAATTCTTTAACTCTTACAACTTTGCAATCGGAATGAACTAGATTTTTTGGGTTTGTGAATTTATGATGTCTGGGTATTGTGAATTTATGATGTTTGGGTATTGTGAATTACCAATTGAATTCAGGAGTCCTCTATTTTGCTTTGTATTGAGTTACGAATGGAGCTTGCTGATTTGGTATCATGATTTCTTCTCAGCCAAGGTGGTAGTTAAACTAGGAAAATCTTCTACTCTCATCAAAGTTGCTGCACTGTGTCATCCTTCATTCGTTGCTATAGATGACATCAATAAATTAATGAATATAAGCACTTTTTTCATACGAATATATACAATGGAATCTGATTCAAATGTCTGCTGATAAATTAGAGATTTGAACGATAATTAATTAATCTTATATTTTTGATTATGCTGGCGTATTTGGCAATCTAATAATCTAGAAGGTTTGTAATTTCAAATGGTTTGCAGCTCATTGAGTTTTCCATATCTGAAACACACAAGTTTGTGGCCCTGTTTTGGTTATCAACTGGGCTAAAGATATGTTCATGTCCTGTGGTTTTGCCTTTTCAATTGTTTGTTTCAACTTTTTTCATTTGCTTGAAAGTTGCTTTCTTCCGTAGTCCATGTCATGTTAGAATTTGATCTTAGAATTTCAATCAATAAGGTATATATGCATTGGCAATGGAAACCTTGATAACTCAAGTAATTTGATGATTTCTTCTTTTAAATGAACACGGGCCTCAATGGTGCTCCTATCAGAGTGGCAATAGGTGACACAGCTCGTCTCTCCTTGCCAATAAGTATTATTATTGAGATGATCACCGGGTAGTTTCTTTAACAATTATTTGCTCTTCTTGCAGATTATCCAACTAATCGTATACTCAGTTGTCTTAGTAAGAACTTCTCTTTATCTTCACTCAAACATGAAGTCCAAACTGCATGCTTTAAATTATATGTGGATTGATGAGGATTGATGATCATATACTTTGAATCTAGGGTATATTATACGTGGGCCAAAGGGAGTTAGAGAGGTTAATTTCTAGAGGGTTGAACATAATTGTTTTAAATTATATTAGTTTTTATCTAGTGAAATTCTATAGACATACTTGTTTTGTAATGTATTTTTAAGTTATTTTAAATCATGTATGCATCTTAACTAATGAAGTTTTATGACTATAATTGTGTTGTACTGTATTCAAAAATATTTTACTTACGATTTTTCTACCTACACGATTTTATCTGCTATTTTACGATTTTATACTGAAAAATTTCAGGTACGATTTTACGATCCGAGTTTCAAAAGCACCTTCTGTGTCATGTCAAAATCGCGATTTTGACAGCCTTGGTTGTACGTTTAAAAGCTTTTGGATAGCCATAAAAAATATAAAAAATATGAACTTTTATATTATCATGCGAAAATAATTTTTTAAAAATATATATATATATATATATATATATATATATTTTTTTTTTTTTTTTAAAAAGTAAATATTTTTTAAAAAACATTTTAAAAATACAATGCAATCAACACCATGTGATTTGAAGTTTGATAAACTAGAATTTTAGTTTGGGCCCTAGAGTAGTTTATAAGATTTGTGCAGGCCCTTTTAAATATACCTGATCCTTTGTTTTACTGGACACAATAGTCCGAGAATTCCCAGCTCACTGGGCTTGGATTGAGTTAACAACAGGTACTGTGGAAGTACAATTTCAAAATTTATACTGACATGTCGTTCTTCTCTTCTTCCCCAACAAACAAACCAGTAACACACCTCCTCCTTCCCCGCACTGAAGTCAATCTTCAATTATAAAACACCATGGCATTGAAGCTGCTGAGCAAACTCCGACATCAGAATCTTCAAATCACTCGAGACCGCAACCACCACCGGCTCCTCGCTGCCACCACACTCTTCTCTGACAGGCCAGTTTCGAATCTTTCGACAACAGATGATAGCAAATTAATAATGAAGAACAAACCACAAACCACCACATCATCTTTGAAACAGCACGAGCTTGCTAAATTCGCAGCCATTTCTGATACCTGGTTAGTCACACCTTCTCTTAAAGCTTTCTGTGATTCGATCAATATCAAGATGTCGAGTTCATTTTGCTCTATAATTTATTGAGCAGGTGGGATTCAGAAGGTCCATTTAAACCATTGCATGTCATGAACCCTACACGAATCGCTTTCATTCGCTCCACGCTTTGTAGACATTTCAGGTAGATTTACTGCAGCTGAGTGATTTATTATTATCTCTTGGGTTTTTTTACCTGTTTTGTTTCTTATTTTTTTGTTTGTTTTACTTGCTTCAGTAAGGATCCAAACTGCGCTAGGCCTTTTGAAGGACTTAAAATTGTTGATGTTGGTTGTGGTGGTGGAATTCTTTCGGAGGTAAAGTTATTTTTCCAAAGTATTTCTTAGTGTTGCTAAATTTGCAGTGACCAATTCCGGCCAGGTGCTTTCATAAAAAGTGAAGCTTCATTAGTCTTGGAGCAACCATGGTTCTTTGAAATTCAAGTCTAGGATTCAAGCGATAAAATTTAAAGCAAAATTTTGAAAATTTTAAGGCTAGTCGATAGAACTCAAGTGTCTGTCTATTGCTATCAAGGACGACTGAGTTTTCTGTCGTTCTTGCCGGTTAGGCTAGTGGATTTTCTCATGTTTTACTTGTGGTACTGGGAAAATGGAGCCATAGAATACAATTTCCTGACAAAAGAAGAATTTTATGGTTTCAACCTTATCCATATAAATGGTAGATATGCTAAGTTTTGATTAATTGAGAAATGAAAAGATTTTGAGGGAATAGTGCTGTATATTAGTTTTTGTCTCTCATGCTTCGTGGCTTAGTAAAGAATTCTGAAAAAAAGAGAGTTGCAAATGCCTGTAAAATATTTCAAGTTCTTATGGGTACATCAAATCATTCAATATCCTACTTAGGATTACGCTCTAACACACACTCACGCTAGAAAAGAAAAACTGCTGTGGTATTATTGTGATTTCCAATGACTGAATTCGGTACAGTCCTCAGTGTGTATACTATGTTTTTATTTTTATTTTTATATATATTGGTTAATGATTATATTTATTATTTTCAAATCAAAACCGTGATAATACTTACCCTTTCTTTTCTTCTCCAGCCTTTAGCTAGGATGGGAGCAGCTGTAACAGGAGTTGATGCGGTGGAGAAAAATATCAATGTTGCACGCCTTCACGCTGTATGATTATTTTATATTTTAAACCATTGAGATCATGTTTTGCTTAAGATGATTTTCTGGATCATTTATTTTTTGTTGCGGACATTGCTGCTAACATAGGAATGTCTTGGCTAATTGGTGTGGAAATAGGGGGCATGGACCTTAATAGATACTAGTTGAAAAACATTATGTTTTCACTTTTTTAATTGTGTGAAGAAGGTAAATTTCAAAGCACACAAAAAGACACTATTGCATGCAAGGTGTGATTGCTGAGCCCACTCCAGCTGTATGAACTATACAGGATATTATTGGTTTTTGTATGTTTGAGAATATATATCATGTGTCATGTTACTGTATTATATAAAAAATATGTTAGGAGTGGGGCGTGCTTCTGCCACCTGGCCCTGTAGTCAGTGCTAACTCACTCTCCAACCCTAAAATTGACTTAAACCTGTACCTTCTGGGAGTGGGACGGGAGACTGGTGAGGGGTTTGAGTATCTTGGGGCAGAACTGTCAGCCCCAGTGCTAGCATATCTAATGCATGCCATATTTAGATACTGTTGGAGTAGCTAACATCGAATTATAAGTTAATTGGTTTTCATAATCAAGAGTTTTTTGCTTTCTGATATTTGATAAATCAGCACTCAACTACATTTTCACTTGCATCACACCACCTTGATAATCAGCTAAAAAGCCTGAACGCATGTTGCATAATAATATTTTTGAAGAAGGTATTAACTCCGGTTAAACACTTCTTGGTAGTAGATCCTGCTAGCAAATTCTACGAATATCAAAACTTTGTTAAGTTTGTGTCATCTCACCATGTGAGATACATCCAGAGTTACTAGCGAGCAAGGTCCTTAGAAAGGGAGTCGTGGCTGTTTTGTCATATAAAAAGAAATGATAATAATAATAAAAAAAACCCGAAAAGATCTTGGCTTAGTTATGTGGTGTTCAATCCCCCACCAAATTGTTCAAATTTGAAGTTTGTCATTATATTGATTGCATCGAGTTATTTGTCATTAAGCACAATCATCTTAAAATCCACATAAATTGTTTAAATAGTGCTATATTTATTCTTTTAGTCTAGAGACTTTTAGATTTCAACACTGATATTTGCTTTATCTATCCATTCAGGATTTGGATCCAGAGACTTCAACCATTGAATACTGTTGCACAACAGCTGGTATGCCAATTATTTTTTCCTTTTCCTTTTCTAATTGATGATGAGATTTTTTTTTTAATGGAAGTTGGTGGTTCATAGATGAGAATATAGTCTAGTGCTGTTCTTTTGCTCCTTGTAATGCTGTTTGGTGGAGAAAAACTAAATGGGTCGCACTAATAAGTCCATTTTTTTTTATGATGCAACTTTGTTTTCCATGATTTCCAGAAGGGTAATCATGTTCTTACAGTGCTTCTCTTACATGCCTTGACGGTGCATTTACATTTCACAGACAGCATGGTTTTGCTGGAAGTCATCTCATATACAAAGATTTCACATGTATTTGCATTTAATATTTATGATTTATTAAAAATACAAGTTCACGTTTCAAATTATTGACCAAACATTTCAGAAGTATTGGAATTAATGTTCTCTGAGACTTTTTTGCCAAATTTGAGGTAAAAGTCTGAAATTTCTCATCATTTGTATCCCATTTCTAAAGCTGCTCCATCTGTAATCTTTACATTACAAGCAATTTTTCCTTTAAGCGGTATTATCATGAAATCCTTTAGAAATAGGAGTCAATTCCTAAACAGAAGAGAACCTTATATATACATATAATTTCATGAACAGAAAAGCTAGTTGAGGAGCAAAGGAAGTTTGATGCTGTGATTGCACTGGAGGTGCTCTCTCCTTCCCTCTCTTTCTCTCTCACACATAGAACACTCAGTATGCCATGTATATATATCCCATCTGGTTGTTCCTTGTGTGGGTTTGCAATTTTCCTATATTTTTTTAAATCACGGATTTCTATCCAAAAAATCAGGCTTTCTGATTTTCGCTACAGGCAATAGAAGCTGACTCTTTATTGCAATCATGCATTTTGTTATCCCTATTTTTCTTTCTCCTGTCTTATAGGCCCAAGTATCGATTCTGAATCTGGGGGTGGAGAATACACAATTTTGGTGAACTCTAGAGTTGATTATTAGATCTGGCATTGTTGTGAAAAATAATGGTAGGTCGGATGGAATACTACTGTCCATTCCATAATCTGGTTCAAGAAGATTATTCTCTCAGAAAGCTAAGATCCAAAGAATATTCTGCATCTACCATAGATGTTTGCAGCTGCCTATTTTAAACATTCTGTCTATACAAATCTAGTTTGCTTAGCTGCATGCTCTAGAAATTCTCTCTCTCTCTCTCTCTAACCTTTTCAGTTTAGTTATTACTGAAGTCTGTAATGTTACTACCCTGCATGTTTCCAGACTTGCAGGAATAAGGGCAGATTACTAAATTCACTATATATTAACCACGTAGAGAATTGTCTCTTAACTTACAACTACTTCCCAAATGCCAAATGCTTCATCATGAAGCAAGCTATCTTGTAGAGTTGGCAGGTATCATAGAGGTTATATTCTGTTACTTTGATGAACAAGGTGAGGTTGAGTTGCTTGTGTAGTGCAAGACACTCTGGATAAATTGGTTGAAGGAAATGATGCTATTATCATAGATTGGGATAAAACAACTACAGTTCAGTAGAAATATTGTCAGCAAGGAACCAGAGAGTGCATAGCCTGCTCTCCTTTCTTGCAAGCAAAAGTAAAGAGTTAATAATTACAGCAGTACGATAGTGTATCTCAGCTTTTGAATCATAATCATACATTAGAATCCAATTGCTGGCATGTAGAAACATATTCGGTCATGGCATAAATAACATGCCTAGTTTGTCAATGTATGCTGCATGAACATCTGGAATGTCATATACCACTCATATAGGCATGAATCATATTGCTGCAAATGCAATCTTGAAATGACTTCAGAATCCTCCTGCAATTTTAGTGCATATGAATGGATTTTGGTGATGTGATGAAAACCCTTCCAAGGGATTCTATATGACAAAACTCAGCTATTAATGTCTGACAATTGCATCATACGCGTCTAATCATTTTTAGCAATGGCAGCCGATTTGCATGTAACATAATTTTTTATCTGCAGGTAATTGAGCACGTGGCAGCTCCTGCTGAATTCTGCAAATCTCTGGCAGCACTGGCTTATCCTGGTGGAGCCACTGTGCTATCAACAATTAATCGTTCTATGAAAGCGTATGCGACTGCCATTGTTGCAGCAGAGTACCTTCTCCATTGGGTATGGTTCTAGCTCATTCTGGTATCTTTGTGCATGTTGTTGATTTCCATGCGGAGATCCTTGCTTGCTTGCAAAGCATTTACTTTATTTATTGTGCCTGGTCATGCTACAGAATGGATGTAATTTTTAACTCGCATCTGTTAAATATCTCAATACTTGTGTATTTTCACCTACTTTTTGCTTGGAAATTCATCTCTATAATAAATGCTACATACAGGATGTAAAATCACACTCCAGGCTCTCAGTATAGTGGAGACTACAATTTTCAATGTTTTTCAAACTTATTAATGCTTCGCATCAACTTGCAATAATTTTTTCCCCAGTATAAGTTGCAGTTATATTTTTAGGTTGTGGACATTCTTCCAGCTTTACTATTTTGTTTTAATTAACATGAACTTGATCCATACTTTACATGGTATCAAAGTGTTACGGGGCTTACATGTTCACAACAGTTGAATCGTGCCACGAAAATTTGTTTCAGAAAAAGAGGTGTGATATAACCAGACGAGAAACCTAATCTGAAATCCCACAGTTTTCATCGGTAGTGGAACTGTTCTCTCATTTTATGACTTATTTTTCCTATAGCAAAAGACTTTGTGTCTAGGAATTATCCAGTTCATGCAATCTTCTTATCGCTGTAGCTGGTGGTGGAGGTGGTGTGAAAATTTTACTTCCCAAAATTTCTGGAAAAGTAATCTGTCGATGTATTATAGTTTGATTCTGTCCTTTTGTTTTCTTTGTGCTGTTATTAATAACCGGTGCTGTACAGCTTCCTAAAGGCACGCATCAGTGGTCAAGCTTTCTTACTCCTGAAGAGCTGGTGCTTATCCTACAGCGTGCTTCTATCAATGTAAGATGAATGCTTTCTGTCCTGACATTTTGACATGTCTACTACTGTTACGTCTTAGTAAAAACTTATTGCCTTGGGTTTGGTGCTCGCCAGGTTAAAGAAATGGCTGGATTCGTTTACAGCCCCTTGACTGGGAGATGGTCTCTATCTGATGATATTTCTGTGAACTTCATTGCCTTTGGCACCAAAGATGGTCAATGATGAGAATTGCGTACAAAGACAGGCATGCTGATAAAAAAATTTGTTCTTAGGTATTTTATTTACCCATTCTTTGCTTTTGTCTAGTCAAATAAAAACCATCTTGCTCTCTTCGTTATTAGTACTGAATGTGAGCATATAGACCATGCGAGTACAGTACCATCACGGTTAATTTAACCATCATTTTTTCATCACCCTGGCTATGGGCTCGTGACGAGTGTGTGAGCAAATCCTCAGCCATACCAAAAGTCGACATGCTTGAATAAATTACACAGCCTAACATGTTCAAACTTCAAAGGTTTGCCATTCAAAATGCGTAATTCTTTTTGAGCGTTTCTTTCAGTTTCATTGGCTCACAGCCAAAACATACCCATGTGTTCTTTTTTCTTTGGTTACAAAAATGGTCACTAAACTCTGATCACGGACCGCAGCCCTCTCACCTTTTGTGCAGCTTGCTCCAGTTGTCAAATCACATGCTGGAGACATAGGGGTCTATTGAGGACAAGATGAGATGGTAATTTTCCTTTGACTTTTGGCAATGACCAAACACCTAAAATCAATTTAGGTGGTCGCTGCGATCCAGCTTCGATGACAAAAATATCAATGGCTTGTATGTTTGTCAATAACATTATCCTTCACAATCCATAGAGTCAATTTTATCCTTGATGTTAATTAATAGTTTCAATGTTGCCCTTGCATGAATATTATGTGCAAAGTATATTAAGTTGACCAGCCCACTCCGGCGTGTCAGCTCAGTTATCCATTTGCACTGAGTCCCAAATATTCATAAAGAACGCTGCGTTGGGCAATCAAAGTTTCAAAGCTTCGATGTTTGTTGAAGCGAATACTGTTTCAAGCAGAAAGAGCACATCCTTAAGTGGGAGTTGATCAGATCACATTGGAAGATGAGTTGACAAATAGGTCTGATAACTACTAGTGGATCTCTTGTTCGTCAGCTTATTTTCCACAAATGTGTTGACTTTTAGGTCATTCTTTCAGGTTTTCGATTACTTCTCAATATAGGAGGTTCCCCTACTTTCATCTGTTCTCTCCGATATATTCCAATTTCAGTGTAAAATTGAATTTTTGAATTAATGCTCATTAGTGCTTGACCATAATCCATTACTTTCATTTCCCTTGTGTTCCTTGCGGAGTCCTCTCTCTCTCTCTCTCTCTCCCCAAGTGGTTCTCCTTCCACTGCGGTGCTTACCCTTTCATCTTTTTTTTATCAACTTAAGAAGAAAAAAAGATGTGTTGACTTCAAGTCAACCAAAGCCAGGCAGGCCGATTTACTAAGAAATTTAAGGATTCATGGAACCGATGGACGTCATCCGTTCCAGCCCAGAAGTTCTTTGTCGGGCTTCCAGCCTCTCAACAGGCTGCGGGCAGTGGTTATGTGGGAGCCAATGTACTCAAATCGCAAGTGTTGCCTTTTGTCAAGGGTTCTTCCAAGTATGGAGGAGTTATGCTTTGGAACAAGTACCACGATGATCGAAATAGATATAGCTCCCAGATAAGGGACAGTGTTTGATTTCTAGAGCCGGTCCTTGTCAGTGACGATTGCAAAAATCAAAGAGCAACACCTGAGTTTCCTTTTTAGGGCAGTTACTAACACTCTTTTATTTTGGAGATCGAGTTTTTAATATTAGTATGAAATAAAAAGTTGCTCGTTACACTTTGTAATGAAAATGCCTTGTACGGTTTTATATTATTTTTAATAAAAATTATAAGTGGAAAAAAACAAAACAAAAGGTATAAGTGGGAAATCACTGTAGCAATTCATATTGTTTTAAAAAAAATCAGCCCATAAATTAGTCGCAGTGCATTTAAATTGGCCTGGAGATCCCGGTTATGAAAAAAAAAAAGTGAAAAAAAATAGGGAAAAAAATGTATCGGCAAGAAAGTAATGTAGCAAAAAAAAAAAGGTCTGGAGATTTGTGGTGGTGCGTGTAAGTTAGTCTGGACACCCCAATTATAGAAAAAAATGTATAGGGGGGATTAAAAAATATATATAAGCGGGAAAACACTGTAGCAAGTCACAATATTTTTGTGAGGAGATGAAAGTTGACCCGGAGACCTCGGTTATCAACAACAAAAAAAGTAGGTCCGAGGATTAGTCGTGGTGCGCGTAAGGTGGCCTGGACATCCCGGTTATCAAAAAAAAAAATTGGATCCGGGGATTAGTCGTGGTGTGCTTAAGCTAGCCCGGACACACCGGTTATAAAAAACAAAATAAAAAAAAAATATAAGTGGAAAAAGAAAAAAAAAGTATAACTAGAGAAAAAAAATTTTCCGTAATGTTTTCTGAGGATATGAAAGTTGGCTCAAACACCCCGTTATCAACAAAAAAAAAGCGGGCCTGGGGATTAGTTGTGGTGTGCGTAAGCTGGTCTGAACACTCCAGTTATTAAAAAAAAATGAGTCCGGGGATTAGTCATAATATGCTTAAATTAGTCTAGATACACCAGTTATAAAAAAATATATATATAAGTGGGAAAAAAAAATATACAAGCGGAGGAAAAAAATGTCGAAGGAAAGAAAACAATAAAAAACATAATTAGAAAAAATAGACAAAAAAAAAAAGCATAATCAGAAGAAGAAGAAAAAAACACGATAGCGGTAAATCACTGTTGAAATTTACGGGGGAACTACATTGCTTTCCCACACCGTTTGTATGAATAATTCTAATCTGAGAGTACAGCTTTACTAGTTGGATTCAAGTTTTGTTTTCTAGAAGTCACCAATTCTAACTCGTGATATTCACGCAAAGTTAACATCCAAATACCATTTCCTGGTAAGAACACACCGACAGACGTACAGATGCTGGGGTCAAGGAAACCGTGTTCTGATCGATGAATGTAAATGTATTAGCTGTATAGAGCTTTGCTTATTTTTCCACATCATTCTTTAGCCCATGCGACAGTGAATGGTAGAAATTATTGCTGCCATCGTTTCTCACCTCTTTAAGTAGGTTGCTTTATAATACTTTATTTGCATCAAACTCAGTGAAAGGGTCAAATTGTTAAAAAATGAGTCCCATATTTTCCGCAAAATGTGCAATTCTCTTCCTTGCAACACTGCTTGCTTTGGTTTTCAAAACAGAAGCCGGAAGGATAGTGGTTTACTGGGGCCAAGATGCGAGGGAAGGCACGCTCACAGATACATGTGCCTCCCGGAAATATGGCATCGTGAACATTGCCTTCCTCTCAGTTTTTGGCGACGGCAAAAAACCTCGGATCAATCTAGCCGGTCACTGTGACCCGTCCTCAAATGGCTGCCAAAGAGTGAGCAGAGGCATCCATAACTGCCAAAACCTCGGCATTAAAGTTATGCTTTCCATTGGCGGTGGATCCGGTGGCTACACCTTAACTTCTCCTGATGAAGCCAGGGGCGTGGCAGAATATTTATGGAACAACTTCCTTGGTGGACACTCAACTTCAAGGCCACTAGGCGATGCCGTTTTGGATGGCATAGATTTTGACATAGAGGGAGGGGAACGCCATTACGTAGTTCTTGCTTCTAGATTGTCCGAGCTCAGCCGAGGAGGCAGTAAAGTGTACTTGACGGCTGCACCACAGTGTCCTTTCCCCGACAATTGGCTTGACAGGGCACTTCACACCGGACTTTTCGATTATGTATGGATCCAGTTTTACAACAACCCTCAGTGTGAGTACAACACTAACAATCCTCGGAGCTTTAAGGACTCGTGGAACACATGGACATCTTCTATTCCGGCCAGGATGTTTTTTGTGGGGCTTCCGGCTTCTAGAGCGGCTGCCGGCAATGGTTTTGTAACAACTGATGTGCTCATATCGCAAGTACTACCTTTTGTCAAAGGTTCCCCTAAGTATGGCGGTGTGATGCTCTGGAATAAGTATACTGATGATCAAAGTGGATACAGTTCCAGGATCAGGGACAGTGTTTGAGCTTCTTGAAAGGAGTTCCAAGTATAATTAATATCATCAAGCCAAACTCAAAGAGCAGCGTACGTGTAATTCTATGTTGCCTCTTCAGAGTTGATTAATATCTTGAAATAAAACGTTGCTCCTTATACTTTTATTGCAAAACGACAGGCAGTTTATATATAAATCCACACATTTCTGTTCCCGTAAATAGACATGCAGCTGTTTTGAATGAGCAAAGTCTGGATAAGACTTCAAGTTTGAACCGGAGACTTTATATCTAAACTCAAATCCTTAAAATCCTAGCCTCTTATGCCCTAATTCTTGTAGATTTATTAATGGGCTAGTAATTCTTTAATTACTATTGCTATTTCAATAGTGCTATATTTCTAGAGTTCTAACTCATTTTCTTTAAAAAAAAAACAAAGAAAATTGTTTATTATATTTAATTATACAAGCCATTTCTAGCTAACTTTCTCAAAAAATATTAATGTCTAAAATTGCCTTGTGAATAATAAAAATCAAATAGCCAATTAAAGTGGAATCTCACGTAAGGATCAATTTGTCAGTGTATACCATGTTCATTATCTACTTTATAAATAAAAAATGGTAAAGCTAATTTATTTAACAATTCCTAATCAAAGCTCTTAAAATCACGAAATGCAATCTTAAAGTGTAGTTCAGACGATAAAGGAGGGTTTTTTTCTTCTCTTTACGAGCTCCAACATTAAAAAAAATACATTGTTTTATAATATACGAGGCTAATATAAAAGATATATATTTTAAAATCAGTTTAAAAATAAAATCTAATCTTAATAGGTTTCATTTCCTCCATCGTATAATGAAAGCTATGGACCGATGCTCTCTCATCTGTGTGTTTTGCCATGTTTGAGACAAAAAAAATTCTCCTTAAACTATCAGAAAGATTGATTTATAAGAATCTAGGAAAACTTGACAAACCCCAAAAATAGAAAAAATATTTAAAAACCTAGAAACATAAAAAAAAATGGTGATTACTTGATGTAATATTTTATTTAAAAAATATATTTTATACATGAATAATTTTTATTCCTAAATTTCTTTACAATCCTTCAGCAGATTTTCACGTGCAAATCACGTGATTATTTTTGATGGTTTAGTCTAAAAAACTATAAGAATGATAGATCAAAAACTTATTGTCTATTTAGGAGTATGATTTTGGTTGCTTATGAAAATATTTTTTTTGTTCATAAATTTTAAAATGATATTTTTTATTTTTTAGAAATTATTTTTGACATCAACACATGAAAATAATCAAAAAAACACCAAAAATAAATCTAAAATTAAAAAAATTAAATTAAAATTTTTTCAATTGTTTTCAAAAATACTTTTAAAATGCAGTGTCAAATATCTCCTTGATCTATATTCAAGTATAAAACTGTCTTATTTAAGAATATAAAGATAGGTTAGAGAATTGGTCTATATATAATATATAGATTGAGATATTGGCCCTTAAAAAATATAAAACTACGTAAGTATTGAAAATCTTGAAAAAGTCTTTTTTAGATTTTGCAAGTTTATGTTGCTCCTCTCTCTCTCTCTCTCTCTCTCTCTCTCTCGGTTTGTCATGTTCTTATGTTTTATGTTTTTTTTCTTTTTCTTTTAGGATTTTCAACTCATTTTTTATTCGGGTACTGTCTATCATTTTCATCCAAAAATGAAAAAAGAAAAGAAAAATATATTCCAAAAAGAAAAAAAGAAATGTTTTCATTCTAAAGAGAAACAAAAGGCTCTTAGCTGGGCCAGATTCAATAGATAACCTTATTAGAGCAATCCAATACGGCGGAGCTGGGCTGGACTCTTCGGGCTCCATATACCTCGTTTAGGTTAAGCAAAACCCTGCGGCAGGCACTCCCCCCATAAACTCTTTTCCTCACCGTCACTGACCCAAACAAAAGCTGCCCTCAAACGGTGAATCCCAGGCCATCGCTCTTCCTCTCTGCGTATAATATCAACCAAACTGAATATGCTTTGCGGGGCACACCATACCTAGCGAGAGGAACAGCATAAAATATTTTGTCAGTTTCTCTCCGCAAACACAACCTCTTATCTTTTCCTGTTTATCGGGGTTTGTGCTGTTTTAGGTTTTTAATCTTTTAACGAATCGATGGGGAGAGCCAAAAAAGGCCCCAAATTTGCAAAAATGAAGAAGATGATTACCTCTAAAGCAATTAAACAGTGAGCACTTCTTTCTTTAGTTCCCAGGATTTGACCTGCTGATTTTAGCTCTCTGTAACTTTATTTATTAATTTTTTTTTATTTAGACATAAAGAAGAGATTTTGAATCCGAAGAAGAAAGATTTGTCCTTCGAAAAGCTTCCAAGAAATGTGTAAGCTTTCATGTCTATCACTGCCGCCGTGATTATTAATTTTCTCGAGGCAAGCACAAAAAAGAGTATGGTACTGAAGTCTTACTTTCCTTCTTTTTTTGCCCTTTTTTCTTATATATATAAATAGGCCACAGGTTTCTTCTGCTCTCTACTTCTCATACAACACGGCTTTGGGGCCGCCATATAGGGTTTTGGTGGATACTAACTTCATTAATTTCTCTATTCAGAATAAAGTGAGTGTTTAATGCTATTGTTAATTTTTAATTCCTTCTGATTTTGATTAAAAAATTGCAAAATTTGAACCAGCCTCGTTGTAGTTCAGAGCTCAGAAAATAGCGATATGGGACTGAAATTTTGGCTCATATATTTTCCTGCTTGTGTTTTGTAGTTGGATTTAGAGAAGGCAATGCTGGACTGCTTGTATGCGAAATGTGAGTTCTCTAGCCTCTTCTTTCTTCTTTTTACTAGCTCTAAATACTATGCTTTTGATTTGAGTAATATCTTAATTGTCTAAGTAGTGAGACTGGTTAGGGAATGAGATGAAGTCTGGAACTTCATTTTACTATTATGTTTGTTAATATCTTCCACCTTTTTTTATTTCAAGGCACACCTTGCATCACAGACTGTGTGATGGCGGAACTTGAGAAGTTAGGTCAGAAATACCGCGTGGCTTTAAGGTATGGTTTCGTGTTTCTGAGTTCTTGAATTTCTTTTCCTAGTACGTTTTCAATCAAGACTTAAGGTGGTTGATTCTATCTGTGGCATTGGTTTCGATCTGCTTGTAAATTTTGTTACTTGCAGTTGACATTCGCAACGTGTTTCCTTTGCAATTTGGTTGCCAAAAACTGGTTCATTGCTGTTCAAAATTTCATTTTGTTACAGGAATTTTGATGATGGATGTTTGTGTCTTAACAGGATTGCTAAGGATCCACGTTTTGAGAGACTACCCTGTATTCATAAGGGTACTTATGCTGATGACTGTATTGTTGAAAGGGTTACCAAGGTACATTTTGACTATAATTTATTGCTCTACTGTCAATGCTGATTGTTGTTTTCTCAAAATGTTATCCACTTGGAAGGTTTTTTCCAACTTGTCAGATGAAGTTAGCTGCCATTAGATAGTTTATTTGAAGTATTGATTAAGAACAAGGGCTAATATGGATTTGGAAGGAAGATACTCTATCATGCTTGTTAAGCTTGGACCGTGGATTTCAAATGCATGGTTTGGATTTTATCACTTGATGAATGTCAACCCTTTCCCACTAGTATAGAACACACTAACCACACTTGACTAATAAAAATAAAACCTAACCATTTCTTGGCTCATATTTAGCAAACATGGGAACTCATGTTGCGAGGAGCCTGAGAGGATCAATCCAGATTTATAGGATATGCCATCTTTCTGACAATAAAAGGACAAAATAATAAAGCTCACAGAAGTTGGAGAAAATTATTCTCGGAAATATTCATGTCAATCTGTTTTTGCTGTTCTATTAAAAACACTCATCTATTACTTGGAGAAATAAACTTGACAATAATGGTCATAGGCAAGGAATATCCATTTTGTTACTGTATTTCAAAGTATCTTACTTTGTTTTTTATATGCTGAAGTATTATCCATGACGCGGCCTTTCATGTTGATTCCTTTGTACACATAGACATTATCCAATGTGTTTTTGAATGTAACTAACTAGATCATTTATGTGGGAACAGCATAAATGCTATATTGTTGCTACATGTGATCGAGATTTAAAGCGAAGAATCCGCAAGGTATCTTCAAGTGAATAATCTTTTGCTGTGCATTTGAAATGAAATTGGTTCTGATCTGAAGTTGCTTATTTGCCGGCAGATCCCTGGTGTGCCAATCATGTACATCACTCAACACAAATACTCGATTGAGCGGTTGCCTGAAGCAACAGTAGGTGGAGGTAGGCCCCTGCGACTCGATTTTAGTAGAAACATCTGTTTGATAAATCTCTGATTTGATTAGACTAACTTCCGTGTCCTTCTGCTGCAGCTCCACGGTTTTGATAAATTGGGAGAACAGAGGATCATGCCTGATGCTCGTGAATGTTATTTATCCTACCATCTGGAAATATGGCTGAGGCCCTTTACCATATTGTGGCTCTTTTTTAGTGTATTGTTTCCTACCTCGAAATGAGGGTTGAAATTTTGTTGTTTCGATGATCAGAGGAAATCTTCATAATATGTATCTGGTTTTAGCTTTTTCATTACGCCATATCACGCTTGCAGTCTGAAATCTGAATTATACTTCAACCCCGCCCAAACTTGGCCACTGAAGCTTTGCCGTTCTCCTGAACTATACCGCAGCATACTGATGCAGAAAATGACGACTGCTGAGTTTAGAAGAATACTGAAGAAAGTTTTTGTTTGTTTGCAGAAAATCACTCACGGATGTTTTAAAAGAGGGTTGAATCGTGTTTTTAAACGATTTTTTTTAATTTTAAATTATTATTTTTTATATTTTTAGATTGTTTTGATATAATGCTTTTTTAAACAATATCAACAGTTATAGAAATAATCATTACTTTTTTAGATAAAATATTGTTGTCTATTTCCTGTACTTTGAAATAGATTATTTTAATAATTACTTCACCTTTATACAAGTCATATTTGACCAAGATTAAATAAGTAAAGAGTTTGAACGGAAAATAATATATATTAAAATTTTAAAAATAAAAATAGTTTTCCTTGAAAAGATAAAAATAGATTTTAGATTCATTCCATTTCCGCTAAAACTAAACATATCTCCGCTTTTATTTTGGTAAGTTGAGAAATTAATTATTATTATTTCTTAAAAACGACAATTTTAAGTACAAATCACTCAGGGTTTATTAAGAAAATCCACCACTATTTAATAGTTTTTTTTATCTTTTCATCTTTTTATCCTATATAATGACATTAACCGGTGAAAACATGAACTATTACCTAAGGAGTATTGTTTTTAATAAAAAAAACACTCGATTAATAAATTATTGAAAAATGACACTTAAACTGTGAAAAAGATGAGAGAAAGAATTGAAAAGAAACGAGAAAATTATTATCCGCTCTGCACTCATCAACAACACTATACAAACCCCTTCGTAAGAAATTGCAAAATAAAAGAGCTGAAGGGGGGGAATCAACAATAAAAGAATTATCAAACTAGACCCTACCTCCAATGCTGCCCGGTCTGAACTTAATGCTACAAAGATTCCGACAAAGACACCGTAGAGTTTGAATTCTCCGTGTACTCCGGTGGGGGCTTCACGTACTTCCCCAGCACTGGTTGACGGCGTTTTTTCCTCATTCTTTGCTGTTTGTCCTTGCTTTGCTGTCTCCTCTTCTCTTTCTGATGATTCCGCAGATTTCTCTCTTTCTCGAACACTCCATGCCATACAACCTCGCCTGTTGATGGCCATAACCATCTTCTCTTGGGCTGATCAGAATCTGCCTCTTCAGCCAAGTCCTCGTCCATGCTCTTAAGGCTGCTGTATGAGAACCATTTGACCCAAATTTTGCCTCTGCGACTCTTCACTGCATGCTGCTCTTGCATCAAGCCAGTCTCGGGGTTCACGTACACCATCTGCCTTGCACTGTGGTATGCCCAGACATTTATAAGCAGCTCAAGAACACGTGAGTAGCAATGCTTATCCTGCAATACAAAAACGAAAAAGAGAGTAGGTGATCTCAGAGCTATCTGTCCATTTCGAGGGAATCTAAAATGACTGTTCCAAAAGCAAATCCTGAAAACAATAAACACACACAAAAATTAATTGCCAATCAATTATTACAAAAGTGACCCAACTTGATGGCAAGGTCATTTGGATGGGTTGTAGAAGTACTTGACATTTTTTTTGTTTTTAAACACTACCTTTTACTTTTACAACTACACCCTCAAATTATTTTTTGAGGTGACTAAAAAAATATGGGCGAATAGATCAAAACACTTGAATTAACAAAAAGAAGGAAAAAGAATATATTATTTTGACCAGGCGCTTGGTTCAGTGCCGAGTGCTTGCACTCACCTAGAGCACCCAGGTGAGCGCCGACGAGCATCTCGACAACACTGCTTATAATAGTATCCAAACAAAATTCCAAGATGGGACACGTTACATGCAGGAAATAGCAGAAGACTCAAAAGTTACCTTAGCTAGACTCAGATAACATCGTCCACTTTGATGGTGCTCACCATACATCTGTGAATCCATTGCATCCACAAACATTCTGCACTCAAGAGTTCAAATCAGCATCTGAACCAACTTATGATTGAATTTTTTGAATTACCAAAGCCATCAGGAGCAACTTGTCACACCTTGAAAACATTACAAACTCTAGGAAGGACCTTGTTGGCAAAGCAAAACTAAGCATCACAGACCATGTATCCCCATCTTCAGGCATGGGTGGTAAAAATTCCAAATCATGCTTGATGCCATACATCCTCTTAAGAGCCTCAGAAAAAGCTAACCTTCAACCACCAACAGTTAAAAGGTGGAATCAGCTGAAAAATTAAAGTGAGAGGAGTGAAATTTTCAAGATTTCGATGATAAATCTTGAGATGAACAGCATAGCATAGCTCTTACCTGCAATTTCCAGCGTTTAAAGCATCGCAGAATGACCAAAAGTCGCTTTGTAAGTTGTTTCTTGGATCCATGTCCATGCGAACCCAAAAGTAAAGTGCGTCCCCATGCTTTCGCGATTCTATAGCATCTACCAATGCCTTTTCAGCAATCCTCGACAAAGATGCCTGTTTATACCCCACGGTAAGATATAGTCCAATTCAATGCATGAAATAAATCATGAGATCACACTTGTTTAACTATCATTTCCTAGCATTCCATAAATCATGATCCCAAGGAAATAAAAACACTGTTCTTTTTTTTAAGAATAAATTTCTGAAGGCTATAACAATAAACTCATTACATCCATAGATGACAGGACTGAAATAGTAACAGCTCATGGTTAAGGTAATGGAAAGAGGAAATTAGGGACTAAAATCTCAAAAAACCTTCCATCAATCTAGCGTGTTTCAAAGTAAAGGCAAATCACGACTGTAACTATGGTTGCATGGAATGCATCAATTAATCTGTGCAGCCACCACATGAGCTCAAAAGCTTCATGGTTGCAAGTAACCTGGTGTTAGCCAAATTTTACAGTAGAACCAAATCTATTAATGTTCTGGCAAGATCAGTCTGAATGACCAAAAATGCAGAATTAAAGACCAGTTCCAGGTCTTGAAAGCAGCATGTAAGGCAGAGCAAACAACATTAAATGATAAGAACATAGGGTAGACAGAAAACAGGGAATCATCATATACCTTCCTTGCTGTTGCTCTCCACGATTGAAACCCTATCCAAGAATTCTTATGAATACGGTCAATCCGATTTGCGATTGCAAAAAAAGCTCCATATTCACCTAGGGCATCTCGGTAGTATGGGTTGCGAAGAAGTGATAGACGGGAGGGGGCATCAATGTCATCTGTCCTGGGCCTTCGACCTTTTGTAGACTGCAACCATTGTCAGTCTATAAAAACAGGCAGGAAAGAAAAAAACCTCTTCCATACAAGTTCCATCAAAATTTACAAGTTCTCCAAGCTAAAAGCAGAAGTATAAGGCAAGATCCATAGAATAGAAACCGCAACATGGTTTAGTTAAAATCACAAAGGAGTATGTGGCTAAGGGCTTCAAATTCCTTCGATGTAGGAGTATGTGACTTCAATGTAAGAAGAGCATAAGGTTCCCAGCAAGTGCCGACCAAAATCATGTTGCCGGTAAAACACACCATATGGCTTGGTTATATATACCAGTCTTCAAATTCATCGACTATAAGAAGATGAGGTAAACACACCATGATGCCAGGCAATATGCAAATAAGCTTACAGATACAAAAATAAAGATATTATTCAAAGTAAATTACTGGCCATTTACCTTTTCCTCAAGTTGCTAAATGTTGGAAGAGATTAAGATTGAAAGTTCAAGCATCAAAAGATTTTTTTCCCATAAACTACATATAAAAGGAGGGTGGTGTTTATCATGTTTGGAACAATCATCGGATCAAACACAAAAGTTGAGTAATTTAAAGATAAACAGAGAAAATGACATGGGTTATCATGATGAAATACAGAAATGCAAACTCACCAATCCTATTCCACGATAAAGTGAACTTAGGTGAAGAAAAGACCAGGTTCCTTCCCCAAAATACGGTTCATATATGCATAATGGTTGCCCCGTCCTCAAAAGTTCTCCTTCATCCCTTTCATGTAAATCGTTCCTGGAACGATCAGCCCTTTTGGCACTTTTATACACATCCTCCCATGTTCCATGAGGTTGATCGGTTCTATCTTTTAGCTGCGAAATATTTCAAAGGTCAAATTTTACAAAGGATGCACTTCAAGAATGGAAAACAGAAAGATCTGTTCCATCCAAAACTTACTCATAATATATTATCACTGCACATACACTTACCTCTTCTTCCTCTCTTCTCTTTCTAGTATTGAGCATCATAATATTTCTCTCCTCCTCCCAAATGTCATATGAGAATGAATCATCAGTAGCAGCTATGGAACTAGAGCTCTCTTTTTGTATACGGTTCCACTGTTCCTCAACTGTTTTTAAATATCTGGAAATTTTAATTGTTCTGTCTTCAAGGGTAGGGTTCATAAATGCTTTAAATAGATGCCAGCACCACTCTTTTTTCAGTTTTGGAGGAATTTCTGAAACAGCCTTAGGAGGTGCGACTTCTGATGGAAGCTCCAGAACATTTTCAAGTAATGTAGCATAGCCTTCAACAGTTTCTAGAACCATGAGGTTTTTAGCAGTATTTTTTCCCATTGACGCAATATTATGAGCCGAAGGTGATAGTGTTCCTTTGGAGAGCGCTTGCAATACAATCTGTGTTAGAACCTTGAGGTTTTCCTTAGGAAAAAGATAGCCATTCACCCTGTCATCAACCTAATTGTTATTGTTAATACAGTCAGTGGTTTGCTTAATAAACATAGGTGTGTAACAAGAAGATGATTCACAATAATGAAAAATAAAAACCTGAAACATCTTATTAATCATTGTGTATTATTTCGCAACAAAACTTGTGTTTCATTGTAAATTGATTGGAAGAGGGTTATTCTCAAAAAAGAATATTAGTAAGGTAGCAACAAGAATTGTTAAAGAATGTTCCTGATGGGATGACAAAAAAATGATTGAATTCTACATGGGAGCAATGGGATGAGTGACTAGTATGATTATATAAAGTAAAGCAAATCAGGCAAATGAATAAGTTATTTCTCTGATGAAGAGAGGCAAACTAATTCATTGAAATACAAGGTCAGAATAAGACTCATAAGAACTCGGGTTTAGGCTATGAATAAGACCCGATGGATTTATGCATCAAGATAATTGTGCCTTAATATAGCTGGACAAAACCAGAAAGACTAGTGATCCACCCTATTAATGAAGAGGCTAGTGGAGTTGATACCACTCAGGAATATGAGATCACCTTTCAAATCATCCATTAAATCAATGTACTTTGTGAATTCAATCTGTTGGTGCATGAAGAATGAAGAAGAAAAATCAGTAATGCTTACATATTTCCTGATCATGGAGAGATCTGGGGTTATGATGGGTTTTCCAATGGACATGGCTTTCACCAAAATTTCAGGAAAAGACTGCTCCTCAAGGAAGGATCCATATATCACAAGATCCGCTGCACTGAGGAGACTACCCACATCATCGTCAACAGCAAAGTGCTTTACAGTACCTCTTGGATAACTCAAGTTAACAGCAATAGCCTGAGGAAACAAAGACATCACAGAAATTGGCATCTATTTTCAGATGTAAGAACTCTGCAGGCAGGCATCTAAATCATACCTCAACAGCTGTACTGTAGTTTCCAGTAGGATCCCCGCTTAAAACAATGATTTTGAGATGAGATTTTGAATTATTATCCAATGAAAATATTGTGAAAACTGGCAATAGAGCCTTCAAAACAAGTGCATGCTCCAGCCACAAACCCCTGTACAAAAATTGACTTCCCACAATTGCAATGACAATGTCGTTGGGCTGATGGCCCATCTTCACATGTATTTCAGCATCATTATACAACACCATTGTAGTTTCTGTTTCCCATATTTCAGCAGGAGAAGCAGGAATAACATGGTAGTTTCCAGTGTCAAATGCAGAGTACATCATCTGTTTGAAATGCAGAAAATGGAGATAGATGTTAACTTCAGCTCCAAAGTTAATAGCATGAGTATGACAACCTCGCAAAACAGTCATGTTACAAAACATTAAGTTGCTTATTGTTATAAATTGGATTATTGTTTTTTTTTTTTAATATAGATGAGATTTATTGGGGGGTTTCATTTTATCTTGCAAGTCCAGATTAATCCCATGGAGTTTTCAGATAGTGTCCATAAGGCAAAGTTATATAGTAGCTAATTACCGGAAGGACGTGATTTGGGAAGACAACTACTGTAGCCCGGTTGAAAGCTTTTCTCCAATCATTCAAAAGCTCAATTTGCCAACTTGAAGTGTACTGTCTTGAACGAGTAGCGAGTGCTCTTTCATTGATGGTCCATATAAGAGGCACAGACTTGAAAGGTTCCTGCATAAAACTGTTAAAGTGAAATCATTCATGTTAATTGAGTAACACAAATAACTTCTCGCATAAATTAACAAAAGTACATGTCGTTCCTATCCTTGTATATATATTTCAGCGAGAACAAAGTGATGAAGCTGTGCACCCAGTATACTACATATCAGGCAACACACTGACCATTTTAATTTGCACGGGCCATCAAGTCTCAGGCATAGAGCGATTTAAGTTTCTAGGGTAAAGACAAGAGGTCTCAAATCATTACATTACTAAATAGGCTCATTTTTTATTTACTGCTTATGAAAGACTAAATACATACAATTGGACGAAATAGTAGAAGTGATTGAAAAGAAGAAAAGGATTGAAGAAAGCATTATTTTTTGAGGTATATTTTTCATTTGAAGAAAAGATGGTAATTCATCTTACCAAGAGAAGACACTCTTTGTCTCTAGAGAATTCACAAGTATGCCATCATAGCTGCGAAAAGAATACATCAAAATTAGGTGCAACCAAAAGCATCCAAATGCAATGACATAAAACATGCATAATAAATTTCAAAAACAAAGGGCAAGACATTTAAAAATTCATCACGTTTCAGAAATGCAGTAGAAGGTCATGCATACTTTAGCCAATCAACAGCAATCTCCATTTTGTGGCTGATTTGGATGGTGTTAACTGGAAATCTCTCTCTCTTCCATATGCTTTGTGCAGGACCATCTCCTAGTGAATAAACCTGCCAAACAAATTCCAATAAATTTGATGCAAGTAAGAAGAATGGCGTGTCTTTGAAATTTTCTCTACACCTTAAGTACTTGGGAATTGGGGTATAATTGCAAATAAAAAGAAAGGTGCACAAATTTTGCTCGAGCAATTCAAAAAAAAAAAAACACACTCGGCAAAACAATTCAAGTACAAAAATACATACATGAATTGTGTAGCCAATCTCTTGCAATGCAGTAGCAACAGTCACCATTAACAGCTGGTATGGATCAACCAACAGATCCGCAAATACCTGAATTAAAAAACACTATTTAGACCACAACTCAACCCCACCAAAAGATCTAACAAAAGGAGAACAATGGGTTAGTAAAGAGTAGCGAGAACTAACCACTGCAAGCTGGGGTTTCCTATAAGGAAAACGACTTAATGTCCTGTTGCTACATGACATATTCATCTCTCTATTTTCTTTTCGAAAATTTCGTAATATCTTCGAAGGTTGAAACTTAATATCTTCACCAAAATCTAACCCACCAATCTCCTTCAAATACAACAAACCCTTGTCATTCAATTCCATTCCTCTCCATGGAGAAGAACCTAACTCAGATTTCTCAACCACAGAGCCAGGCAAAAACATCTGAAAAAGAAGTACAAAGAAGAGAAAAACAGCAACGGTACAAATCCATTGAATGTAATCTAACTTCTTGAGACGCAAGAAACGAGAAAAACTCGATCTGGGTCTATACAAAAATGGGTGTCTCTCAGTTCTACCAGCTGAATAAGAACGAACAAGAGTTTCGTTGTCTCTTTTGAAGGAGATTCCCCCCGTCCCCAATGAACCCATTTAGAGTTCCAAGAAAAAAAAGCAACTCTTTGCCTCCGCTGTAGAACGACATGCAAACGCAAGGGCAAAGGAGTGGCACTGCAAGATGCTTGTGAGTTGAGGCGGAGGGAGAAAATGAAAAGCTAACGATAGGAGCTGGGCTCGTTTGTTTTTCTGTCGTTATCACTGTGAGCTGTTCTTTAGTGATGTGAGAGACATCGATATGGAGTCCTGAAAAATCGTTCAAATCTAGTATCCCTCGATATTATAATGATTGTCTTAAAATTGCAAAACATGGAGATTTTTCTTTTCTTAATTTAAATGTATTCGTATTAATTACTAGCACAAAAAATTATAGCCCGGCTCGTATCTAATCTAATGATCTTCCTTGTAATTATTGCAGTAATGATTATGAAAAAAATGTTGATGATTTATTATAGGGATATGAAAACCCCGGAGGAAAAGGGATGTTTTTTTCGAGTAAAAAAAAAACAGGGAAGGGTCCAAGACTCCTAGCCTTCAAAGAACAGGTAAGCATCTCTGAGTTTGAGAGACGAGGCTCGTGTGTCCAGCTTTTAAAGATAAGTTTGGGCATGCTTTCTTTTCTTTTTCTTTTTTTCTGTTAAAATTGATTTTTAAAAAAATTAAATTTTTAATTTTTAATTTTTAATTAAAAAATAATGTTTTTAAATCATTTTAATAAATAAAAAATATATTATTTTAATGTTTTTATAAATAAAAAAATAATTTTAAAAACAATATCAAGTATAAACCATACTCCCAAACACGATTTTAACTTGGTTTTACCTGGAAACACTAGAAAAATACTAGTTTAAATATCTTTGATCACACGTATATTATTTTTTGGATGATAACAATATTTTATTTGTATATCAAAGTATTATTGTCATAGGAATTTCTCAGCGTCAGCACTGTAGTATTTCATCAAAAGCATTAGTTTATTTAAAAACTTATCGTGATTTGAAAAATCAAGTTTCAATAAAACAAAAGTATGACTCAATAATTTTAAGCAATGGTATAGAATGAAATACGAGAATAATTGATTTTAAAAATTATATAAAAGCACACAATTAAAAAATTAAAATTAAATGTTTTATTATCATTCAACATCCACGAGCAAATTTTTTGAACAATTCTGCATGCTAGGTTCATATATAATTATTCATTGAGTAATTTTTAATGCTGTCATAAAAAATATAATTTAAAAGTAATCTACTTTTGCAACATAAATAAAAAGGCAAAACCATTTGCACTTCGTGGTGGGCCGTATAGCTAGAAAACAGCGCGGTCCAGTTTTGCTACACAGCACCGTTTTCCACAGGAAAAGTAATAAATAGATTGTGTGGTTTATAGTTAGTTGGTATGCCCATACAATGCCACGAGGCCCTTTTTTTCAATAATTAAAATAAATATGTTTTTTACTCGGTAACCTGATTTTTTATTTAAAAAATAAGGAAAAAAATAAATATTAATTGAAATCTCAATGATTTAAAAATATGGCATAACTGACTGAATTTTAAAATGTTACTTAAGTTGAATTTTTTTTAAAAATAAATATTCTGGAGCGTAAAAATAAAATCCATGTACATGGGAGCTTGCAAGTGCGTATCTTAGTGTGACTACGCTTTTAAGAAAAGTCAAAGCTCGCATGCCTATTTTTTACAACTCGGTGGTGTACATCCTAGTTATTTTTAAGAGAGAATTACCCTGAACTCACGACGGAGTTTATTCTATTTTACACCTTTGCTTTATTATTTTAAAAATAACATAAAACATCACGGTCGATAAAAAATCCAAATAAATTGAAATAACTAATATATATACATACACACACACATATATACATATATCGATGAAAAAAATGATGGTTAAGAACTGTCATCTCTTGGTCTTTTATACACATTTGATGACCTAAAATGCTAGATTGATCGTCTTCTGTTTGATTTTCTTGTTTTTTTTTATTGAGTGCTGCAATTGATTTGAAATTTGACTTGAGCCGTTGAGCGAAATCAATGCGATTTAGTTTTTTTTCAGGGATTTTTATGAATAAGTTTCATGTTTTAAGGGTTAGAGTTTCTTTCCGAGAAATATGATTAATTACAAATTACTTGAGATTTGCTTTACAAGTTTTAGATTTGAGCCCTAATATATTTAACTTGTGACAGTTCAGAACAATCAAGATTTTACTCATTTAACTTGATCTGTAAAAATATTTAAAAAAATGATGGACTCTTTGAATCCAAAAAAGATCACAGTGACATTTTTATACGTGTGCATGTTTTTTTGTCATGAAATATAATTACAAACATGTAAACATTTGGATTTTTTTATTGATTTTTTTTATATTATGTAAAGTATTATATATTTTATAGTATTTTTAAAACAATAGAGACAAAGGTAAAATAAATTAAACTTGATGACGGTAATTTATTATTTTTAATCTCTAGAGATTTATTACTTGTTTGACATGACTTGTCGAATCGCGAAGAGAAGCCTGGTGTACGAGGAGCCCCACTCAAGTTTCGTTAAATGAACATTAATTTCACGTGATATATTCGTGGCCGACACTTCTTTATAGTTACCTCATGACTCCAAATCAAAGAGAAGGAAAGGAAATTAATTAGTGGTGGAAGGGAAAAGACAAATTATTGATTAGTCCTTTTGTTTTGTAAAATAAGTTTAGTAGTTTTTATAAAATAATTAATCAATCTCCACATTATTAAATCAATCTGCAACTTAATCACATGCATTCATTTTATTTTATTTTTTAAAATTTAATTTGTCTTCTTATTTAAAAAATAAAAGAAGTCGATGATGTGAAAAGATTGACAAAATATTTTTTAAACTGTCAACATGGATGATGAAATACTAAAACATTCAATCAACTTCTTGTAAGTCTTATGTTTTAGATAATTGATTCATCTATTCCTTTTCAAAAATCCAGTAGATCATCCTCTTGATATGACTGATGACTAATCTCTGGTTAACTCAATGATTTTTTTTGTTAAAATTTATTTATATATAAATATATTAAAATCATTTTAATATGTGGATGCTGAAATAAATTTGGAAGACATGATTGATTTTGCACAGCAACGAAAAACTGTGTTTGCATAAAACTTGAAGCGAGTAGTTCCCTGAAAGGTGATAAAATTCTTATTTGTTTTGATACAGTGTTTTAAAAATATTTTTGAAAAATATTATTTTTTTAAAAAAAAAATTGTTGATGTTTTAAAATTATTTTAATATATTAATATCAAAAATAATTTTTTAAAAATAAAAATAAATTATTTTAATATTTTTCTAAACAAAAAAATATTTTAAAGAGCAATGTAGATAAAACTCCAAAACAATCACAAAATACGGAACAGAGATCGAATTGACTCAACAAACTACTCGCATGCCGAGTGGGGACTCGCTAGCATGATCATCCACAAAACCAGAGAATGTAATCACGGGAACGCTCTATCTTCTTCTCAAAACCTGTGATGTAATTGTTGTGAATGGTGGCATGCTTTCCCTTAGTTTCCTGCACCCACCCATGTCCGATTCTTGAACTTGAAAAATAAAATCATATTATTTTAATATATTTTCAAGCAAATAGCAATTTGTAAAACAATATATATAACACTTCCACCTCCCAGATAGATCCATAGTTTTGAAATCCACCATAGCCAGTCAGGATAGTTCAACTTCTGATCCCTAAACTGGAGCCTGGACCACTTGCATAATAAATTTTTCAGATCCAAATGACTCAGTTGAAATCAATGCGAGTGAGACATAATAAAAAAAAATTAGGTCGAGATGTTGTTTTGAACAAGTGTTAAGAAAATAATTGATTTGAATTAACTTATTAAACTCTGGATTGACCCACCCACCCACCCATGATCTGGGCCTGAGGGCAGGACAGGTTTTTAAAATTAGGGTTTTTTTTTTTTTTTTTTGCTTTGTTTTGTTTAATTTTAATATGACGAGGTTAGGCTATTCTTGAAAACGTGAAAAGTAGCGGGGTTTGGTTCGTAGTTTTAAAATAAAAGCTTGATTCATGACCTGACTCTATCACTTGGGTCATTATAAGCGAGTCAACCAGTGTTGATGAATAGTAATTTTTCTATTTTTATATGTAATAGTTTATGGATTGAGTTTTTATTTTTTATTTAGAAATGTTCTGACTCTAAAGTTTTTGCTAGTGATTTTTCTATTAGATTTCTTTAATGCAATAAAAAAATATTGTTTCATTGTTTGGGACAATGAAAAATAACTAGAATTTCAATTGTGGTACAGGGGTTAATAATATTAGAAGTGTAATGACACTTACAGTCCATGTTATAAACCTAACTCTAAATGAAGAACCATAAAAAATAGTAATACAAACTCAACCCCTTATTCATAAAACTATTCAAATCAATTAGCAAACAACTGCGTAACTGTCACTTGTCAACTTCTGTGTGTGTGTGTGTCAAATGTTAAGGGAATTGCAAAAATGAATTGATATTAGTTTCTAAGGTCACGTTTGTTTTCTAGTGCAATTTTGTTTTGTTTTAATTATATATTTGAAAATATTTGGTTAATTAATAAATTAAAGTTTTGTAGGGGTATATTCCAAAATTTAATTAAAAGTTATTATTTAATTATTTATTTAATATAATATCAAATAAACACTTATGAGGATGTGTTTAGTATTGTAATAGCAATTGCAGATTTTAAAAAAACTAAATATATAAAAATTGTTTCGAGTTGTAATTGATTGAATTAATATACATGTTTGGTTACAACTATATTTGAATAAAAAACAGTTCAAAAGTACTTGGTTAAAACTAATTTTGAAAATAATATTACTGGTAAAATGATTAAAATGGCATTAATTAAATTTTTATTTTTAAATTACATTATACTATTAATGCATCATAAACACAACAATGTCATATTAAGATCTTATTTTTATTGCACCATTAAACTACCATTTTTTTATTGTACCTAAGATGTGTTTATCTTTACTTTAGAGCTGAGAAATAAGATGGAAAGCTAGAAGATATGTGGAACATTGTCTAATCAAAATTAATTTGAACTCACCCAAAGAAAGCATGGAAATTCATCTATGAAAACTCTACCAACTTTTGCAAGGAGGATTTGATGGAGTATTTCTTGGAGGCAAAACCATATTTTTTGTGAAAAAAGAAGCTCGCAGGGGTGTTTCTCCTAAATAGTGGTTCAAGAGCAAGTTTACTAATATCAGAGGATAAATTGAACAAATTAAACGTCTAATGACCAAAAAGAAAAGGAATGCACTGTTCAAAATAAACCCAGAAATTCAAAGTGAATGAATCTAACGCTACAGATACAGGCGAACGGTGAACGCACCAGGCTAACAGATGACACCCTCAACACCATTTCTCTAAAGCTTGAGGTTTTCAAAGGTAGCTACAACCACAAACTCAGATAAACAAAAATGACAAATATGCATAACCTAATCAAGCGAAATTATAAAAAATAAAACAGTACATATCCTAATCCAATGGACAGCGTGAATAGAATAATCACAATTTCAAACGACAAATTATTTTCAAATGCAGTGCCAATACAACAATATGATATTAACCATCATTAGAACCAGGCATTTGTGTCATCAATCTCACCCCCCTGGCATAATGCACTGTGACATTAACCATCATTAGAACTAGGCATTATCAACAAAGGCCAGGGGCAATAATTTCAGCCAGTAGACAACCTTTATTATATTCATCACTTGATTTTTATGCACAATATATCCAATTAGAGTGAGTTAGAGCATTGCAGTGACAAGATGACTAACTAGTGAGCTGGAAAGAACTCGTTATCAACAAGCACTGGAGAAATTTGCTGGCAATTCCACGGGCATAACAGGAGAGCCTGCTGAGGGGCATATTCCATTTGCGCCACCAAGGATTCATGAGACAGAGCCAGCCTTCAACTTCGAGGTTTTCTGTTTTACAAAGAAAGCTGATAGCATGCTTTTACTGCGAACAGGGGCACGCACAATCTCACGCCTTGGATTGTCAAATGACCTGAATGCTGTCAAAGGTTTAGAACCATCCAACAATTCCTGCAAAAAGAAATTCTTATATTAGCAATCTCTCCTCTACCAGGGCAGGTTTCGAAACTGGAACAAGCATGGACATTGCAGCCGTATAGCACACTGTTAGTCATGCATAGCAAATTGGTCAGATAAACCAACCAAGCCTCAACATTTGAAATTACATCCACTTGAAGAAGACTTGCAGAAAATCAAACTGATAACAATAATCCTCAGCAAAATTTGTCTAGCAAATAAAATTAGATAAATGGCCAGAAAGATAGGCCATAATATTATTGATACAGCCGAGAGGGACTTAGTAATGATTGGAAAACAAAGTAGCTAGCAATAAGCTGATGAGAACCCCTTCATTGAAAATTTATTTCTCTACTACATGTACATCTGTATTGACATTTGACAACTTGTAAAATCCAAACCTTCCAAGGAAAAATAAACTAGCATATATTAAGTCCAGCCAATAGCTGAGTGATGACGCTTTGATTTGCTTGTATAAATGAATTCCTGGAGTGAATCATATGAGCCACAAATTCCCAGATGATAGGCCATTTTATGTGAATTTTTTAATGTGCACCTAAAAGTCCAAAAGTCTGCACTGTAACATATTCCCACTCCTTTGAAAGGTATGGCAATCATCAATACCACCTTCTACTTGGCAAAAATTTATCTGCTGCACCTTTTGTTCAAGTCATGTGATGTTAACCAAAACTTCCAGAATTAAGAGAACAGACTGCTTTCTTTGTTTTCTTCATTAAAGTAAACTCTTTCACTCGAAATCAGTAGAAGCTTTTACAAAAAGTAAATTGAGCACTGATAGCTCATCATGGTACATAAGGTTTCTCACAACAGGGCACAGCCAGCCAATGATAACCACAATTATGACTATTTCTACATTGCAGATAAGAACTCAGACCACATATCATTATACTTTTTCACAAACCCAGATAAAGCATTATCTTTTCTGCACTGTCCTTGAATATCAAAAGTACAGCACTAGAGCAAGGACAAGTAACCAGCCACAGCAATACCTATGGATCCAAACAGATTAAAAGCTCGAGTATTTTTCAGCACTATATGAATAATGGAGCAGCTTGCCATGATTTCCAAACGAAAGCAGCTGGAGCGTCCAGACCTCTGTATGGCACACTACTTTGCCCAGGCAACTTACCTGATACTAGATTCAAACTCATACCATATATTGACTATCCTTAAATTCAAGTTTTTTCATACCTTGATATCATAAACCACTTTATATTGTAGTATAATTCCATCAAAGCCAATAGACACAAGCATTTTCAGAAACAGCCAAAAAGGTGACTAGAAAAAGAAAACAGAGAAGGGGCTTGATAGCCAAGCATGAACTCTAGAGGAATGGTTTTATCGGGAAGAGGTCATGTGAAAAAGAAAATGAGGATATGAAAGAAAAACTTTCCAACCAAATTTAACATGGAATTTTAAGAGAAACATTACAAGAAATTCATGCAAACATGCCAGCAATTATATGAATCTCATGCAGAAGATGCCAACAAAAATCCAATATACTCTTTTTAGATAATCAAGCAAGCACTTAGAAGAATGTTGGGCATGTCTGTGTTCTTGCTGATTTTGGCATTACCCTGCGCGGGACACCAAATTTTTGCATGTTTGCACCAGCTACAGGACCTCCACTTGATAGTTGAGCAGGAGCTCCCGAAGATCTTGTTTTTGCACTCTCTTCTTTATCTGCGCGCATAGAATCCAGGGCATATTATTTATAATTGTGGACTGATTTGCAGTTGCAGCATACTGTTGTTCTTATACATACCCAAAAGTTGAAACAGTACAGACGATTTTCCAGAAGTTTTTGTATCTTCATTGCTGCATGATAAGCACATGTCAAACACCTCAACATCATACCCAGTAAGAGATTTGCAAATAGAAAAGTTCTTGCTAGACATGGTTGAAAGCTCAAGAGATAGTTTTTATGAGGCAACCTTGCCATAACATGTGGAGTTCCTTTCAGTGTAGACTTTGTCTCGGAAGCTAAGTGCCAGGAAAGAGTTTTTGATGCTGGGGAACCTGAAGCAACCTTTTGATAAGTAATTTGAAGCTTTCCATCAACAAAGAGAAAAAAAAAGGAAAAAACAGTATCAAAGTCACCAAAAGTAGATGCCTCCCTCAGAAAACTTTATACCTGAAGGCTGAAGACGAGATCTAGCTTGAAAATGATTTTGTCTAGCATCAGTCTGTATTTGTGGACTAAAATGCACCTTTTTATTGACAGAGTCTAGCACAAACAAGGGGAAGCAGAAAATAAAGAGGTGAGAAAATGATTAAGTCTTCTTTCACATGCTAACACACTTGTAAAGAAGTCAGAAAATTAGTATTACTTTGCAAGACATAGTGCTTGTGATGTCTTGGGATGAATGCCAGCAACTGCTGCTGTCGAAGACCTTCCTTATCCGTATATGTTTGGCACGTAAGATATTGCTGATAGCAACAAATTATAATACGTTAAAGTCCATCCATTTATTATGATTATAATTTCAAATGCTAAGACATCCAGGCAGACAAATGTTGAGAATTACCTGATTCAGACAAGAAACCTTAACCTCCATGGTTGAGACTTCTAATGCCTGTTGCTCAAGAAGGTCAGTTAACTTGTAAGCCACAGTACCAAGGTGATCGACAGCATTAACAAGGGCCCGCACAGCATAATCTTTAAGGTTGTCCAGTACCCTATTCCACAGAAATAAGAGTGTTAGTGAATATAACCATAGAGCACAAGCACTTGCACCAAAATAAGTGTATGCACATGAATTTGATGTTTTATCTTTTAATTTTCCTATAGCACAGCGTTAAAAACCCATGCCTTGAATATAACACTGTCAGATACAATTCAAGGTTAATTAATCCAGAAATGTACACCATTTCTCTCTCTTTAATTCTGAAGACACAATTCCATATTCCCTCAAAATATAAAATTCACTAAATCTCTACTTTCTGTATCCTAAAACGTTGGCTGGCTAAATCAATCCTTCACCTCACACTTGATAGATTTTTTTTTCTTCAAAATTTATGTTCTAATATAATTTACGCATCGGGTTCTATAATTTCATAAACTCTGTAACATATATACCACGATCAAACAGGTTTTCATATTCACTAGTCCACGCATAAACTTCAATAGAAATCTAACTAAGAATCTTTACCGATTCATCAAGTCGGAAGAATAGAGTTTCGTAATAACTTGCAGAAGGAGTTAAATAATGCAATGAGTTGCGAGTACATCAATCAAATCATTCACTTGCGAAAAACATGAATCCTTACGTTTGTTTCTGCTCACTATGAAGATAAGACTTCTCACAGTATTCGGCAGCAGAATACAATTGAGGCCTTAAGTTCTTCAGCTCCTATAAAAGAACAATTGCAATTAAAATCATCCATCATATGTTGCACTCATTCAATAGTCAATACTGTCACTTCAAAAAACACTCAATCCAACAAAGACCGTTTGCGGATAAAAATAAAATCATCTAATAAACACAGGAAAAAAATCAACAGGAGAGAAATGCAGCGAAGACAAATCAATCATGAAGTATTAGAAAAATAGTAACAGATCTGGTAACAAATTCTACAAAGATTGCACACTTATGACTCTGATTTTGATACAAGAAAGTAGTACCTGCAAGGCTTTGATGAAGCTCTTGCTGCGCTCCATGGACACCTCATCGAAAGTCATGGCCGGATTCTCCGGCCCCGTTTGCTCCAATTCCATCATCTCTCTCTCTCTGTTTCTCGTCTTCCAAAAAAAATTCAGTTACGGGTTTCGTTGAGTATTTATTTAATGCTCAAACCCTGGAACATTAGAAGATAAATGTTGAATGGCTTTTATTATTAGTTAGTAGCGTGTGCTTAAAAATGGTTAGATTTGGGGTTAGGTTATGGTGGGAGAAATGGAGAGAGAAAGCAAATCAGTAGAAAGCAAGAAAGAGAGCGAGTGAGTGAAGTAGAAGCGATTCCGAGTAGTGGGAGCTCGTAGATTTTGGAGTTGACAGCAAGCTAAAATGACTCGAGAGGGAAAGGAATTTTATTTTTAGGAGCGCTGTTTTATTTGTGGGATTGAATTGAGAGAGACAGGCTAGTGCTAACTGCTAAGTTCCAAAACAAAAATTAAAAAAAACTAACGGCAGTTTTTGGTCTCTTTTTGTGGACTTGAAAAGACTGTGTTGGCCTTGCATTAAAGGGAGTGGTTCGATCCTGGTGACCTGGTCTGGTCACCTACTGCCAGAGGGCCAATCGTTCACCCTCACATGGTTAGGCCCATTCTATTTACTACGCTTAAATGTTCATGGGGTGGTGGCTGACCCCCCTCCAAAAACGAAACTTTCTACTTCGTGGTTTTGACCATGATGGTAAAAGCTCGAGCTAGCGACTGCTTAAAAGTTTAGCAGATACTATTTTCAAAAGTGTTTTTTTATATGAAATTATATTAAAATAATATTTTTTATTTTTTAAAAGTTTATTTTTGATATAAACTACTTACTTGTTAATGAAGGCCAATAATGAGGAATTACGAAAACAAAAATTACCCGCCACTATGAGATCAGAAACATTAAATCATGTAGCAATGATGGTCAGGGATAGATTGATAGGCAGTCATGGGACCCCTGGGAGAGAACTGATAAGCGGTGGAAAGGGCACCCACCGGGACATGCCAATAAATGCCTATCTCCCAGCCGTGGATGGATGAGCGTCCGGTGCTCTCGGCTTGAAGCCGCTTACATGTCCTTGTTTTCCTCGGCTCCATTCTAGCTAGGCTAATATATAGTTGGTGGCTGGTGATTAATGATGACGTGCCCCTGCTTTTCTTCTACTTTACGGTGTTATTGAATAGAGTAATCAACAACTAATCAACTGTGCATTTCATGATGTTAGTTATGATGGCCACCTAATTGGAACGGAGAGTAGGTGGAGAAGCACCGCAAATGGCACGGGGACTTGTGAGTTGTGATGATTGTTTCAAGCGGCACCGTTCAAAAGTTGTCCTCCGTATTTCTCACTGTAAATACGAGCAGAGCCACCGTATAGGAGCAGATTATTTTAAAAAAAAAAAAATCGTTTATATATATGTGTGTGTGTGTGAACAATTAGTTGTGGCAGAGAATACACCACGATTTTTTTTCCTAGGGCTTCCACGGAAATTGATGGAGAGAAAAAAAACAAAAATAAAAAAAGATAATTGGAGCCACTTCGTACCTTCACTGACAAGTGACAACAGGCCTCATTGTGGGATGGTGAGGTTAAAGAAACAATTCTAGTGACATCAGAGGGGAGTGGCATCGGGTCTTAAAAGGAAGATACATGCACCAGCCAAACATGACGACTTCCTCAGACGTTGGTGCCAATATTTTTTTTCTTTTAATTTGGCCCCTCATCATTTTTTTTATTTTTTTTTAGTTCTTGGTTATTTGACAGCTATTTTTTTATTGGTGCTTGGTTTTTTTACTGCTTTCTAGTTTGGTCCCGAACCTTATCTCATCCAAGCCCTGTGAAAAATCCATTACAGAGAAAGGAAATGAAAATGTGTTTTTTTTATCCCTAGTCCTCTAATAACTCTTGATTTTTAATTTATTTTGATCTGAGTTTCACTTGTGGCTTTATATGCTGGTATCAAACTTCATACCTCTCAAATCCAACAAAAATCCAACCATCAAAAAAAAAAAGGAAAGAAAGGGAATGGAAGAGATGGTTGGCTAGACTAGGTTCGCTCATTATGGTCAGGAAAAGCCGAGGATCATAAAAGCTCGCCAAAAACTATGAAGTCATGTTGGGAAATTTGTTAAAATATGGTTAATGAGCATATTTAATGCTTGATTAAAAATAAAATTCACTTACGTTTTTGGATCAAGACTTTGTTGGGATTTAGTCTATAACATGGGTTCTTTATCATTAAACATCAACATGTTTTAACAGTGAGAATTGATTTATGGTGGCTAATCAAAAAATTAATAACAGTGAGAATTGATTATAATTATTACCATAATTAATTCTTTAATTATCTAGCTTTCAAAATACACTATAAAAAGGGGGTGTTCATGAAGAGTTCAAGATAAGTTTTTCTAATTCTTTCTTTATTTTTAGTGTTTTTCTTTTATTTTCATGCTTTGATTTTTCTTCTAAATCTAGAGCTTATGTTTATTTTTTAAAAGGATAACCAAGTCTTTTTACTTTTGTTCAAATATTTTGTTCTATAAGTGCACATAAATCAAGATGATTTGTTAGAATATCGAGAGACATGTCACAAACATTCTAGCTGCATAAGTGACGAGCAATAAAATCATAAGAATAAATGATTCATTATCGATAGCAACAAATTCAAGTGATTGTACAAGTAAATATCATTCTTTGTTTTATTTTAAGTATAGTTATTTTATTATTACCATGATTGCCATGACTTTGATTTTATATTAATTTCAAGTTTGAATATGTGCTTAACATATATGCTATTATTATTATTGTTATATTTATGTTGAAAGAATGTCTAGCATAAGATTTATTTTTGCATGTTTATAGATTAAAAATTGTTTTTGTCGGGATATTTTTTTTATGTCTTGAATGTCATTGTTATGATAGACTAAATATAAATTGCTCACGAGTCTAATACATTTACAACCTTGTAAAACAAGTTAGCCAAAAGCTATGAAAATCAAATTACATTTGCATTCTTTAACCCTCATTTTTTTTCTCTACATACATTATGGCTTAAGCATTAAAAGGTTTTATGTATCAACCTTTAATTTCCATGTGAAGTTTTTTCACATATCTAATCACCTATAACAATTTCGTAACGTCTAGTTTATCATAGTCAAATAGCATCTCCAGGAAGAAAAGAACTCGACACTTATAGATTCTTCGAACAGTAAGTTCAAAAATCAATTTGAACCAAGATATGTTATTTGAAGGTCATAGGAAAATTCACCATCGAGACCTTACTTTTAATGTCAAAACAATTTAATTTGCAAATTCAAACCATATAATTTTTTTTTTTTTTTGCTGAGAGGTATCCGATGTGGTGATGATCTAATAATTATTGATTTATATAATAAATTTTAAGACTGCAAATAAATACTTGGTGAGTCCTACCATTACATTGTGTTGTACAGATAGACAAAAGGATGCGCCGATAACAATTCTATTTACAAAACATAGTTTGGAGTCTACGAACCTGTTTAAAACAATTGATATCAAAACTCAGGCATTCATATATGACTTGTTTTAAACTTGAATCACATTTTTGTTGAATCGCCCTGTGAAGGTAAGTGAATCAATTTATAGATCGACGGGCTAAATTAGTTTATAGATTAATTGGTTAACTAGAATCTATTTTAAAACAATGATGTTTTTGACAAAATCAAAAAATGAATTACACAACTTTATTTTTTAAAAGAAAAGAAAAACAGCATTTTAAAAGAAATTCTAAAAATTCATTGAAGATAACTTGATTATTTAAATTAAATTATAAATTAACATGTTAAACCACCTTAATTTGACCGGATGAACTTCTAAAATACTGTTCTTAAGAACCTAGCTCAAACCATGTTCTGGTTAAGCCAATCAAGCCACGAGGCCAATTTTAAAAACCATAATATATATCACGTTTGTTAAACTTGATATGTTGAGATGGCTAGAGAAACTTACAACCCAAAGCAAAACATCAACCCAAAAAAACACGACTGGGCTAACCAAGTGGATCCATAAGTTATTGACCTAGTCAAACCCTATTAGGTAAACTCTAAGAAAAAAAAACCAACCACATTATTTAGGTTGATTCAATAAACTGTAAATCGACCTGCTGCTGACTAGAGCCTTTTTCTGGACCAGCCCTGGACCGAGTACATACTCTTTTGAAAGTCTTCAAAACCATGCTAAGGGGAAGAACTTCCTTCTTGGGTTTTGGGCCAGGAATATACAATTGTAGACTGAGGGTGTAAAGGGATAGCATCAAGAAATTGGTTTTCAACCTACTAATATTGAGACCGCTACTATGCTACTCTGACCTTGCATTTAATTCATATATACAAGATTATGCAATTCTTATATACTCAAAATACAGTATTTACCACAGATAAACATCACCCTCGTACAGAATTTGCAATATACTAAGAAACTAATCTGTTTTTATACACATAAGGGGATACCAAACTCGAGATATATATTTAGTCATAATATGCCAAAATTTGGTAATAACTCTGGAAACTCTAATTATTCTTTAAAAAAGAAGGCGAAACCTCAAAATAAGTCGGTTTTGGGGTTGAGGGGTAACCGACAGATTGGATTAATTCCTCCACTGTCAACACATGAAATTTTGGAGGTGAATTAAGAGCAATGTTGTCAACCCGATGCTGAAAGATCTTCCCCTCACTGTCAAGTTTGTACTCAGATAGGCCATCAAATCGAGCACAACTCTCCCATGGGACTCGTGGGAAGCCATGGATTGTCCATCGAACCATAATCACGTTTTCTGTAGGCTGTGACACACTAATAATGTCAACCCACAAAGCCCTGAAAAATATCCTTCCATGGAATCGCAGAGCCCAGATCATTGATTTATAACTCTCAATACCGCCAAAGGTATTGATCGGATCTTTAAAGACAATGTCATCCCTGAAACAAGCACAGAATCCATTAAAGAAGATAATTTCCTTATAAGATCACCTCTAAAACACCAAAAAGAATGATTCTCACGCAAGTTATTTGGCATAAAGCATGTCCACGAAGACCATTTTAAATGACAGTAAGAACTACACCACTGCCTTCTCTTCTACCAGATGACAGTAACATAACATCAACAATTATTTTGGGAGAATCATCTAAACTTTCAGGAACCTATTTGTAGCCCAACCCTATTGAAAAATAACATTAGAGATCAATGCAACGAATCTCTTCTGCTTGGGCATGCGCACCTCTAAAATTAATAAGATGATCAAAACACACGAGCTCAATGTTTCTGGATAGATGAAGACTGAAATCAGTAATATCCATCCTTGGCAATTAGAGGTAAACAATCTTGTAACCTTAATGCCATAAGACAAGCGACCTAACCCCATGTAGCGGCTTCCGTTACTACTGAAACTCTTGCAATTTGATCACTTTGGCCCAGTTGCCTGCACTGACAATCCATTACTATTGTTCACCAAATGGAAAATAGGGACAGGAAATCCATGTTCAATTGTAATCTTTACCTAAAACAGTCTTAAAATTCCCTTCCACTCACAACAGCTATATAAGAATCAGCCATGATCATAAAAGCAACACGTAACAGATTCAAAAAGGTCAATTTCTTACTAAAGAAGCAAAAACTAAATACAATCCAAACCTGTAGATATCAAAACTGAGCTCTTTATTAAACAACCCGGGAAACTCCTCTCTCAAAGTCCTGATCGCATAACCCATATTCACATAGTAATTCTGCTTCTCCTCTTCTTCTTCAGTCCTCTTCGTTTCTAGTTTGACTGAAGCCGAGAATTGACCGTACAGCCTCACATTTTGATTCAATGCCGAAACCCTAACATCACTTCTAGCCCTGACACGAACATTAAGGCTCTTGAGATTTCTAGGGTTAGGGTTAAAGAGGGTTTTCGCGGTGGCGATTTCTGGTGAATTGATGAAAAGAGCCATTGGAAAATTGGATTTTGAGTGAATCTGAGAGGAGCCAATCGAATTATAGGGAAGTGAAAAGACAATTATCCATTTTCCTGTAATGCTTCGAGGGAATGTGTGAATGCACTTGCTTGGCTGGCAGTGTTCAGAAAATCTGTTTTGGATAATGATCGTAATTATTTTTTTGGATAATTTTCGAATTATCGGTTGATTAAAATTGAATATTTAAAATATCTGATTGGTACACGCTGAAGACAATGAGCTCTTCGATGATAGCACACTAGCAGGTTCAATTTTACACCGGATTCGAAACGCCGCCGGTTTTGCACCTGCTGGCAACCGCGTGCTACACTAGTAGGAAATAGAGAATTGCCTCGGTACAACGCGTTGACATTGTCAATAGTGATCCAGCGAAATCATGTAAACCAGCCACCGTTGGTTCAGCATAGCATTAAGTATCGAGTGCTAGCTTTTCCGGTTAGAAATTCTCTCATTGATACCATCATACTGTATTATTATGGATCTTCATTCTTCAAGGCTTCAATCAGCTGCAAGTAGAAGAAATAGCTACGAATCTCCCGTAATTCTCATTAACATTAATCATTATTTATTCACAGGAAGCTGGTTTGCTCCTAGTAACTTAGTTACTGGACATAGGCTTTCTTTTCTTTTTGTATCGATTTTAATTTTCGTGTCTCCCTTGCATCTTTTACTTGCAACGAGGCTCTATAAATAGTATACGCAGATTTTTTTTTTTTGCTGTTGCTATATACAGATAACTAGGTTTTGCAAACTTGGGCATGGCTGTTTTTATTACCATATATACGAGTGTGTTCGTGCCAATCTTAGGTTTCTGCAAGAGGCAGGATACGGAAGGCACGGTAAATTATGATAAAACTCTTACTAAGTTTGATGTTTTGGAACCACGACTTTGATTTATAAAGCATAATATGCTAAGTTTAGTTTGATTTTTTTTTAATTTGAGAAACCCCTCTTTCTTTGGTCATTTTTTATCGACCCACGTTAAACGTGTAAAATTTTAATTGTCTTAAATTCTTATAAAATAAACACGCCAGACTCTAATCTGAAACATTCAATGCAGATCCCAAGCTCTTATTTTTTTTTATGAGAGTTGTGAAAAACATTTAATTTAATTTAATTTTGAAATAAATTATGGTTGTTTTGAGTTGAAAAATTAATTTATTGATATGATAATAATATTTATTATGTGTTTTTAATTAATATCATCCCATTACTGGAAATGTTTAATTTAAAGCAAAGAAGAAATACACACAAAAAAAATAATTTTAAAAAGCAAAAAACAAATATGTGTGAAATGGACTCTTGTATTCACGTGATACGGGCTTGATAGAATTATCCAATGCATGAACTCTTAAGTAGTCATTTGACACGGGCCTTGACAGGATTGTCCATCGCATGGGTCATGGATATATAGTAGCAACCTTGCTGCTGACTTTTCTTCGGTTTACGAGGGCCCAAGGCCCAATAACAGGAAGAAAAAAAAGTAATAACAGCATCTGAAAAGATAATCATGGAACTCGCTCTGCTTTTGCTTATAGTATTTGAGGTATAGTACTTAATTATTGATATTAATAAAGAAGATAATAGAAGCGAAGACGGTCCATTGTTAAAAATACTTCATATGCTCTGTGTGGTTTTTTATTGATTTTTTCTCATCAACCTCTCGAGGATCGTCAAGCTTCAAACGTGTAATAATATATATATAAATAAAAATGTTCCTGGGATATATAAACCGCCCCTCGATGAATCTTGCCAGAATCAGAATTATACTCGAAATAATTTAAAACTTTGACACAAAATAAAAATTAAACAAATTTATATCCTTTTTTTCAGTGAGACTAATGGGGGGAAGTGATTGGAGCATGAGACCACCGCACATGGTGGCGTATGTGGCTTTCTTCGGTCTTTATTAATGTCATTGAAATTATCTCAACAATGTTTGCCGTATCATGCAAACATCTCTCTCTCTCTCTCTCTCTCTCTCTCCTTGCCACGCCTTTCTATCTTCACTGTGACACAATATTTCTTTGTTTTTTTTGCAATATTAAATGAAAAACAATGCAAACCTCTCATCGAATTAAACTAGTGGACACGAGGGGCAGAAGTTTTGTATTCTAGTGTCAGTCATGAATTTTTTAAAATTGAAATCCGACAAGTTTCTCTTTCCTTCCTCAGACAAGAAACTGAAAAAAAAAATTATATCAAATTAAAATTTAAAAAATCTTAGGGACTAAATATGTATCAATTGAAAAGTGTAAGAACCAAACTGAACTTATTGTCTTTGTTCTTCTTACTTTGATATCATGTCCTTAAATTTTATCACTTTTTGACAAAATTATTTAAACCGATCATTACTTTGATACTTCAACAGTGAAAATAAGTAAATAAAAAATTTTGGAGAGAAAAAAAAAACATATCACTGTCATAGTTCACGACGCTATGTATCTGCTGTTATAGTGTTATTTAATGTAATAGAAACACTACGCCTTTAGTATTTTCTACAATAATATAATGATAGTGACAATATAATTATTTCATTTTAATCCCTAATCTAGTGAGGATTTTCTTTTCTTTTCAATGTAGATGTTTGAGACAATTTATATTTAATTCAATTAATTCTATAAATCCTGAAATTAACAACTTTTTAAATCTTCAATAATTATTATATTAACAATTATGAAACTCAAATATAAAATCATAAAAAATAAACATTTTAATTTCAAGTAATACGGAACCCAACTCCTGGATTATTAAAAAAATTCACTTCAGACTCTTCTATGTCTATCGAGCTATGTAACGATGACCAGAATAAAAAAATTAAAACAGATAAAGATAAGATGAAAACAGTCTTGCCATGGTAAACAGCCCGGGGAGGAAGAAAATAATCTACATGCTATGTTTTTATATTGATTTCACTATAATCGGGACTTTGTTTTTAGTATATTCCTTTGCATAGTACGAATCAAAACCTATTTTATAAATATTTTTAGTCTAATTCATACTCAAAGCCAATGAATTTCTAATTTACACATCTTCCAAGTCAGGTTTCACATGTACAATTATCACTAGATGACTTGCTTAGACGCCTTCATTAATCTTTGTTTTTATCTTTATTATATCTATAAAGAGTTTTTTAATTAATAAGAAATCAAAATAATATTTTTTATATTAACAAATTAAAATTATAAAAAATACAAAAACACACAGATATGAAATGAAAGTTTAACCACGAAGCCAAGTGGACCATTAGTGTATTTGAAGATGATCAACTACAAGTGAAACTATGAATAACTGAGAAGAAATCAAAACTAAATAATAAGTCTTATATTCGCACCGACAGTCAACAATTTTATCAAATCAATCAATCCGCAGGAGATGTTCTGAACAGTTAACGGGGTTAAAGATGAAATATTGTCTTGTCTTTCCACGTATGAGAGATGAGAGCAAGGTAGTAAAACTCGCGAGTCAACTCGCAAACTCGTACGAGTTTGCGAGTTGGCTCAGCAAATCTGGTTGAACCGGAAAAAAAATCAAAACCAGTTAAACTCGATCAAAATCGGGTTGACTCGTAAAATCGGACCGGATCAATCCGATCTTACGAGTTCATCATATTCTACTGTGCACAACACGGGCTAACTGGCGGCGAAGGTCTGCCACTGTGCCTGCCATTTTCTCGGCGGGTCGAGTTGTGCCCCCGACTGTGAGTGCAGTCCAAGAAATATGCTTTTATAAGTGTCATTGTTGCTGCCTTGCTGGAGACGAGAAGATCACTTGCACTATATCGTTTAACTTAAGAGAAATCAGAACAGCTGCGTTAGAAAATGATGAGGGAGATGGCTGATGAGGTGGGCGGCGGCTTGAAGAAGAAGAATAGAAGAATAGAAGATTTAGGGTTAGTTAGGGGGTGTGTATAAATTAATAATAATAATAATAATATATACGGGGGAGGGGCTGATAGCCTAATAATAATAATAATAATATATACGGGGGGAGGGGCTGATAGCCTAATAATAATAATAATAATAATAATAATAATAATAAGGTTTATAACAATAATAATTAGCATAAAAAAATAATTTTTAAAAAAATTCTATTAATTTAAGATAATAAATAACATTAATTAATTTCAAATACAACAATCATAAAAAAAATATAAAATTACTTGAAAAACATAAAATAAGTAGTTTAAATTTCAAATCTCAAATATTGTGGGTCTTTTAATTATATTTAAATTCATTTTTTTAATTTAAATATAATTAAAAATAATAATTTTATTGTTGGAGGGTTTTTCAAAAGTAATTATTTAATTATATAACTTACTCCTATTAATTATATAATTAATTGTATAATTAAACTATATATAAAATAATTGAACTTTATTTAAAATAAAATAAAAAAATGGTTCTCCAAAATAGTTTTTATCATCGGAGAACACATCAAACAAAAGAGTCATATATACACTATTTAAATTTTTTTGATGTTTTTAAATCATTTTCATGTCCTGATGTCGAAATAATTTGTTGGAGTTGGAGCTAGTACTAGCAATATCGATGTTGATACCAGTATTAGTACTGGTAATCCTTTCAATAATAATGTTTTTGATGAATGTATTAAAAATAACGAGAAAAATGACGGTCATGAGACTGATTGTAATTTATATATCACATCAACAAAATATTTATTTTTAGTTTGTTAATTTTTACCTAATGAACTTTTAGGGACATAATTATTTTGTAATGTATTTTTCAATTATTTTGAATCATGCATGAATCTTAACCAATGAAGTTTTATGTCCATAATTATGCTATTTTGTATTCAGAAATATTTTACATACGATTTTACGATTTTTCTTCTCACACGATTTTAGTTGTGATTTTACTATTTTATAAAAATCAAGCTAACTTTCAAAAAAACCACAGAAATTATATTTTTTTGTTTTTTATTTAATATTAACATCAAAACAATAAAACATATAAAAAATCAATTTAAAGAAAAAGAAAACTTAAATTTTACGAGATGGTGACAGGTACCGATACATATGGCCAATTTGATATCATTACGCTGTAATGTTGGATATCGTATTGTGCGGTAAAAATAATGCTTGGCAATTAATTATTATTTTATCTTTATAAATAAAATAATACTTGCTTTGTTTAAAAGTAAAACAATTGATTTTAAAATAATTTTCTCTTTGATTTCAAAGCAAAACAAGTATTAATAAATATTATTAGTTTTTTTTATTTATAAAAAAAGTAAAAACAGCTGTACATTCAAACCATAACATATATGAAACAGACAACTGTTAAAAATTGAGAACGCCTTTAGAGAACACTTCAACTTGACGTGGACCAATCGGCATCTAAACATGAGCTTACTAGTTTAGTACACGGCCAACCGTCCACAGAATGCTATTTTTGCCCTTGTAAAATCCAAACAGCCGCGGTTGATTTTTCCGCCGCACAAGGAAGCACCACCTGTCATTTGGAAAAAAATAATAGTCGTAGTAATAATAGTAGTGCCAGGAGACGGAAAGTGCTTTTATAATAATACTGTTTATTTTCTTTTAAATTTTAATATTAATATATTAAGATTACCGGAAAACAATTAATTTAACGTGAAAAAAACAGTTGAAAAGGGCTGGAACGGAAAAAACAACGCACCTTTAACTGCCCACGCTGTCATGGGATGGGGTCTGGTCCCATCCGGTGACTTTGTGCGCTAGTGCCACTTGCTGAGGGGTACCTATCGTCGTGACAACGAGCACATTTTCTCACATGACCTTCCACGTGGTGGGTAGATTTGGAAGCCATGTCTCGTTCTCTGAGAAAACAGAATATTCGAATTGATGAAAAGAAAGAAGAAAAAGGAAGATGACAGATAATGCCTATTGGGGGGCGGGGGGGCTTTACGTGTGGTCAGGGTATTTTTTGTCATGATTTTGTTTTTCCTTTTTGACAATCGCACGCTCTGTTTCTCGTTTAAAACAGAAAATTCATACAATTTCCTTACAGTATTATTAAACTTTACTTTAACTGTTCGAATTATTAAACAGCTTGCATGTATGAATAAAAACTTGTAACTAAAGTGATAATAGCTTAGAATTAAAGTGTTTATTTTCTATGTAATCTTAGGTTTAAATTCTGTGATTATTAATATAATAATTATTAAAGATTTATATGACAATTAATTTTATAACCCGTAAAATTAATCAAGATTCATGCTAACAAACCTGAAAAGGCATATTAATAATAATAATAAAAAAACTCGTATTCAGGGTTAGGTTTTGTTAGAATCCCAGGACATCTCGATGCCTGTCCATATGCAATATGCTGGGAGCAACAATGGGGGTGCTCTCTCCCAGCATTCCTAAGACCTCACTACCAGCTCTCGCAATAATAATTTGGTGTTTGGCGTGGATCGGATCTTGAGTGTGGTTTATAGTGGACACATATCGATTCCAAAGGGCACTCCTCTGTTTCCATATTTTTAAATCAAATATATTAATTATTTTGTACCCTAGTTTGGTGGTTAACCATTGGAAGTAATGTTGATATCGTGGGCTCAAAACCTGTGGATTTTTTTAATCATTTGGCCTTTTTTTCAACCACATTTTTTAATATTGCATTTTTAAGAGTGTTTGTCACTGCATTTTAAAAATATTTATGAAAAAAATTTGATTTTTTTTTTAATTTTATATATATATTTTTTAATATTTTTAAATTATTTTAATGTGTTGATATCAAAAATATTTTTTTAAAAATAAAAAATATTATTTAAATATTTTTCTAAACAAAAATAACTTAAAAAAACAGAACCAAACTCCCAAATACGAGTTAAATGAATCATTATGATTGATGGAAGTAAATTAGTTTTTATGCATTTTTTATTTTATTATAAAATAAAAAAATAACAATTTAATTTGTTTCATAACCAGGATCTAGTTTTTTTTGGCTTATATATATATATATATATACACAATCTCATTTATTAATGTTAGTTTTTTTAGTTAATTTTTATATTTTTTTATTATATTACGAAATAAAAAAATTAACTCAACTCAGCAGGTTCCGCAACCTAAGCTGTATATTTTGCAAGTTAATTATAGCTACTGTTTTTTAATGTGATTTTTTTGGATGACTTTCACATAATTTAAATTAAAATAATAAGTGGTCATTTTTTTTAAACTTAAACTATCTTACAATAATGATGTAAAATCTTTAAATATTATCTTATCAAATTTAATAAAATTCGGGAAAACCATCTCAAAAGTACAGGAAACAAACTAGTATGCACTGTAGAAACGATATTACCTTGCATTAAATAAAACCAATATATCAGTATATAAATGTTATTGGATTTAAGCAAATAAAAGGTAAAAGTTATGGTTAAATCCAATTCACAGTTATTTATATATATATAAACAAAAAAAATCATTTTGAGAGAAGTTAATTATATTGTTATATGGGGCTGGCATTTGATATCTCGTATATTAGAAAAGTCAATTTACTCGGCTCTCATTTAACGCGCAGTCTACTCTCCGAGACCCATGAGTAGACAACGCACCTCAAAATATCTTTCGAGTGACCCAGTCACCGCTCCCCAAAAATATCTTTCAAGTACACTAAATCTACCCTGCAAGCGCGTTACTTAGCCTTGTCTCTGCCGTTGATTGCAATTACCAAACCCGGGTTTTTTATATCAACGGTCGTTTGATAATTATTGTTTGAAAGAGATTCACCAGCTGGGTCCGAGAAGTCACCGTCTCACAGCAAACTTCGCTGCTAAGAGAGAGAAGAAAGGAGAGAGAATCCAAGAACTGTCCCTTCTTTATAAAACCTCTTGAAAAACCACAGAAATCATCTTGGAAAGCCCGAGTAACCAAGAAGAGAAGCAGCTCATCGAAGATAAAACTGAGAGAGAGAGAGAGAGAGAGAGAGAGAGAGAGAGAGAGAGAGATCCCTGTTAATGGGATTGTTTTCTTAAAACGAAAACCGGAATTTCTTGATTTGATTTGTTTTTAGTTGGCAACATCGAAATCTCTCTGATTCTTACATTTTCGGCTCAATGGAGGGAGATAAGAAGGGCATTACAAGCGAAGAGCTTAAGCAACACAACAAGGCAGGAGACCTGTGGATCTCTATTCAGGGAAAGGTTTATGATGTCTCTGATTGGGCAAATGAGCATCCAGGTGGAGATGTTGCTCTCCTGAATCAGGCAGGCCTAGATGTTACTGATGCATTCATTGCCTACCATCCCGGAACAGCATGGAAATATCTTGATAAGTTCTTTACAGGGTATTATCTCACAGATTTCAAGGTATCAGAGACATCCAAGGATTACAGGAAGCTTGCTTCAGAGTTTGCTAAACTGGGTCTGTTTGAAAAGAAAGGACACATTACTATGTATGCACTGACATCCATTGTATTGATGTTTTGTTCTGTTCTCTATGGTGTTTTGTGTTGCCAGAGTGTTTGGGCTCATCTTGGCTCTGCTGTGGTGCTGGGGTTTCTTTGGATTCAAGGTGCCTATATTGGTCATGATTCAGGGCATTACCAGGTGATGAATACTCGTGGTTATAACAAACTTGCTCAATTCCTTGCTGGAAACTCGCTCACTGGTATTAGCATTGCTTGGTGGAAATGGACCCACAATGCACACCATCTCTCCTGCAACAGTCTTGATTATGATCCTGATCTTCAACACATACCAGTCTTTGCGGTAAATTCGATTTTTTTCAATTCTATAAAGTCTTACTTCTATGGAAGGTACTTAAGTTTTGATCCTGTGGCCAGGTTCTTTGTGAGTTACCAACATTGGACTTTTTATCCAGTAATGTGTGTTGCGAGGGTCAATTTGTACATACAGACGTTCTTACTATTGTTTTCAAAGAGAAAATTCCCAGATAGAGCTTTGAACATCCTGGGAATTCTTATCTTCTGGACCTGGTTCCCTCTACTTGTGTCTTGCATCCCTAATTGGCCCGAGAGGGTGATGTTTGTGCTTACAAGCTTTGCTGTTACGGCAATCCAGCACGTTCAATTTTGTTTGAATCATTTTGCGGCCGATGTTTACATTGGACTCCCCGAAGGGAATGATTGGTTTGAGAAACAGACGAGTGGGACTTTGGATATCTCTTGTTCGTCGTGGATGGATTGGTTCTATGGTGGTCTGCAGTTTCAGCTTGAGCATCATCTGTTTCCAAGGATGCCTAGAAGCCAATTGAGAAGAATTTCACCAGTGGTCCAGGATCTTTGCAAGAAGCACAATTTGTCTTACAGGAGCTTGTCCTTCTGGGAAGCCAACGTGTGGACAATCAGGAAACTCAGGAATGTCGCTGTGCAGGCTAGGGACCTGGCCAACCCTGTCCCGAAAAATATGATGTGGGAAGCTGTTAATACTCTCGGATGAAAGTCGACATTTCACGAAGGAGATTACAGTTTCTTGTTTAATTTGAATTTCTTTGCTCTTACATATTCTGTTTCACAGTGTAATTCGGAAATTTTATTTTCCTTTGCTGTTTTTCCTCCAACTTTTCTGATCATGCTTAATATCAAACTCCTTGCTCTTTGATCTGAAGGAGATTAATTTATCTTTCGTTTTCGTTTTCCTTTTTTTTTTTTGACAAAAATATTCCCCTGCTGGTTTTGCTCATGAAATGAACATCGATATTTTTAGTAAACCAGACACAACTGGAAGATGCCCCCCGATTCACTTGGAATGATGCCCCCCGATTCACTTGGAATGATGCCCCTGATTCTTTTATGCTTGAATTGGGGCCTGTTACGATGAAGTAGCAGAAAAGAACAACACAGAAAACCCCAAAAGTTTGAATATCTTACAAGCTTCACAATCAACCCGCTAGATTTTTGTGTTGGAAATCTTTCGTTTTTTCTCTCCTATTTGAAACTCATCCAGAGCTATACAAGAAAGAAAATAAATTATATTTAATTAAACTCGTTCTTGAATCTATTTTTATACCGCAACCTTTCTTAGAAAAAACAAATGGTCGCTGATCACACTTATAATTTATCTAATATTTAAATGAGAGCTTGCCTCAAATTCATCCGAATTAATTTTGACAGGGACATTAGCGTGGCAGGTCAAGAGAGGTATTTACTTGCATCTCGTCTTACCCTTCTCCATATAAGCCACCATTGCTTGAAAGAGTTGTTTTTGTTTTGTTAAGAAATATATTAAAATATTTTATTTTTAAAAATTATTATTTTTAACGTTCAAACTTTCTTAAACCATCCAAAATAAAAAAAAATGAAAATGAAATTATTTTCCAATTGTTTTTTTTAAAAGACCCATCATTTCCACCAAATTTGCATCCAAATCTTTGTCACCTAATCACATGGGTTTGCCAGCTCAAGGCCTAGTGGTGGGTTTGTTGGGCAAGTTGACCAGCAGGTTAGGAAATTATCAGTCTGCTAAAAGTTGAAAAAAGTTTGAAGAATCTTCAATTTGCTTTAAATCGTACAACCGCGCTGTACTAGTTTTCTATCAAGATATTTTTAGCAAATTGGGTGGCCATCATTTTTGTGATGCCAATTTTTCTCTAACGACATCAGTTTTTTGTTTACTAGGATCCATAGCGTCATGCCTCCTCTTGGTTAATCATGGGAGTCTGACCATTTCCGAAAGTCGTGAGGAAGGCTAGGTTTACATATTGGTAGTTTCCTGTTGCACAAGTATCTGCCAGGGTGCCCTCGTTTCCGTTCTGACCCCAGTAGATTGCTATTCCACCAGCATCAGATCCGATTGCTAAAATTAGCAATACTAATGTGGCAAATGATAATGTAGTTGCTGATTGAAACGCCATCTTAAGCTGCTTTTGATTCCCAATTGGAATGGTACTGATGCAGAATGCTCTATAGGTTTTTAATTTGAGGAAACCCATTGAAAAACGTATTTTATGAGTCTAGTTGAGCGAGTAAAACCTGAACTGTTTCAGATTCTTATAAGAGATGCACATCCTAACTTAAACTCGAGATCTACTGTACATTATATTATATTGTGCTGTAGGAGAATTGCTTTTATAGTAGAAGGATATGATTGCTCTGACGACAGGGTTTTTTGTATTGTAATGATGCCTTGCCTTAACAGCTACATTTTCTAAGTTCCCCTGCCTCAAACCTTCACCCAGACGGAATTTTTTAAGCTTAAAAATATCCATTTTGAAAAAACTTGCATGCTCGTTAGCCTTCGTTTGCCTCTAATTGTCTTAAATTGCTATTAAATCATTGTTTATTGTTGCTGTTAACTGCAGTATACCAGGAAATTACTGAAGTATAGGAATTGCGAAAATCTTGGTCTCGGGTGGGCTTCAATATTTTGTACCTTAAAATGTCACTGTTTGTTCCTTTGTCATGCGTGGTATTGAAGTTCACTGCAAGACGGTATGAATTTCATATTTTTTACAGAATGTTATCTCAACAACTTCTCATAGGATAATATGCTGTAATCCATTTGTCGGTTGTGTTATGCTCTTAGAATACGAGCTACTTATAAAAGATTTTGGTTTTGTTGTGCAGAATTGAGCTTATTGGACCAGAAAATCCATCTGTATCACAGGAGAAATAATTATCAATTTAGTCCCTAATTTCATAGAGCACCAGATAACCCTTGGTTTCCCCCCAAGCTGGATCATCACCCAAAAAAACCATCAATAAACAAGAAGATATTCATAGTGAATGCACACAGAATACTCCATTCTTGTTTTATAAGCAAAGTTACCATGCATGAAGACAAATACTAATTCCATCTGATCATGAGTAACTGTTCTCTAGGATTCAAACCATTCTGCAGAAGCACTCCCGTGCTTTCCAAGATAATGAGTTGGAAACAGATTAAACAAGTGAAATCAGACAGCAGTATGTACGTTCTATCATTATAGCAGTCAATACGGAGACTTGGAGTTGATAGCTATTTCTCTCCATCGATCTTCCACTGTATTTTGAGCAAGAAACCAAGACATAGGAGGAGATGGACAAAGACAAAGTGGCATGGAAAGACAAATAAATTAACCAACTGTTCGATATCAGAAACTCAAAACAATTCATTGAAATCCCAATACCTCATTACAAAATAATGGGTAACTGTTACGGCACTCCGCTTAAGTACCGGCACAAAATATCATTATTAGAAGAGGGGAAACGTTTTGCTATAAAAAGCCATGCTTATCCAGAATCCTTAACAAAGAAGTAGAATAGACTTCTTATCATTTAAACACTAAGAATCTACCTTAAAATGGCAGTTGAAACAACAATCTCAACTCCATTACTCATCTTAGTAATGTTACTGATAGAAATGGGTTCAAATGCAGGTGGCATCACTATTTATTGGGGCCAGAATGGAAATGAGGGTACCTTGGCAGAGACTTGTGCCGCGGGATTATATGAGTTTGTTAAGCATTGCTTTTCTTTCCAGTTTTGGTAGCGGCCGTAGCCCCATGATGAACCTTGCTGGTCACCGCGATCCATACAGTGAAGGCTGCACAGGCTTAAGCTCTGACATCGAGTCATGTCAATCCAAAGGCATGAAGCTGATGCTTTACATCGGAGGAGGTTCTAGAAGCTACTCCCTGGCCTCCTCTGATGACGCAAGACAAGTCGCCACTTATATCTGGAACAGCTTCTTGGGTAGACAATCTTCATTTCTTCCACTCGGTCCTGCTGTTCTCGATGGAGTTGACTTCGATGTTGAAGGAGGAACAGACCTGTACTAGGATGATCTTGCAAGGTACCTTTCAGCATAAAGCAATCAAGGGGAAAAGGTGTACCTAACGGCAGCCCCTTAGTACCCATTTCCTGATGCATCTGTAGGAAATTCTACAGCAACTCTCCATGTCAGTACACATCTGGTGATATTACCAATCTCGAAGAGGTATGGAAGCAATGGATTTCAGACATTCCAGCCACAAAGTTTTTCTTAGGATTACCTGCTTTTCCTGAGGCAGCAGGAAGTGCTTCCAGCCATCAAGGGGGTCTGATAAGTATGGCGGTGTGATGCTTTGGTCCAAGTACTATGATGATCAAAGTGGATACATCTCTTCTATCAAGGCTGTGTCTAGAAATCTTTGGTGTTCTTGTATCAACATCTCGTGTCTGTGGTGATTCAGTTCCTACTAGTTTATGCTCCATATATGTGATCTTCATATATTCTTCGTGAATAAATGCTACTTTGGTATTTGTTAGATTGATAGTCTCTGAAAATATTCTCTCTTTATTTCACCACAACTTGAGTAACTGGTAAATAAATGTCCACTTAACTTGGATTTAAAGAACATACAGTACTGACCCGAAGCCTGTTTAATAAAAGGTAAAGAAAAAGTACATATCTCGTTTAACTAAAAAAAAATCTTTTTATATTTTGCTTCCCTTGTAACATGTTTAATATTCATGATTCCTCGCTCTTTTATTGTAGATCTTTCTTTCTTTCTTTCCAATTCCCATACACTATGACTTCTCCTGCTTGAAGTGTTAGCTCGCAGATCGATCGTGTCCATTGCAAAGCTCGCTTTCTGTGTTTTTATAATGTTTTCATGGTTTTTTTTTGGTGTGAAGGGTTTTGGCTTAACTGTGCGGAATATCAAGGCTCTTAAGAATACTGGAGGGATGAAACAATTGCTACTCATGACAAGAAAGAAGCTTTATAGGCCTATTCATTTTCTTTCTTCTCAGATAGTTGAAGTTTTTGTTTGGAAAATGGGAATCCTATTCACCATCGATTTTCATTACGTGCTCTATCAAAGCCGACCATGGATTGTGCTCCGTGTGTTGTTTTTTCACAGGCAGACAATGGATTAACATTAGAATAGAATATGTTAAACAAGGAATTTTTCATTACAGATAAATTTGCAGATACATTACTAATTCATTAAAATTTTCTTCTTTTTTTATAGTGTCTCTACGCATTCTTGCATTTAGATTTTCATTTTAAGGGACAGATCAAAACTTTTTTAATGATCAAGATGTCATGCAGATTGATTAAAATAGATCAGTATGGTCTTGAACTATTATCAGGCATCTGCAGCCACCTCAATCACTGGAGTTTTTAATGTATGCTACCTAAAGAAGGGCCATCTCTAGAATATCATTTTTGTAAAAAAAAAAATATCTGGTTCTGTTCCCATGAATAAATTAAACAGCAAATTGTTTTGAAATGATAAAAAATATATATTATTTTAGTATATTATTTTTAAAATCAACCAAAAACCTTGATACTTTAATATCATTGATACCTGAATACCTGTTCCTTTTTTTAACTTTTTCGATTTAAAAAAATATATGAAAGAACCCCTTGGGCTTTGGCCTTTGGCCTTTGGCACTTGGAAGACATCTTAGGTTCAAACGTTAATTGTTGATAAATCAGGGACAAAGTAGTTATTATATATAACCATTAGGAGGAGGAAACTGAAAGTGTAATGTTTTTTATGCCGGAAAATGGAAACATATTTTATGGATAAGTATTAAATAATACAATGGCAGGCCAAAATAAATAAATAATGAAATTTAAATTAGATAAGTAGAACAAAATAACAAGCGATGTCTCCTAGCTTCTGATTTTCTAGTTCCATTTTGTCTCCTGCTTGACCTTTATAAAATAGACAATTTATGCACTTGTGTTCATCATGGTCAGTGGCAACTTTAAACGTGCCAATCACATGAATCCTGGCCCTTCACTAATATATTAGAATTAGTGCTTATTGATCTCATTCTAGGTGCTGCTGCTGCTGCTGCTGCTGACAACCCATGGAATCCCCAGAAGCTCTGGCCATTGAGAGCTTCTCTCGCAGCTGGTTGACCAGTGTCAATCCCTCCTTGCAAGGTCTTGAAACTTCCCTCCGAGCATCTCTCGACAGTTCCCATGAAGCCATCTCCCAAGAATTCGAGTGCAGGATGCAGAGCTCGAGAAAATCCCTGGAAGAAGACCAAAACTTCAATTTCTATTTTCCCATTTCACAATCCCCCGATGCTCTTCTTCATGCTGACCAGCTTTTCTCTGACGGCCTCATCAGACCCGTTTTTGTCAACCAATCAAAGAGTGAGGCCTCCAGATCCCTGAATTTAGCCCCTGCTGTGCCCTCTTCTTTTTCTTCAAAAACTGTCTCAGCTGTTCAGATTCTCTGTCGTTTCCTTGGAAGATGGAAGCGGATCTTGCCGAAGTGTTTTGGATATGTTAGACCTTTATCCCACAGAGTTAGAGGCTCAAGAATAAGCACAAGAGTTGACAATGTTGAGAGGATAGCATGGGAAGTTAAGAGCCATAGCAGTTCCCGGGAAGCATCTCCTAGCAGAAGAGTAGCTTGTTCACCGGATGGTTGCCGTGATAGTGAGCGCTCAATTCATGAGGCGGTTCTTCATTGCAAAAGATCAATGCGTATGTTTATGCCATCTTTAATTATTTTCTTAATTTTTGCGTTTGTTGGTTCAGATCCCAGAAGTATTCTGATCCTCTTCTACTTTTACTTTCAGACAAATGATTGTTTTACAGAGACAAAAAAAGAGACCGGAAGGAGAAGAGAAGTGTGGAGCTTCTAGAGATGCAGGGCAAGATATCAACACAAGTTGCCATCTGCCATTTCTGTCTTCTTCCCCTTTGCTTGTTTATATATTCATTTGTCCATTCAGGATGGCAATCTTTCATTGTTGCTCAGCTGTGAAAAGTTTGATAAATAATTAATGTCCTTATAGATTTATATGCTATATAGTCTCGTCATGGTGCGAAGATAGAAATTGAAATTATCTCTTATCCGTCGTCTTCATCCTGTAAAGATATGAAATTTTCAACCTCTATCTGCTTAATTTGTTTTTTTCCATGAGATTCTATTAAAAATTTCAGGAACTAGGGTAACAAATTGCAGAAAATATAACAGTACATATGAACAGACAGGAAATTGCGATGTATTATAGACTAGAGATGGAGGACTAAACGACGAATCTTCCCAGCAATATTGAATGGCCTGGTACATTAAAATACTAGCAGATCGATGAAGCATCATAGGACCCCCCACCCCCAAGAGGGATTTGTCCAGCTTTAAATTTGTTGTTTTATGCTTTTTTTTTCCATGCAACCCTTCCATTGGACCCCTCTGCGTGGTTGCGGATTTTGTCCAGTTAATCAATTCAGAAAAGGGAAGAGGAGGATGGCTATTCCTGGTTCGAAACCCTTTCGTTGCCCTTTATTAAGGATCAATTACTGCTTCTCGCATTTAATCTTCGAAAGGATAGATTTTGTTTTACCGAAAAATTCTTCCTCGCCCACATCCTGAAAAATCTTTTTATCTAATGAATGAATGAGACGCACAATTGGGATCCAACGGATGAAATTGTTCATAAACTAATTTTAGGAATAAAGTTTCAGTAAAAATCAGCACTGCTCCTTTAAACATCGTGATTAGTTAACAATCAGTTTCCCTTTCCAAGCTCTTGCAAAAATATGCACAGCAGTGTATTGGTCATCATTCCTTAATACCATCCCTTTACCGAGCTAGGAATGAGATTTGATTTCTCAATATGTCTATCCTGGTAATTCTCATATAAATTTCTTGCATTCAATGAGCGATGTGCTGGGTCTGGATCAAGTACATAAAAGGAGTACGATTGCGATATATATATATATATATATATATATATATATATATATATATATATATATGTTGCATATATATACACTTGAACAATCAGCTTGCAAGTCGTATCCAGAGAGAAAGTAAAGAGATTGTTTTTTAAAGTATTTTTTATTTAAAAATAATAAATTTTTTTTATATCAGCTTACTAAAATGATAAAAAAATCACCAATAATTTTTAATTTAAAATAATTTTTTTTTTTTTCAAAATAGCTTTCCAAAAACATTCTCTGCCACCCCTATCTAATATTTTAAAGAAGATGAGAAACAGACCTTTTGAATGATTTATGAAATTTGAAAAAAGATAGTTGTTAATTGCGGCTTATCCAATGCTGCATGCAAGAGAGACACACATGCATTATTAAAGGGTTTCTGATCATCACATGAAAAAAAAAAGAAAAAAAAAAGCAAGAGTGCGTCCCAAAAGATGCTTGCAAAAGGTCGTACGTGATACTAGCTATCGACAACATTTCGGCTCCTTACTTTGTCCGTCAGCTAGAAATAGAGTCTCAGCAAGCAGACACAAGTGGGCCAAGCAGAAGCACAGCCTTATTGTCCTCGCTATCGGACCATCCCTCTCTGTTTTTTTCCTTCGAGACAGTGATTTTAAACCGTTGGATGATGATTTCTGAACTTGTAGAAGCCAAACACAATTATCATCGTTAAATAAATAACAAAGAATATCGTGCCTGTCTGTTATCATCGCAAGGACCAGCGGGGTTTTTTTTAATCCTGTGGAAGAGTTTAGTGTATCGAACAGCAAAACCTTGTCTCCTTGTTTTTCTTTTACATTTTACATGAGGGAGAGTGAAATTATTTATATATTATTCCTGTCTATTAGACTCATACTATTACAACAGGGAGAATGAAATTCAATACTTGATTTAATTCAATACTTGATCATCGATGAGCATGGATTGAAGGACTAGATTGAACAAAGTATGACAATTGACGGGCCAAATTGAGAGGAGTTTCAGTTTAAGGACCCGATGAGAATCAATGAATAGGATGGTTTGAGCAACCAGGTGGAAGAGAACAGAAAATTGAACTTGAATATAATTCCAACAAAATTAAACCCCCGGATGTTCAAACCAAACAATGAATTATGTAGACACTGGCCATGAGGGGGGCGAACTTTCTCTCTGAGTTGCCTAAAAGGACATGTCGGGCATGCTTTGTCGTCATTCTATGGAAAGCAATGTTATATTTATCATTGTATTTCAAAAATATTTATAAAAAAACAATGAAAATTTTTAGTTTTTTTTTATTCTATATTATTTTTTTAATTTTTTTTATTTTTAAATTATTTTTATATATTTATAAATAAAAAATACTTTTTAAAATAATTTCAAAGACGTCACTGTCGAATATCGAGATGCCATATCATGATGCACTTGAAGAAAAATGGGCGAGGACTGTGCTTTTTTCTCAGATTTGGACTATAAGGCCCGGCCTATCCCTGGAGCTGGAATCGTACGTGGATTCGCTATCTTTTATTTGTTTGATATGGAACAAGAGATCATGTAATTGTGCTGCTGCTCCTCGGCAAAAATAAATAAATAAATAAATAAACTCTCAAGGACAACAAAAAAGGAAGAATATCTTCCTTCTGGATAATTATTCGCAGTGGTAGAGGACTGAACTTCATACAAGATATTATAGGTGAAAATGAAAACTAAATATAAATTAATATATTTAATTTTGAATTATCATATATTTCTCAACACGGCCTTCCATTGGAGAGGGTGGAGGTCAAGAACACCCAAATTGCACACCATAGCTGATAAGGCTTCCTTTTCTAATGACTTTGTAAGTACATCCGTGTTTGTCCATGCTGAAGACCAGAGACACGATTCTGTACCTCTTTGTCCGCCAAGAAATAAAGGTAAATCCCAACAAAAATACAATAGCTTGTAATGGATCTACACAGTCCGGATCAGAAAAGGCTCGCAAATTAAGATAAAATTATTATGGGAAGGAAAAAATAAATCTTATCTTGGATTGCTTTCCAGGCAGCTCATCACACGTAAAGCAAGCTTTCATGTGTGTTCGGCGTGGTGCATGCATGAATCTGCTTAGCACAGACTAAATATCGGTAATACTTGGCCGGATAATGGTCAAATAAATTAGGCGACCAGCAAGTCATTTGTACTGAGAATGATCTTTAAACAGTTCGCCTGCTTATGAGAGTTTTAAGTTTCGCTCCATTGAAAAATTCACAGGTTTGACCCCTAAAAAACCACAATCGTTCAAAATTCTCAGAATATACTTTTGTTGTGAGATGAAAATAATTGTTTTGGATCAAGAAAAAGTCATTCGGATTACCCAAATCGCTAGTCTAAGAGCTAGTATGGCATTGGCACGTATCGACAAAGTTGAACAAAATTTGGCCTTCTGGCATGTGAATAATGAGTAGTTTGCCTTGGATTGAACAAAACTATATAATGATTTATGAAGATGACACATTATAATTTCTCTATATCACTAGAATATAATTAAGTGATTTTTATTTAGAAATATATTAAAATAATATATGAATAGTACAACCCTGAAACAGCACGCCAAAACGTTCCGAAACCAAAACATTCTGTACCAATGATAAACCGGAACGGTGATCGAAACGGTATTGACAAACCTTGTCTCCAACACATTACCAAACACCCTGGAGGCGAGGACATAATATTTCTCCATGGACATCGCCATAAAAAAAAAAAAAAAAAAAAGATCATCAAGGGACGGAGAAACCTAATGTGCAGCAACTAAAATTAGTAAATAACAAACAACAGTCATTTTAGCAGTGAAATAAAAGATTTCATGGCAATCAACATCTTTCATCTGAGTGCATCTTTTTGCCTCCAAACATGCTTTAAAACACTTGATGGTGCCATCCTAGTGTTGTTTACTTTGTAAGCCCAACGAAAACCAATGGGCTTCTAACCAGGAGAAAGAGAGAGTGAGGGACCAGATGTGATTGGCCTCTAAAGAAGTCGGCCGGCCGGTTCAGATTTCATCGCCACTTGCCATTGGAGATGAGTGGCTACTTTGATATAAGATATTGGCTCAATGTTATGGCGAGTAACGATGATAAAAGATAGTTAATCTGCTAAGAGAAAATCTTGCACCTTTTTATGGACACCCAAAAAAAGGAGTAAGGTTATGGTGAGCTTACGCTCTCTCAATTTTCTCGACTTATTCTCAAGTTCCATTTTTTGTTTCGTGGACACCAAAAAACCTTCAATTCCGACAGAATGCCGATACATGAAAGCTGATTTCAAAGACCAAACCTTTTCTCCTTGGTAATCTCATCGTCTTCATCAACTTCTTCTAAATCATCGACGTGTGAATGTGATCCAGGTGATATTTTTTAGGAGATTCAGATGTGCAGTCAAATAAACGACCCTCCAGCCAAAACAATGCGGAGAGATCAGTTGACAGTCGTAACATACGGAAAGACCTTCCTACCCCTACAACAACATTTTTTTTAAAAAAAGAGAAAGGTTAAAAGCGTAACTAAACTGAAGCACGCTGTAAAGACCCTCCTATTCCTCCTCCTATGATTTAAAAACCGAGAGCAGAAGGCTGAGAACGTAATTCAAGTATAACTCCCCAAAAAAAACACTGTTGAAGGTCTTTACATTATTAAAGTAAAATATATATATATGTGTGTGTGTGTGTGTGTGTGTGTGTGTGTGTGTGTGTGTCTTGTTTAAAAGTCATAAGAAATCATATAAATATATTTCCTACAGGAGATTAAAAATTACAACTTGTTTGTTATGGAGGATTTTTCAAACAATACCATCTCTTAGGTTGATTATCTTTCAAAGCTACGTCGTTATGTGCGCGTGTGCGCGTGTGCGTGTGTGTGTGTGAATATTCTTGTTCAAGGGGTGTTTCATTTTTCGCTGAAGTACAGGTTTTTTTTTTTTGCCTCCTATTTAACAAGCTCTGAGTTTGGAGTTCACTTCGCAACCTGGGACTGACTTCAACCTTGTAAAATTTGAGAAGGTACGAACAGATTACGCTTTTGTTGTAATCATTCAATATTGTTTGCTTTCCAAGATACGTAATTTCATGTATCGTTGTTGTAGCTAAAACATAAAGAGAACTGTTATATTTCATATCTTTGTATGTGATCGGTGGCAAAAGGGTTCATTTAGTATTACTTCCTTTGTATAATATCTCCGAGTCACTCGTCACTAAGATTCTGAATTGAAGTAGTAAGAAAGGAGCAACATTGATACATAATTTCACAATGGAGCACAAACTGTTTGTGAATTTGACTGACTGGAAGGGGGAGGGGGGGGAGTTAGCTCTTTTATTCACTAAAAGAATTGGAGTTAAGAATGCTACAGTTAACTGCGTTTTTTGGATTATGCAGTATTTAATCATCAATTCTCTGTGCGTATTAAGTTTTGAAATTTGTTATCGAGTGGCAGAGGTAGCTGGGGTTAGAACTTAAAACAATCTTTTTCCGCAATTAGTTCTTTTCTTGACAACATTTGTTTTGTTTTGTCTTTAATTCTTTCCACAGCCATGCATCCGGTTCCTTTTCATGCGACCTCTGCTGCACCACCTCCTCCTTGGTTCCCGATGTTACCCCCTAATCCACCACAGTCTGCTCCATTTTGGGACACCAAAAATGTGCATGATCGGCTGAAAGAGTTACAAGACACGTTAACTCTAGCTACATCAATGTACTTAGTTATTTCTTTCAGTTTGAATTTCAAAAGCTTGTTTGGGATATAAAGTTACCAAGGGGCTTTTCATTGTCTTTTCTTTTTGCGAACATGGTTTGTAATAATTTGCTATTCCTAATAGGCAGAAAGAGCTTGAGTTATTTATGACAATCAAAAGTACTGAAGGGTCTGTGGAAGATGGGGAAAGGGAATCTACCGACCCTCATGCTTGTTGGTTTTACGAGTATTTGAAAGAAAGGAGAATTGATTTGGAAGCACAAGAATCACTTTCGGTGAATGCTGCAAATGCTTTGATGTCAAGATTAAGAGCTCAATTAGAGCCATTTAGAGTTATCATAGATGATGCCACTCCATGGGAAGAGAAATCAATGGCAGCTAGATTGTCTAATAAAATATTGAAGTCCAAGCGTAATAAACTTTGGAGGAAGAGGAAGAGACAACGTGCTGCAGAAATCCACTCAAAGGTGGTTTTCCTTGATTTATTGTAGCCTTCCAGGCCTCATTTATTATCCTGTTTTTTTCTTTTTCTTTTTTTTGCTCTTTTTTCCCTCTAATACTGCTTGCTGTGATGTTTAGGAGCATGAACAATTTGATCAAGCTGATCACGTAGCTGATGAGTGGAGGGCTAGGGAGATAGCAAAAGATGCTGCACAGCTCAAGGTAATGGGAGTTTTATGTTTGAAACTGGTATAATCAGTAGGCTGCTAAAATTCCAAATGCTGTGGGATTCTCTTGGTTTGAGGAATTATCTTGTACGGTACACTGTACTTTATCTGGATTAGGTTAGAATCGGCATAGAAATTTCTGATATGACTAGTAGAAACTCACCAAAAATTTGTTGGTTTTAACTGGAAGACATCGTAGCATAAAATTTCTGGTAGAATTTTTTTCTGTTTCCTTGGAAGCAAAAACAAAAAGATTGCATAGAGGCATTGGAATTTAGATGAACAATATAAGATTGTCTCGTGCACTAAACCAGTTGACATTGCTACTGAGGTGATTAATCGGTGCTAGTTGATTGCTTTAAAGGCCAGTAAATGGATTTCTGAGATCTCCAGTTTAGTTTTCAATAAAATATATTGTGCAAATATTCCGAACAAACTTTGAATAACTGTGCAAGGCTGATGCAGTATGATACCTGAAAGAACATAATACCTGAAAGAACATATTTGTTTCACAGGACACCATGCATTTTTTTTGGGCATTCAATTTCTTTTAACAAGCATCCAAGCACCATCACCTTTCATGCTTCTCTTGCTTGAAAGAACCATCTGTTCTTAAACAGTTGTAATTGCTGTTAGAAGTTCAACTCCTTCATATTGATTCTATTCCAGTACTCTAGGTGCATGAGGTTTAAGCTTGGGTGCCTTTTCTCTTGTTCATTTTGTGTTCCATTAGTATATTTATGGTATTCATTGTATTTTCTATTGCTCTTGTTTTCAACATAACGGGGGACACATCTGGGAGACTGAAATATGAGATTTCAAAACAGCATGATGTTACAATTCTTTTGTTAGATGGTGGCGTGATAAATGTATGCTATACTAGACTTGTCTTGGTATCTAGCTTTGAACAGTGGAAATTAATATGAAGATTGTGTCATCATGTTTTTTTTATTTTAAAATCACGTTATTGTGTTGACTTCAGTTGTATTTGCAGATTGCATGAGGTTTTTGTTTTTAACTTGGGCATTTGTGGTTGCAGGTGGAAAAGATGAAAGAAATTGCAAGGCTTAAAGCAAAAGAAGAGAGGAAGAGGCTAGAATCTGAGGTGAGATTTTAAGAAACATCGTGCACCAACTTTTTTTTATGCTATACTCCCATATATTCTTAACAAGTTGATATCATCTAACACGCCTCTTGCTTTGATATGTTGGGATCTAGTATGTGCATTTATTAAAAAATGTATTTAATATCTATATATCTATGGAAGCATATATCAAATGAATCGAGTATTTACAAACTTTTTAAATATTTCTGCCTTCAGATTCATACTTGTTTTACAGAGCTCGGAGCTATATGTAACTAATCTCTTGGTTCACATTAATTTCTGCATTATTGCAGATAAGGTTTACAATGAGTGTTGACTACTAGTAAAGAGTTAGTAGATCATTTGTTGGACCATTTAAAGCTAAAACACTTGTCTAATATCATGCTGTGTATGTTCTTTAGTTTATTTTTCTCCTCCACGGCCGGTGCCCAATCATAAGTAACTTTAAATGTTTCAGCTTGAACTGGTATTGGTTGTGGAGAAGCTGCAAGAATTGCGCTCAATCAGGATTCAAAAATTGAAGAAACAAGGTATGCTTTCATTTATTGTGTGCATGCCTGCTGTGATGTAATTTCTTCTTCTTATGATTTGTTTTTTCCTGCCCTACATTACTATGATAATTTCCATGTTAAATACAACCGCATTTCTAATTTCGTGAATATGGTTTTCAGCTAGTATAAGCTTTGATGCATCAGATGTGGCATTGTGTTTAAATTGGGATTTCAGAAAAAAATGGCAAGTTCAAATGTATGCATGTTTCCGTGGTGATATTATGTATACACTTTGACCATTACAGAGTTTGACTTGACTATATTTCCAACAAAAATAAAAGGTAACAGCTTGCTCTGAAGATGCTTATCATAACTAGACAGTGACTCTTTTATCTTTTGTTAGTGATTGTGAAACTCGATGATTTTTGGGCCATGGTCCGGTGGCGAAGGGTGACAAAAATAGTTAGTGGGGCCAAGTTAGAAATAATAGGACTTCAAAAAAAGAAAAACAATATTTATGTATTTATTTTGTGAGTGCAGGGGGGATAGGGGGGGTTGCATGGCTGGCGCCCCCCTGTATGGGTCTTGTTTCCCTATCTTTTACCTTTAATAATGGTTGGTTGTATGTAGGACATTTTCTCCCCGAGGAGGATGACAAGTTTCTTGAGAGAGTTCGAGCTGCAGTTGAGGAAGAAGAGCGTCAAGCAATGGCTGCAGCTGAAACAGATGCTGCCAAGGGTGCTATTGCAACAGCTGAGGAATCTAGGAAAACAATCCAGAGTGGTGGGCTGCACTCAAAAGATGCAAGTGATGACAAAGAAGGAATGAAGGAAAGTAATGATGAAAAAAATGAGGGCACGGACAATTTAGGCTCTGGTGCAGTTCCTGGTCCATCCGAAGAAAAAGGATCCAAAGGTCAAGTTTATGGTGGAGCTTATGATTCTGTTGCGAATTTGCCAATTGAATTCTACCACTATTATCATGGCAGCAATAATGATATGGGAACACTTATCGAGGTGATTTTCAGCAGCTTCTTCAACTGATTTTTCCACACTTCCCAGGATAGACTATTTCTTTCAGAATGCAAGATATAATCACATTGAATTTATAGTTTGTCTGTTCATTTAGCACAGTACAAGGTTACGAGCTCCGTTGACTGAGGTCCAAATAGCCTAAACTATGAGGGCTACATTCATTTATGTGTCGTTCTGGATTGACAATTGCTAAGATCCATTATTTCGTTTTTGCTTGCAGGTTAGAAGAGCATGGGATGCGTATATAAGACCAGGAGGAAGGTAAGCATGCCAATCATCCTTTTTCCTGGAAGCTATATTTTACTGCTGTTCATAGTTTACCAACTTTGGTTAGTTTTTTTTGCCCTGATTGTTCTGTGGAACTTGAGTGCAGCCGCATACCACGGCACTGGGTTCAGCCACCACCACCGGCAGATGATATATGGGCATCCTACCTCGTTAGGCCAAAATAAATTGGCTGCAACCTCGTATCAGTTTGGCTTCTGCACTGATTAATCGCTTCCTATATTCTTTTGGTATGTAGGAGCAAATCTACTGGGTTCTTATGTCGCTATATTGTGATGAAACCGGGAACTTTTAAGCAGCCCCAAAAGTCTGCAAACTTTCCTTGTTGACAAGAAAATTTCGGTGCAAACTCGCTGTACGAGTTGGATATGCAACCCGAAAATAGATTCTTTATATCTATTTGGAATGTGGAATCGAGATGTCTGTTTCTTGCTGCGTCATATCAGTTTTTTTGTGTTAAATAGGGACGTAAAGCCCGGAACAAAAGGAAACAGAAGATGCTAGTTGCGTAACCTAATGTCTCCCAAGTCACAAAAATCTCTGCAATTTATCCTCTTCACGCAACGCGGAGGCTCGGTCAAAAAGTCAACCTGTGACTTTCATCGACGCCCTTCCATGGCCAATCCATCAGCACAGACACTGGCTTCTCTTTAAACACGGGTAACTGACATCCCAATCCTCAGGAGGAGAAACCCTGGAATCAGTTTAATTTAATCAAGCTAGCATAAGGCATATTGATCCATGTATGTTAGCTATGATGAAATGATACAGTGATCCACAACCCAACTGCACAGCCTTTCAGAATTGTATTCCGAATCTAAACCAAATTTCACCGCCCAGAGTTCCTTCCCATTCTCCTCGTTAATATGATTACTACACTAGACACCTGTTGGTCAACCACCAGCTCGGATCAACATATTGTTTGTTTCTTTATTCATTTCAGTTTATTTCTCAAGTTCAAGAAAATCCATTAACATTTTAACAGTTCCTGGTTCGTGTTAAGAAAGTTCGTATCCTTGAACAAGTGATTGTGAACATATTCATCTCCAACAAGTCTTGTGGACTGAAAAAATGAACCTTATTTGAAGTAAGCACCATCTGGATACATGTCCATCATAATCTCTTTTTCGGGAGCTAGTTCTCCAGTGGTTTAGTTTGTCTATAATAATAAAATGTCCATTATCCAGACCCCTTGCCTTTCACGAGATCAAAACATATGCTTAACTTGGCATGGCAGATTCGAAGAGTATTAATGGACCTTCTTCAAGGGAAAAGAACAATACGTGGTTATCGTTTAAAAATGATAGCCTTTGCAATTGAAAGATTAAGATGGAAAAATGAGATGCAAGACTGCACTTGAGTATTTAGCCGGGTTTCCGGATAGCCGGCCATGAGAAATTCCGGTCATCCTACGATTCGGCAAATTAATCTGCGAAGGGATTTTTATTATTGTTAGAGAGGCCTCAATTTATAGAGTTTCTTACCCCTCTGCTGGGACCTTCGCATTGTATCAGAGTTTTAGAAAGAGAAACCGATTTCAAATATAATAATAAATGTACGAAAATCAGATCCAAGAACTAAAATCACAAAAATAGATTGTAGTTCATAAGAAACCCGTTATTCGATTCTAATTTTCGAAGGCAAACTTGGACAAGGAGTGCACTTTTACAGCACCCCCTCCATAGGTACCTTCGTTGCTAAGACTTCAAATCCACTCCACACCCAAAACAAAACACAGAAGATAACAGTATATGAAAAATTATAGATGCTCAGTGAATACGAACCAGTAAAGAAGACTCATGTTGAGTGGAGGCCATGAAGCCACCACCCAATCAGTGGTTTATTCCTACTGTTTTATCATCATCGCATCTACTGAAACAACGCGACATGAACATACACAAGAAAAAAATTAAGAAAGACGGCCACGAAGCGCGCCTAACCCTAGCTGGCTGTCTGATATATCACAGAGAAAAAGAAAGCTGAATAGCTCTTTATATAGCTGGGCGAGAAAAAAATTGATGTGTCTCGATCGTTGGATTCGATTGTTACTGTTTTTTTAATTTTATTGAATGGCTGTGCGAATACTAAAATCATATAAGTGTGTGTTTTTAGGTACAGAAAAAAATAATATTTATGAATACAGAAATTAATATTTATATATAGTAAAATTTTAATACAAATATATAATATCTCAATCTATTTTTTAACTCGATTAAATTATAGAAAAATATTGCAATTGCTACACTTGAACACTATTTTTTTAGTCTTTGCATTATATTTAAAAAAAGTGTAAAGAAAAAATAAAACTAAAATTGTAAAAACAAAATAGTATAAATAGGTCAAGTGTATAGAGATAACCATTTGAAGTATTAAAATATACAAAAACAATATAAGAAATAAATATAAAAAATAAAATGGCGATAAATATATCAGTATAAAGTGATAAAAAAAAAAGTTGAGTATATAGAGGGAGAAATAATAGAAACACTTGTTTTTTTATTATATATTAATAAACTGAAATTTATAATTGTGTTGTCGTTATAGTAATAAAAACTGGCATTACCAAAAACATAATACACGTGGGGTGTTGCACTGTCGCTTCTCTCACAATTCACTGTGGATTGCGACGGTGTGCACCCCATTTTGGCCTTCATCCGCGCGGCAGAAGGGGCTGGGCAAACGGGGCTATTTTTGGTTTTTTTCTTTTTCCCGTCTTTTTTTAAAAAAAATATTCAACTGTGAACAGTGCACTGACGATTTCGTCCCCGGTAATAAGACAAACGAATGGTTCCGGCTGAGGGGCACCGGCGTAATTGCACGCGGGCGGACCGGTCCGGTACGCCGCAACTTTTGATTTGTTTATTATTTTCTGAAATGGCTAAAGATGGTTTTAGCCCCTAATAAGACAAAAACGTTGAATTGGGTACAGGGACAGGACGGTAATTGACCCTATTTTTTATTGTCGTGTCTGTAAGGGCGTCAGCCGCACGCGCCAAGCGGATTTCCGCCTCCCGCCCTCTTCAGGCGGCGCATGCGGCGTTATCCGGTGGTCGGAAATTGTCTACCGGAGGACAAATCGATGCGCCGCCGCGTGGTCTTCCTCCCTCGGTGGTGCGTGTTACCGGAATATGTCCGTGGACGCGGCGGAGGTCGGTTAAAGTCGCCGGTCATGTTTCTCTCTCTCCTGCACGTCAATGTGCAGGAGAGTCCCCCATGTTTGGTTACTTTTCACTTCGGTCCCTCTACTTTTAATTTGGTTTTTGGTCCTCATTTCTTTTATATAAGTTTTGATTTAGTTCGATTGGGTCCTCCAATTTTAATTGATTGAATGTGAAAGTTTCACTTCGGTCCTTCTACTTTCAATTTCCGGGTTAGCTGTATAGAACTCAATAAATTCGGTACACAAGTTCCGATTTTTGCAATTTTATCCTCTGATTTCAATTGACAATAAATGTAATTTGCATTTCAGCCCTTTGACTTTTAATTTTTTTAATTTAATCCCTTTATATTTGATTTTCATTTCAGCCCTTACACTTTTATTTTTTTAATCCCTACTTTTGTCCATGTATATATAAGTGTATTTAACACAATAATAATAATAATAATAATAATAATAATCATGATTTAATTATTTTTCATTCTTGCTCTTTTGTGATTTTTTTTCCCTCCCAATAATTTGATAATTTTTTTTTTCCAGTAATAACAAGGATAATATTTTTTTCTTTATTTTTATCTTTTGTTAAAGTTTCTAAGATATTTTTTGTCTTTCATTTATTTTTGTTTATTTTATTATTAACATAATAATAATAATAATAATAATAATTAATATTATAATAATAGTGATTATGTATTCTATTATTATAATAATAGTGATTATTTATTTTTCATAATAATAATAATAATAATAATAATAATAATAATTTTTTAATTGGTTTTTCTTGCTTGCTGTTTTGTTCATGCTTTTTATTTTTTTTCCTCGATATAATTTAATAATTTTTGTTGTTTTTATTCTAGCAGCAATAATAATTTTAGATGTTAAGACTCCGATGTTGCTATTGTTGTAATATGTTAAATTAATATTGTTTCCTTTTCCCTTTGTTTTTTTTTTATTTGCTCTTTCGATTAATTGATTTTTATAATTTTATTATCTGCACAATAATGATTTCAGTATTTTTTTTTCTTATTCAAATATTTTGCTCTTTTTTCTAATGTTAGTGCGCACTCTTTTGTGATTGTTTATGACGCAATACCTATATTCTAAAAGATGTAATCTATGCTTACGTGACAAACTCAACTCAAAATTTTAAACATTTTATCTCCTAAACTATAACTTTTATTTACTTATATCATATAAATTTATCGTTGTAGATTTAATTATGTTAAATTATATACATAAAAATACCCGCGACAACGCGCGGGCAATTTGCTAGTAATTTATAAATATGATATTTTTACACGAAACACTATTTCTTTTTAACACGACACTACACTCTAAAGTCGTGTTTCACTGCGAGTCGAATAAAAAGTATAAAACTACATTAAAAGATATAAACGTTATTATTTCTTGCTTGTATGAAATGAAATATTTGAAACGACGATTAAAAAATAGTAACAAAATATATTTTAAAAAAATACAAGGACCAATTAACCAAGTAAAATAAATGGATGCCATTAAACTATTCAAATCAACTACAATCTTTAAACAAAAAACTAAACCTTGTGGTGTTTTCACTGTAGCAATACTTATAATTTATTGTGGATTGGAACAGTAAAATGACTATTTTACCTCTCGGTGCGCCTTCATTTAAGCTCTAGAGTCAGGGGTATTTTAGTTTTTTTCATTCACGTGTACAATGCAATAACCAAAATACCCCTAATAAGACAAAACACAAGATAAATGGGTCGGGTGTCCCAGTCATTGCATAATTTAAGTGCACGGTGCAATAACGATTTAGCCTTTAATGAGACAAAACTGAGGGTTTGCCTAGAGGGTCATTTCTGGTTTTTCACATTTTTAAAAAATGTACAACTACACATATAGCCCCGGTAAAGATAAAATAAAAGAAATAGTGGCAGGGGCGGTTCGGTAATTAGCCTTTTATTTTAATATTTAATCTTGGGGTTACTGTTGGCGCGTCCCCTGATGTGCCGAAACATTTTCAACTGACGTGCCTGTTTGATGGCGCATGCGGTGTCTCTAGGTCATATAAAATGTTTGTCCGACGTCTCTTCAAAAGCGTCACCATGTCTTTTATCTCAGGGTGGCGCGCGTGTCAACCCCGATGACCCAATAAGTGACGATGGTCGGTTGAAATTGATTGTGTGCATCTCTATTGAATAGTAAATTGCACGTGAGTTCCCTTTGTTTATGATAATTTCACATTAGTCCATGTTTTTTTAATGAAATGATAAGTTTTGATTTGTTTCAATTGTGTTCTTCAAGTAAAATTAATTATATAATTCGTTTACATTTGAGTCATTATTCTTTTAATTTTTCAGATTGGTTTGAAATCTCTTAATATTTTTGGTACATATATTATTATTTGTTCAATTTTGTCATTTCATTAAAATTGGTTATATACTTTGTTTTAATTTCAACTCTTATACTTTAAATTTTTTATTTAAGTCCTTTATTGTTTTTAAAATTTCTAAAATAGTCTCTATTTTTAGTTTTTGTTATTTCCTCTTTTTTTGAGGTAATAAAAATTAGCAGTCTAAACTAAAAACAGGGGTGTATAAATACAAATCAAAAAATCAAAAACTATCTCAAAAAGACTGAAGAAATCAAGGGATCAAAACTAAATAAAAAAAAGAAGAATATCAACGAAAATATAAAATAAGAAATTATATATGTTAAAATGAGTAAAAAAAATTTATTCCAGCGGCGTAGTACGGGGTAATGGCTCATGTTATCTATTTTTATGTGATTTTTTTCATCTCGACCCTTGTTTTCTAATTCAACCACCACCTTAAAATAACATGCAACTTGGCTCTAATATGAGCTAAAAAAAACATAAATATGAAAAAAAATTCAAGAACCAAAGTAAAATCTTTTGAAAATATAGATGATGAACAATGAAGAGCGAACATTGATAGGGTATACTATATATGTTTTGGTGCTAGTTAAGCCTTTGTGTTTTGTTGTGGGCAAGATTGATTTTTAAGAGAAAACTTAATATTATTTCGGGCTTGTGTTTTAATCAAGTTATGCAAGAGTTAACCCAAAATGAATCAATCAATTATGTAGGTTCAAGGACGCTTTGGATGACAAGTAAAAACATCTATCAAACCTTTGAACTAGGTAACACAAGTAGAAAATCTAACCTACAAACTAGGTAATAGCTACAATGATATCAATAACTTGTTTTTTTATAAACTATTATTTATTTAATTGTACGATAACAAAAAATAGATTATCAACTATTAAAAAACATATAAAAGGCAAATCCAAATAAAATAAAATGAAGATTAAAGAATAAAATCATGCAATTTATTTCTCAACCAGTATAAAAGGCAAATTAAAATAAATCACTAACTTTAAAGACCAATAAACACACAATACAAGGGCCATTTTTTGAATAAAAAAAAGCAATAAATAAAGAAAAAAAGGTTAAAGTGAAAACAAATGTGGATCATTATTGCAACCCGCAATATTAATGAGTGTACTTGAGTTTTTCACTCAAGTCCTTTATCTTTCAGTTAAACCTTTTATGGAAGAACATGAAATTAAGAGTTTTGAAGGGCTTCATTGTGGGAAAAAAAATTAGAGATCAAAACAAAAAAATTAAAGAAAAAATATTATTGTAATTCACAATTAATTGTGAGAGGATGAACGGTAAAAGATTTTACAATCTAGAAGCCACATCGTTTATATTAACAATCTAAAAGCCACATTGTGTTATATGATAGATAATTTGCTACAATTTGCTTATTATTTTGTTCATTAAACAAAACAATAAGAAAAAACAAACATATTAAATTGATAAAATAACAATAAAAATATGATGCATGACTACACTCTATTATAAACATTATCTGAAAGTAAAAGTTATATATTTTAAAAAACATAATTATTTACACAAAACATAAAAAAGTATTAATCTAAATATAATTTATATATGTATATAAAAATTACATGAGAAAAAGTAAAAAGGGTCAAACGTGCCATACCGAACCCTTTTAAGTTGGGCCTGCAGGTTTGGATATTTTTTTTGAAAAAAATATCATCATATAATATGTCTATTCTTGCTTAGATTTCAATTATTATGATTGCCAAAAAAATAGGGCTTGAAAAGTTTTGAGCTAAGAACTCGATTTTAACCTAAAATCTAGAATAACATCAAAACACTTTTAAAAACATGATAAATCTATAAACAATGTGAAAAAAATCAAAATAAAATCTTCTAAGAGACAAAATCACCTCGAAATTAAATAATTTTGTTTTTATGAACTCTGAAGGTGAAAAAAATACCTAGTAAGAACTCCTCTAGTCCAATGAAACAATTTGACACAAAATTAATTTGTTTTGGTGGTCTAAATACGTGTCAAACATATGTTTCTCTCTCTGTTGATGGAATTCAATGAAAATTCTCCCTCCTAACTTAAGGACCAAAGTGAACTTAGGTATTAAAATTATATAATGTGCATGATTTTCAAAGTTGAAAGAAGAAACTTTACTTAGTTATAAACTTATATAACACCAACCATATTAGATGTCTTTTTCATTTCTATACCTCTTCTTTCAATCTGACTTTTTATTAATTAGGAATTTGAAATAAATTAAGTCCTAATTAAGATGAATTTATTAGAAAAAAAATCAAAAAACCAAATTGAAAATATAAGAAATTATGGACACTTAAAAATTTACGCGATCTAGGATTTTACTCAATAATAGCTATAATAATATATTTTTTTTGAACTTTCTTTAAACTAAAAAATAAAATACTGTATTTTATTCATGACCCCGACCCCGGCCCCGGCGGCGGTAAGAATCAGAAGAGGCAAGTTTGATGCCAAATAAAAATCACATTTATTTCACGTAACGCAATTTATTCGCCCCCCCAAAATTAAATAAAAAAATAAAAAAAGAACAGGCATTACGAAATTATTTTTATTATTACAACTCTTTTCATTTAAACCAAATCTTCTTACTTTAGCTCCTTTCCATTTCAGATCTACCTCTATAAACTTAAACCCCGATCTTCTTTCTGACGCTAAATTCACCAAACCTCGATTACAACTATAATTTTATTTCTGGTTTGTTTGAAATTTGTGAATGATGTGGAGCTCCATTGCGAATTTGAAGCAAAACCTAGAAAAGATTGCACTTGATGTGCATGACGACAATGAGGATCTCGAGATCTATGCTTCTACCAATGGATACGATTCGTCGGTCTCTGATCGGAGGAATTCTCACCGTTTCGCGCATTCGAAGTCGGTTTCACCGTCTCCTATTGCGAATGGAGATGACTCACCGTACAATTTTGAGGTATTTTGTTTAATGTGTATTCGTGATTTAATTATCGATGACGTTTCTCTTTTGTTATTGGAACCGCAAGAAATTTTTATTGATCCCTGTTTATTTCAATCTCGATAAAGAATCAAGGAAAGGAAATCAACGAATTATCGTGTTAATTAATTGGGGATTTTATGATCCCCATTTCAGTTAGTTGTGAAGCTTATCTCTTAATTTAATTGAATGGCCATGCGATTTTAATCTTGGCGTAATCGCCAAATCATCGACAACTTTGTAATAACGTGCTAGAAAGCAGGCGAGCTTCGGTTTTGCTTGAGATTCGTTGCTGATTCTCTTAGAAGTATATGGACTAACGACAGTTGTAATGGAAGTAATTTAGGCTGAAAATGTTTATTTGTGAAGAAAGGTTAAGATGAGTTGATTTGCATAAAAAACTGATGTTCACAGCATTCTTGTTATGTAATGTGGAATACGTGGTTAGTTGATCGGTGTTTGCTATATATTTTTTCTTTCTTCCTTCTTGTAGATTGAACAGTACAAAGCACAAATCAAAAGGCTCCAGGAATCTGAGGCGGAGATTAAAGCATTATCTGTGAATTATGCAGCTATACTAAAAGAGAAAGAGGTACATGATCAATCTTTGTTTGATTTTTTTCTGCATAAATTCAGTAATTTTTTGGCAAGCTTTTTATTCCTGCTTATCATCATGTCTGAAACATCAAAATTGAAAAATTATTACTGATGGATCACAGAAAAACTTTTAGCCTTTCAGGTGCAAAGTGCACTCTGATAGTTAAATGCCATGTCCTTTTTATCTTTGCTGTGACTTCACAATCTATTGAAGGAAATAATATTTACCGGCAAGAGACAACATGTCCAGAATTAATATCAAATGCATTTCACTTTGTAGTTATCGACCACCATCTTCTATTTGCTCATTTTAGGGTTTCATTATTAAATCTATGTTTGTCTTCATGGGAGTATATTTTTGGCTTACTAACTCTCAATTAACTTTAACTAGTTTCATTAGTTCCATGTTGAAGGGCCTTTGACAAATTAAATCTGTTGCTCATCTATCCCAATGTTACAGGATCAGATTTCTAGATTGAACCAAGAAAATGGTTCGTTGAAGCAAAATTTGGGTGCGACAAAGGAGGCTCTCAATGTGTCTAGAAATGAACATCTAAGAGCGTCAACAAGTAGCATCAAGGTGGTTATTTGAATCACAATTAAAATGCATTATTTGATTTGAAAGTAAACTTGACAGCTTGATATCATGTGATGTTATTTTTTCTGCAGTTATAGTGCATACTTTATGACCTATAGGAAAACTCCAGTTTGTACATGGTTATCTGACCAGATTACCCCCTTTTTACTTTCCTAGTTGGCCATTAAGCTTGCCCAATAAGATTTGTAGAAACTTGGTATCAACCAACTGAGTATACTTTGGTGGGGATTTAGTGTAATATAGTTTTGACCACCTTAACATTTTAAACTGAAACAATGTGTGATGATCATTTTCATTCTTCATTTTAGTTGTCCATCATATGATCAGTCTGAGGTGCTAGTTAGGATAAAAAATGTAAACACTTAACTTGTAATATGACCTGACAGCAAATATAAAAAAAGTGTGAAGCATAGGATTAGCTTACAATGGATTGTTTATCTTAGTGTTTACCCATATCAGAATTATGCTGGGCTTACATATATCCTTTGTCCATCATGAAATAAGCTGTCTTGGAAGGCACCCTTTTAATCTAGAATTTGACCTGCCTCTCTTTCTCCACTCAGTTTCTGGCTTTATTGGTTTGTGCAACATATTTGTTTCTGAGTATGATTCTTCTGCTATGGGATTGAAAATACCATTTGTATGTTCTATATTGTTTTTCCTCCCAACTAGCTGAAAAGTACAGGATGATATTTTTACAGCAAAGTGGTGAGCAATCACCCAAACGACCACATAAACCTGCAACTCAAGCAAAAATCCGTGGTGGAAATCAAATACAGAATGGAGTCTTTCCAAAACATGATGGAATGGGCAATGGAATATTAAATGATGTTCAACCTGATGTGATTCAGAGTAAGTTGGAAACCAAGAAGGACAAGGTAATTACACATCGCACCATGCCTGTCCTGTCTTGTAAGAATATGCCTCTGGGGAGTTTTGTAAGAAGATTTTTTTTTTAGTTGTTGAGTGCTTTGCCTACCCTACTTGGCTCATAAATTAATGAAAAATTAAATTTGGAGTTGTAACCGCCCCTCCCTCCCCTTCTCTTACTTATAAAACAATGTTAATTCTTTTCCCCCCTAATGTTTTAGTGTGTTATAATTGACAAATGAACTCAGCTGTAGATCACCCTTTTTGTACTTGTCTGCTTGCAGATAGTGTTTTTCATTATGTATCTGTGCTTTAAATGAACAAACTTGACAACAGATATATGAATGCCTTCTAGGAGCTTGCAGATTTGCTGGAGGAGAAAAATAGGTCCCTGTCAGCAATGAAAGCTACTCTTGAGTTGGAAATAAAAGAGCTTAGAATCGAACTTGAAAAGGAACGCAGCAAATCTGCAAAAATACAGATAAAATTGCAAGGTGCAACTCTTCACTTAAAAATCTATTATGATGTTTTCCTCGTCTTCTTGAATTCTTCTTGGTTTCGCTTGAATTATTTACCAGAATTTTTCACTCATCTTCCTTTTTATTTGTTGTCTCCAACATTTATTCAGAGGAACAAGGTATTAACAAATCTTTTCAGGACGAGCTCAGGATTCTAAATATGGACCATCACAAAGTGAGTTCAATTTCATTTGATGATTCTATGGCTCAACTGATCATTCTCTCAACTGTTGCATATTTACCATGTCTGGTCCAAGCTTGTTGATCCAGTCACTGTTAGTGAGATATTGTTGATATCTAGATGTGTTTTAGCGTTCCGTGAGTGGGTAGTGAGATGGAAGTTGTTACTTTATGTTGGTAGAGTAATTGTCCCATTTTTCCTTATTGTGGAAGTACCAGGAAATTCTGATGGTTCCTGTGAAGACTGAGGACTTTAGTTTACGGGAAAGACCTGTTAATTGGTAATTTTTAGGGAATGGATATAGTTTGAGTGCTTTATCATATTACATGCTCCTAATTTATGTGGAATATTATTCCATGTTTACATTCAATTTTATTCTTATCCTGCTCTGGTTTCTTTCAACATTCTTTGTCCTTTTTGCTAAGGAGCACTTACAGAATTTAGGAGTTTCCAGAAATATGTATGTTCTAGATTGCATATGTATAACATTTCTGTACTTTTATACTTTACATGTTTTTGGATCATCCCATTACTACCTGTCAGTTTAGGGCCTTATGTTTGTTTTCTTTATAGTATTTTATGATTCTAGCAGTGCTGATTTTGTTACAACCTCTTTCTTCTTCATAATTAAATAATTAATTAATGTATGCATGATTTGAGATCTGACTTTTGTGTTTTGTTGATATATTTTCTCAATTTACAGACTTCAGTAGATGTGAGCAAAATTCATAATGAATTGAATGAAAAAACATCAGAGATAAGACGATTGCAGATAGAGTTGAGTAGGCGGGAAGATGAAGATCCAAATGTCAGTTTAAAGAGTTTGAAAGGAGTCGTTGCAACCTTAGAGAAGGAAAATGCTCTTCTCAAGGTTAGTTGCATTTTGAATGTCATACATGCTAGAAATGTGACATGCAATGTTATGAAACCTGGCTCGGCCCAGCGGATTGACCCGAGGCCTTGGCCAGGTCTCAAATAGGCAAAAACCAGATTTGCAATTGGTCCGGTTTAACCCGGGTGACTTGCCGGGTCAACCTGAAACCTGGCTAACCCAACATTACCCCAGTAAAACCCAATTTGTTCTTTCTTTTTCTATAGCCTACATCCACATGGATTGTTTCTTAGCCTTTCTATTTGGGATATATTAAAGCCCCAAACATATTTTTTTAAAATTCTTACAGGTAGAACCGTGTCAACCCGTGTGACCTGGGACTTGGCCCCATGGCCAGGTCACCCCTGAACAGAGTTTAATAACTATGGTGTCATGTATGTCACAAAAATTCATAATACTTTTTCCATGTTGGGCTCCTAAATCTCTCACCTATGCTCTATTTTAGATGGCAAAGATTGAACTTGAGGCTGCTTTGAAAAGGAGCAAGAACTCTTCTCCTAAAAAAACTTCTCCAGATGGGGTAATTTTACTCTCCCTCCCTCCCCCCTCTCTCTGCATGCACATGTGTGAGGGCGCTTCCACAAGCTCCCACACACAGTTTCTATCCACCTCTTATGTGTTATTCAAGGATTAAGGCAACTATACACCTAAGGGGGGGGAATTAGGTGTAAATACAATAATTATAGCAATTCTAAAATCAATTACTTTAAAGTAAAGAGATAAGAGAGAGAGATTGCTAACTCGGTTTTTAACGTGGTTCGGCAAGCCTACGTCCACGATTCAAGTACAAATTCGTACTTGAGTATTGTACTCTCTTACTAGTCCAAGTAACAAGATTACAAATCTCGCTTGATGAATCCACACCAAGACTTTAACACCACTTGAAGATATGCCCTCTTCAAGATTTTCCTTCTTCCCACTTGAAGATGTACCCTCTTCAAGATTTTTCCTTGGTGATGTTCCCTCACCAATATCAAGAGTTTTATACTCAACTCTCAAAGAGTATTACAATGATTGTTTTTGTAAAACAACAATACACTCTTAATAGTGTAGATATTACAAATGAAGATCTAAGATCTCTTTATCTCACTTGATAACACTTAGAATATTTGAAGGTGTTTAAGTGTAGTGAGAATGAGAAATACTCTTTGTGTTAAGATATGAAGGTTTAAACACAAATATGAGTATTAATGAGGATTGATGATATGAAGGTGTTTTTGCACTCTAATTGCCTCAATATCAGATATGAAAGTTGTGTTACTTAGTTTTGCAATTGAGAGGCCTATTTATAAGTTTCTAAAAGAAACTAGCCGTTTAAATGCAATCTGTCATATCAAACGGTCGACCGGTTCACAACGGATAACTCAAGCGGTCGACCGGTTCAGCTCGAAAGGCAATTTGTCTTCCAAGCGGTCGACCGGTTCACTTGGTAACCCAAGCGGTCGACCGGTTCATGCATACACCTCAAGCGGTCGACCGGTTCACAACGGATAACTCAAGCGGTCGACCGGTTCATGCAGAAACTCTATTTTGACAAATTATCTTTTCTGAATTTCTTGAACCGATTGATTATGACTTAAACCTATAATCATCAAACCCCTTTTAATGCATGCAATGTGAAGTGTGTGAGTTCATTTTAAGTTGTGCTATCAAGTTAGAAATTGAGATTTACATAATTAAAGCACTAAAATGAAAACTTCTTCTTTGTCTTCACTTGCTTGCATCTTGGACTTCTTGGAATGATTTCTTCGTGTACTCCATTATGCTTGTTGATGTATTCTTTGTATAATACCTGTTTATCGCTTAATCTCATTCAAGCATATTATTAGTCCATTTTCTTTTTATTGTTATCATCAAAATATATAAAACATATAAGTGTGGCATTATATGTCAACAATCTCCCCCTTTTTGATGATGACAATAAACAAAAAAACTTAGATAATAAATTGAGTCTCCCCCTAAATATTATAATGCAATATATAGGAGACTTTGAACATTTTTAGCAATTTAATCTAAGTAAAAATATCATATGCAATTTCAAGAAAAATTCATTTTTCTCCCCCTAAATATATGCATATAAATTTTTCATATTCTCATATTTTTCTCCCCCATTATTGATGCACTTGATATTTTCATTATTCTCTCCCCCTTTGGCATCAACAAAAAGAAAGTTAATCATTGTGGATAAATAAGAACACAATATTCAATATCATTCTACATATATCCAAAATGAAAAGCATAAATACAATATCTCTAAATAACAGCATAAATAAGATGAGATGCATGATACAAAATCACGAAGGAGGTGGGTTCTGTGAGAGAAGTGAAGCCATCATCGCCTTCATCTCCTGTATATCAGCCCGCATCTCTATGTGAGAGTCCCGTATTTCTATGTGAGAGTCTCTTATGGATCGTATATCTGTCTCTATGAGCGTGAGACGACTCTCTACCCTTTGAGACCAGCCACTCGCAGATGGCTCATCTGGGGAGGAAGTCGGAGGTGGTGACTCAAAGAAATGTGTGAACTCATCTTCACCCTGATCCTCAGCTACATTATCTTCCTCTTCATGCTCTTCCTCAGCATGTGCACCTTCTTGGTGCCCTTGAATCCACTCACCATGCTCATTAAGCACATATTTCATCCTAATTAGAGTGGTGTTATTTATCTCTGTCTTATCTGAGTACGGTCTCTTATCCGTACCCGTCAGCAAGATCGCAAAATGCTCAAAAATAGTGGTAAACACTTGACCATAAGGTAGAGCCTTTTGTTTTTGATCATATGCTAAGATTATATTCCTAATCAAGATGTATGGAAGGTTTATTTGCCTTCTCTGAATCATACAATCAATTAAGCATAACTCCATAAATGTAACTTCATCATAATGCCCCTTTTTGGGCAAGATATTGTGAGCAATAATTCTATGGAGTATTCTAGGTCTCAATAAAAGATCTTGACTCTTTATTTTGGCACCTGGAGCAAATCCATTATTTCCAGTGTGCAGTGCAACAGCATAATCATAGCTAAAACCTTCAATGGTCGGAATTATTTTAATATCAAACACTCTCGGACCATCATTAGATATACCCAATATCTCAGCTAATTCAGCACAATCAAATTCAATGGGAATTCCGTGTAGAGTACTCATAATTCTTGGTTCTACATTAACCCTCATGTTAGCAAAGAACATTCTCATCAACTTAGGGTATGTAGGTTTCCTATATTCATACAATGAGTACCAACCCATTTCAGCAAATAGAGTATCTATACCTAGAGCAGATAGATCATTGCTTAAACCTCTTTCTACACTAATAGCTCTATTTGAGAAATTACTCAAGAATCTTTGAATATTATCACCTGATGAGGAAGCTGGATCATTGGCTCGTTTACTCCTTGATTCAGTCCTTCTTAATCGTTTCTGAGGTGCCATTGACTTTAATTAGGCTATGGGTGTTTTGATTTGGAGTGGTTTTTGAGAGGATTTGGGGTTATTGTTTTCGGATTTTTGAATGTTGTCTGTTGAATGTGTTCTGAAACCCTAGATAGTATTTATACTATCGAGCAACCGGTCTACCGGTTGCCTTGGGGTAAGTTCAACCGGTCGACCGGTTGACTCCCAAGTTGAGAATTTTCCACATTTCTCTTTTGAACCGTTCTTTTAACTTGCAATGTAGCCTTTTCATGTAAAAATTATATCCAAAAGGAAAAGAAATCAAGGAGCTAAAAATGCTAATTTTAGGCAGTAGCGAACGGTACTGGTCCTCTGGCTCAACCGGTCGACCGGTTGATCCAGATGCATGTACCGGTCGACCGGTACATGCAAAAATGGAAATTTTTGCACTTTGACTTTAAAATTATTCTTTAATCTTCAAAAGTACCCTTTATGTCCAAAAATTATGTTCAGAACCATTTTCCTCCAAAATTCAAAAAATTCCAGTAGCCATCCTCTGTGTTTCTGTCTCAACCGGTCTACCGGTTGGACTTGCTCTTGATGAACCGGTCGACCGGTTCATCCCAGAATTTCTAAAATCTCCAATATTTGTTTTGAACAAATTTCTCATGCTCTAAGTGTATACATTTTAACATAAAATAAATCCAACTTATAACCATTGATGTATACATAATTCAAACATCATTTGCATGGATAAATCCTAGGTTCCTTCTTATTTCGCAAAAGCGATCTTTGGCTAAGGGTTTTGTAAAAATATCTGCAAGTTGATGTTCTGTACCTATAAACTCAAGTATAATATCTCCTTTTTCAATGTGATCCCTTAAGAAGTGATGTCTTACTTCTATGTGTTTTGTACGAGAGTGCTGAATAGGATTTTTAGATAGGCAAATAGCACTTGTATTATCACATTTAATCGGAGTATTTTCAAACCTAAGACTATAATCCTCTAGAGTTTGTTTCATCCATAGTACTTGAGCACAACAACTCCCCGCCGCAATATATTCTGCTTCAGTTGTTGATAGGGCTACCGAGTTTTGTTTCTTACTTGCCCATGATACTAGTGAAGATCCTAGAAAGTGACAGGTTCCACTAGTACTTTTCCTATCTATTCTGCAACCCGCAAAATCTGCATCCGAATAACTGATTAAACTCATTTCACTTCCCTTCGGATACCACAACCCTAAATTAATTGTACCATGCAAGTAACGAAAAATTCTTTTTACTGCACTAACATGAGATTCTTTTGGACATGCTTGAAATCGTGCACATAAACATACACTAAACATAATATCGGGTCTACTTGCGGTTAAGTATAAAAGAGAACCGATCATACCTCGATATTTGGTGATGTCTACGGTTTTACCTTTTTCGTCCATATCAAGCTTAGTAGATGTTCCCATGGGTGTGTCGGCATCTTTGACATGTTCCATCCCAAATCTTTTTAGAAGATCCTTGGTGTACTTGCTTTGGTTGATGAAGATGCCATCTCTTGTTTGCTTAATTTGCAATCCAAGGAAGAAATTCAATTCTCCCATCATGCTCATTTCAAATTCCTCTTGCATGCATTTTGCAAATTCCTTACACAGAGATTCGTTAGTAGCACCAAAAATTATATCATCAACATAGATTTGTACAATAAGGATATCTTTTCCTTTTCTTTTCGTAAACAGGGTGGTGTCAATTTTGCCAATGTTAAAATTATTTTCAATAAGAAATGTTTTTAATCTATCATACCATGCCCTAGGAGCTTGTTTCAAACCATACAAGGCCTTTTTGAGTTTAAAAACATGATTAGGAAATTCAAAATTTTCAAAGCCTTGAGGTTGTTCAACATATACTTCTTCCATTATAAAGCCATTTAAAAATGCACTTTTAACATCCATTTGGAAGAGCGTAAAATTTGCATGACATGCATAGGCTAATAGCATTCTTATAGATTCAAGTCTAGCCACTGGTGCAAAGGTTTCTTCATAATCTATTCCTTCTTCTTGATTATAACCTTTAGCAACTAGTCTTGCTTTGTTTCTAACAATAGTCCCATGTTCATCAACTTTGTTTCTAAAGACCCATTTAGTACCAATTATTGATAAATCTTTTGGTCTAGGGACTAGTTCCCAAACATCATTTCTCTCAAACTGATTTAGCTCATCTTGCATGGCTAAAATCCATTTTTCATCATTTTCAGCTTCAAGAAAGGTTTTAGGTTCTATTTGAGAAACAAATGCATAATGTCCACTAATATTTCTAAGGGATGCTCTAGTTTTAGTTCCCTCAAAAGGATTACCAATAATTAATTCTGGAGGATGAGAACTTACATACCTTAGCTCCTTTGGTAGCTCAAAGGAGTTACTTACCAATTCTTGTTGATTGCTTGAGCTTGGTTGGTCCTTGTTCATCTCTTCATTTGATGACTCCTTAGGGTTTTTATCATGAAGATTCAAATTTTGAACACTTTCATTTAAGTCATCTAGAATCTCAACAATTTTGTCATTTTGAGTTTCCTCAAAAGCGACATGCATGGATTCCTCAAGACAAAGTGTTCTATTATTGTATACTCTGTAAGCTTTGCTAGAGGAGGAGTATCCAAGAAAAAATCCAACATCGGATTTTGAATCAAATTTATCAAGGTTGTCTTTAGTGTTTAGAATAAAACATTTTGAACCAAAGACTTTAAAATAAGAGATGTTGGGCTTCCTCCCTTTCCAAAGCTCATAAGGAGTCTTTTTCAACTCAGGTCTCAAAGTAACACGGTTTAAAACATAGCAAGAAGTATTTACGGCTTCCGCCCAAAAATATTTAGGGGTGTTAAATTCATTTATCATTGTTCTTGCCATTTCTTGAAGAGACCGATTTTTCCTTTCCACAACCCCATTTTGTTGGGGAGTTCTAGGCGTTGAAAAATTGTGGTGGTATCCTTTTTCTTCACAAAACGTTTCAAATAAATCACTTATGAATTCACCACCATGATCGCTCCTTATGTTTATTATAGAAAATCCTTTCTCGTTTTCGATTTTTTTTGAAAACTTTACAAATTCATAAACGGTTTCATCTTTTGATTTCAAAAATATAACCCATGTATATCTAGTAAAGTCATCAACGATTACAAACACATATCTATTACCACTTAAACTTCTTGTTTTAGTTGGTCCAAATAGATCTATATGAAGTAATTCTAAAGGTCTTTCGGTTGATATGTGATTCTTACTTTTAAAAGACGTTTTAACTTGTTTGCCCATTTGGCAAGCTTCACATAGCTTTTCCTTTTTATATGCAATATGAGGAAGACCTTTAACTAAATCATTTTTAGCTAATTTTGAAAGGATGTCCATGCTTATGTGACCTAGTCTTCTATGCCATAGAAAACTATCATTCATACTAGCAACAAGACAACTTTCAATATTCATACATGTATCTACTTTGATTTTATAGATGTTTCCAATTCTGTTACCGATAAAGATAATTTTATCATTTTCAAGTATTAAGCAACATGTATGATCAAAAATGATTTTATAGCCTTTGTCACATAATTGACTTATACTAAGCAAGTTATGTTTAAGACTATCAACAAGAAATACATTTTCAATGGAGGGTGAAGACATACCTCCAATGTTACCAATTCCAACAATTTTCCCTTTTGAGTTGTCCCCAAAAGTCACTTTTCCTCCTTTAGTTTTGGTAAGGCTTGAAAAAAGAGTGCCGTCTCCGGTCATGTGTCTTGAACAAGCACTATCCAAAAACCACTCCCCATGTTCCCTTGGTTCCTACAAAACAGAATCAAGATGAGGATTTTGGTACCCATACCTTCTTGGGTCCTTTTTGGTTAGGGGTGGTTCCTTTTGGAACCCAAATCATGTCAACAATTTTATTTTTCTTCATCGGACATGCATAAATCAAATGACCTAATTTTCTACAGTAATTGCATGTATGACTTGGATCATAAGACTCTTTAGCTTTAACAAAGTAATTCTTTAGGTATTTTTGATTTTTATTAGGTTTATAACCTAATCCTCCTTTGTTAAATACACTTCTCTGGCTCGAAAGCATTTTCTCAAAAATTTTTGAGCCTTGTGTGAATTTTGTGATAATTATATTCAACTCATCAACTTTCTCTTTTAATGATTTATTATCTTTTTCAAGTTGATTGGTCTTGCTACTCTTGTCATTTAAATCATATACTTTCTTTTCTAATAATTCTTTTTCTTCAATCAAGCATATATGATTTCTTTTTAGAGTACTATATTTAGAACCTAATTTCTTATATTCTACATACAAATTTTCAAGTTGTTCATGTAGTTCAATATAAGAGGGGTCGGATTCATCATCCGAAGATTGTACCTCATTTTCGCTTTCAATTGCCATAAAGCACATGTTAGCCACATGTTCTTCTTCATCATTGGAGCTTGAGTCCGAGTCATCGCTCCATGTTGCTTTCAAAGCTTTCTTTTGAAAGCGATTTTTCTTTTTCATTTGAAGAAGAGGACAATCGGTTTTGATATGTCCCACTTTGTTGCATTTGTAGCATCTTGGAGTTTCTTTGCTAGATTCTCCTTTGTTTCCCTCCTTTCTGTAGTTCGAAAACTTTCTCTTATCATTTTTCTTTCTAAGAAAGTTTCGAAATTGTCTTGTGATCAATGCTACATCTTCCACAAGATCGTCGTCACTGTCTTCATCATCGCCATTATCCTCGTCTTCAACTTGATGAACAGTTTTAAATGCCAAATTTTTCTTTGGCCTTTCTTCCTGATCTTGTTTTTCCATAGTGATCTCATGAGTCATTAGAGAACCGATGAGCTCCTCTAATGGTAATTTTGTGAGATCTTTTGCTTCTCGTATTGCTGTTACTTTAGCTTCCCAAGCTTTCGGTAGAGATCTGAGAACCTTACTTACAATATCTGCATTTGTGTAAGTTCTACCAAGAGCATGTAAACTATTTGTAATGCTAGTCATACGAGTAAACATACTTGTTATGGATTCATTTTGCAACATTTTAAATAACTCATACTGATGAACTAACATATCAATTTTTGATTCTTTTACTTGATTAGTTCCTTCGTGAGTTACTTCTAAAGTATGCCATATATCCCTAGCATTTTTACAAGAAGATATTCTATTAAATTCACTTCTATTTAATGCACAGTATAAAGTGTTCATGGCTTTAGCATCCATAGAAAGTAATCTTTTATCTAGGTCCGTATATTCTATCATGCTTTTTGGAATCTCAATACCATTTTCGGTTTTGAGTGGTCTATGAGGTCCATTTTCAATAGAAAGCCATAAATCAAAATCTATAGATTGAAGATATATAGTCATTCTAGCTTTCCAATATGCATAGTCATTACCATCAAAAAATGGTGGTCTAGATGTTGAGGCACCTTCATTTTGGAGATTGTAACTTGTAGTTGCCATTCTACTCAAAGTCTAAGCAAACTTAATAATTGAGAACCAGGCTCTGATACCAATTGTTATTCAAGGATTAAGGCAACTATACACCTAAGGGGGGGGAATTAGGTGTAAATACAATAATTATAGCAATTCTAAAATCAATTACTTTAAAGTAAAGAGATAAGAGAGAGAGATTGCTAACTCGGTTTTTAACGTGGTTCGGCAAGCCTACGTCCACGATTCAAGTACAAATTCGTACTTGAGTATTGTACTCTCTTACTAGTCCAAGTAACAAGATTACAAATCTCGCTTGATGAATCCACACCAAGACTTTAACACCACTTGAAGATATGCCCTCTTCAAGATTTTCCTTCTTCCCACTTGAAGATGTACCCTCTTCAAGATTTTTCCTTGGTGATGTTCCCTCACCAATATCAAGAGTTTTATACTCAACTCTCAAAGAGTATTACAATGATTGTTTTTGTAAAACAACAATACACTCTTAATAGTGTAGATATTACAAATGAAGATCTAAGATCTCTTTATCTCACTTGATAACACTTAGAATATTTGAAGGTGTTTAAGTGTAGTGAGAATGAGAAATACTCTTTGTGTTAAGATATGAAGGTTTAAACACAAATATGAGTATTAATGAGGATTGATGATATGAAGGTGTTTTTGCACTCTAATTGCCTCAATATCAGATATGAAAGTTGTGTTACTTAGTTTTGCAATTGAGAGGCCTATTTATAAGTTTCTAAAAGAAACTAGCCGTTTAAATGCAATCTGTCATATCAAACGGTCGACCGGTTCACAACGGATAACTCAAGCGGTCGACCGGTTCAGCTCGAAAGGCAATTTGTCTTCCAAGCGGTCGACCGGTTCACTTGGTAACCCAAGCGGTCGACCGGTTCATGCATACACCTCAAGCGGTCGACCGGTTCACAACGGATAACTCAAGCGGTCGACCGGTTCATGCAGAAACTCTATTTTGACAAATTATCTTTTCTGAATTTCTTGAACCGATTGATTATGACTTAAACCTATAATCATCAAACCCCTTTTAATGCATGCAATGTGAAGTGTGTGAGTTCATTTTAAGTTGTGCTATCAAGTTAGAAATTGAGATTTACATAATTAAAGCACTAAAATGAAAACTTCTTCTTTGTCTTCACTTGCTTGCATCTTGGACTTCTTGGAATGATTTCTTCGTGTACTCCATTATGCTTGTTGATGTATTCTTTGTATAATACCTGTTTATCGCTTAATCTCATTCAAGCATATTATTAGTCCATTTTCTTTTTATTGTTATCATCAAAATATATAAAACATATAAGTGTGACATTATATGTCAACATTATGCACACATGTGGTAGTTACTTGAGAGACAGCTATATTCTTGCTGCCCCTGGTTCACACTTCCTTTGTTCTTCAATTGCACAAATATTTTACTTTTGGTATCATAATCATCCTTATCAAAATTTCCATCTTCATCATCAATTCCTCTACTAGGAAGTTGATTCAACGTCTCCTAGAAAGGAGGAAATGGAACTATTGCTGCAAAAATTGGAGGGAGATTTGAAGGAAACATGCCATGAAAAGGACAAAGCATTGCAACAATTGGCCCGTCTCAAACAACATTTGTTGGAAAAGGTTGCTATTCCTAAAATTGCCATTTCTTATTGTAATTTCACATGGCTTCATTACTTTATTGCTTTGATTTGTTGCTGACTTTTGCTTATTTTTCAAGTTCAAATCAACAGTTCTGATATGCTGCACCATAAAGTGCTCTCTTTTATAAAACTGGCATGACCTTAGAGATGTAAATGACCAACTGTACTATAATAAATAAGAAAGATAAGAAATTATGGTTTTGGAATCACTGCTTTACCTATTTTACAATTTTGGATCATATTACAACAAAACTTCATGATAAAGAATCTAACCAGGCACTATCATTATGAGTTGATTGTTTCTCTTCAGGAGTTCTAGAGATACTTTGATATGCTAGCTCATAAATAAATTCAACTCCATTTACAGGAACTGAGAACATTTCAACTTGTCAAAGTTTCCAACTATAGCATGTGGCAAACATTATTTGATGGTTTATCGTCTGGAATCTTTTGGAGATACATTGATATTTTAGTAAATTCAAATTTCCATGCCAAAATTGATTCTTCAAATTTCCATGCCAAAGCTTATGCTGTCTGAACTCATATCTGCTGCATCAATTTTGCTTTGTCCAAACATGACTTGAAATAGCCACTCCATATATGATATTGGCTTGGTATTATCTTTGTTGTTTTGATCTTGTGATCCTTTGCATGTTATTGAAGTAAATGAGGCTATCGAGTTCCCTGTCCTTAAAAACTTTTGCTGTCTAGGAATCTGAAGAATCGGAAAAAATGGATGAAGACAGTAAGATCATTGAAGAACTCCGTCAGAGTAATGAATATCAAAAGGCTCAAATATTACATTTAGAGAAAGCTTTAAAGCAGGCAATTGCAGGCCAGGAGGAGGTCAGGATGATGAACAGCAATGAAATCCAGAAGTCCAAGGAGATGATTGAAGATTTGAATAAAAAACTTGCAAACTGTATGAGCACAATAGAATCAAAAAATGTTGAACTTCTAAATCTTCAAACTGCTCTCGGGCAGTATTTTGCTGAAGTTGAAGCGAAGGTAATCGTTGCTTCTGTTTCCTACAGGTTATGTTGGATGTCTTGCAGTCCATTTTTTTTAACTATTGTTCTTGCTCTTATTATTATTGTTGTTGTTGCATCAGGAATATTTGGAGCAACAGTTGGCTTTGACAAGAGAAGAATCAGCTAAGCGTTTTCAACTTTTGAAAGTATGGCCTCGCCTCCTTATTCCAAGTATTATTAGTTTTCTAAACCTATAATTTTAAAATCGTCAAACTGCTCAGATTACTTCAGACCAGACAATTCATTTATGTTCGTGAAAATCCTTAATTTTCTTATGTATAATATTTTACTATTATGAACTTATTGTGATGTGAATATCTGTCTTCATAACTGTGTAACTGGAATTTGATGTATTATGAGCATTGTTGAATTATCTTTTAGAGGAATGTTCTTCCATGAATGTACACAGTCTATGAGACTGGATGCTCTTCCATGAATTTACAAAGTCTATGAGACTGGATGTTCTTCCATGAATGTACAAAGTTTATGAGACTAAGGGCTTCCATAACTTTTTGTATTGTTAGATTGATGTGATATGGCATGTGCACAACCTTATCTACTGATGGGGCATTTGAATGTTGTCATTGAGTTTTCTCTGTAAGTTTTTTTTATTCAAGAAGAAAATGCTCGTATGCTGTTCAAAGGCAAGTGTTCAAATTCTTGTCTAGGTGTTTCTATTATAATATGCATTTTGCAGCATCATTACAACTTCTTAGTTTTTCGACATGAATAAAGTTTCTGTTCTTTAAGGTTTTGCAGTCTTGTACTTGTGAGACACTGTCATGTGCACAACCTTATCTACAGGCTGTGCATTTTGTCATTGAACTTGTATGATTAATTTTAAAAAGAGAATTCAATTAACACTGTATTTTACCCTCTTTTGTTTTGAAGTACTTCTAGTATACTCTTGTTTTAATATGCATTTGCAACATCATTAAAGTTTTGCTAAGAATGAAGGTGCTGTTGTATTTTTCAGATGAGTACTGCTTTTAGCCAAAGCATGTTTTATTGCTTTTGCTGACATGGAAAGCTAATGGTTTATTTTATTTTGTAAAAGTTCAATTTACCCATTTTTTGGAGAGTGATACACCTTGATTTCTTCAGGAAGCAGAGATAGGGACACAGGAATCAAAGAGGGAGAAAGAAGAAATTTTAGCCAAGCTTTCAGAAGTTGAAAGGAAGTTTGCAGAAGGGAAGAGCAGAGTGAATAAGCTTGAGGAAGACAATGCAAAACTTCGTCGTGCTGTTGAGCAGAGTATGAGCAGACTCAATAGGATGTCCATGGATTCTGATTTTCTTGTTGACAGGTTAGCCTGCTCTGTGGGTGACTCTTAGTTTGGGTTATTGTTTTGTGTTCCAGTCTACTATGTTTTTATACACGGGTTACATCATAGTTACAAATTAGTGTGATGGCTTGTACCATGTATCCATAGTTGGAATTGGAAGTTATACATGGGTCGCAGTCTATAATGTATGACTGGCTTTTATTGCAGGCGCATTGTGATTAAATTACTAGTGACCTACTTCCAGAGAAATTACAGCAAAGAGGTATGAATTTCTCAGTACAATTGAACAGGATAAAAAAATAACAAAGAAAAAAAGATAATCTCATTCTTTCAATGTTCTGTTTGTTGGCAATATTTAGGCCCTGCTATACTATGCAGGTAGATTGTTGTTTTCATATTCATTTAGGAGCTTAACCACTAATACATCTAGAAATCCTTATCCATCTCTTCAAGAAGGAAAACTTTAACTTACATAAATCTCTCTTTTTTTGCTGGAGAACCCTTTGGTTGAAGGCCATCTCAAGTTCAATAGATCAAAGAATCCATATTGTATCACTGCTCTCACGTAGCATTGCTATTTAAATTGTTAGAATGATTATTGCTTCTGGTTTCTCATCCCTTTGGTAAGTCCTGTCCAATTTGACATAGCTTATACTCTAGTTTTGTATTGTGGGTTCCAGGTTTTGGATCTTATGGTTCGAATGCTTGGGTTCTCGGATGAAGACAAGCAGAGAATAGGTGTAGCTCAGCAAGGTGGAAAAGGTGTTGTTCGTGGGGTTTTGGGGCTACCTGGTCGCCTAGTTGGTGGAATCTTGGGTGGAAGTGCAGCTGGTGTTCAAATGAATTTGGCATCCGATAACCAGGTTGGTTTTTTTCTCCATTCCTGATGTTTAATAGCTGATCTGTAAGATGATGCTATGGGCCTTTTTGATCTTCATGTACAAGTAGCTCTGTTCTGTTTCCACTCCTTTTTGTGGTGTTTCTTACAGTGTGCCCTTTGCATCCTAATAATCTGGGTTGTCATTTAGACTAGTGGCAGACTGCTCAAGCCCTGCTCAGCTGCGTGATTTTGAGCTTTTCATTGAGCTGATGTTAGTGAAACTTGAACAGGAAGTTAGCATTTACACCGGGATGGATCCATCTATCCACTTCCCTATTACTAATTTGCTGCAAGAACCTAGTAGCCTCCCCTGTAAAACGTATCCTGATCTGAATTCACTCAGAACTGAAAGTTTGGTTCTTTGCATTCTATGCATCTTTCTCTGTACTGTTCCATCGAGCGAAGACCATCTACTTATTAGAACGGTTGAGTGACTAACAGAAAATAGTTGTTGGGTTTGGTCACCGTGACCCAGGATGCTGCTTTGTAGTCAAGACTTGACAGTAAAGTCTTTGCCCTTTTGTTTTTAGTGGTGGGGTGTGTGGGTTCTCGGACACTAGCATAGGCCTATTTGGCAAATGACATTCTACAGCCTCTAGTGAGGCATCAACAGCGCATGCATGAATTTAGCTATCAGGACAGGATTTTTCCTTTCCGTTTAAAGATAATCATCTGTCTCAGTATCATTGTTGGAAGTGCATATTTTACTTGGAGAGAAGTGCAATGAAAATGCAATTTCACATCGAGCATATGTTTCTCCAGTCCTTTGCAGATATGTGGGTTGATTTTCTTCTCAAGGAAACTGAAGAAAGGGAAAAGAGGGTATCCGGGCAAGATACAGATAGACCCGATGAAGATTCTCAAGGAAGGAGTCCAAATACTACTGGGGTTGGTTCACCCGTGCCCAACCATGGAACTAGCACACCTGCTTTATCTGGACCAAATCTTTTCCCAGCTCAAAATTATGGTTCTCTAGCCCCTCGAGGAAATTCGCCGCCATTTGCACATGCTGATTCCGAATTCTCAACAGTTCCTTTAACATCCTTGGACAACCCTTCTCGGATTTCAAGACTGCTCACAAAACATTGATAATGTGTTAATTATTATGTAATTAATCAAAGGTATAGATTGCTCGTTGCTGTTGTATTCTGTTCAATCAATTCTTTCACAGTGAAATGAAAAGGCGTCAATTTACCCCAAATAGCTATCTGTGGTCATTCTCCAACTAATCATGTCAGCACGTTGTCAGATAGTACTAATAACAGTTCAATCTCTCCATCTTTAATGGCTGAATGCAATATTCATTCCTTCTTCATCTAGTGCAAATGTTAATTGCCATCCAACCTCAGCCAGTTGAGATGTCCAAAAATCCATTATGCTTCACAAAAAATTTGTTGATCTCTGCAGTTTGAGCTGTCTAACTTGGAGCAGCACCTGTAAAACCACCTCTGAAAGGAATTTGGATGTCTGATGGGAATTTGGATGTCAGATGAATGCTTGCCAAATCGTACGTACATATTAGATGCTGGTCTTACAGATTTAATGAAGCAGCCAGCGAGGTGGCCGCCCGCCAAATTCTGCACTCGACTTCGCTTTCCCCTCACCTCACTTGTGCCGGGCCACCACGCACAAGTTTACACGCAACATCACGAACAATACCCTGTTAGCTTGACATGTCAGATGCCAGCTTACCACGCAATGGCTATCTAATCTGACCAAACAGGTCGGCTAATCTAACAAAACACAGGTTAAATTCCACTCCAGTTTAGGACTGCAGTTAAACCGGATTTTCATCGAATTTTAATTATATTTTTTCAAAATATTTATAATATGCTGATATTAAAATATATAAAAATATTATTTTAATATGCTTTGTATCAAAAGTACTAAAAATCCAAACAATTCAACATTGCAAATTGTTTATATGCATTTTAAAAATTAAAAAAAAATATCTTTTACTTAAAATTAAAAAAATATATGGTTTATATATATCAACATCAAAAATAATTTTACTAAAAAATAAAAAACATCATTAAAATAAATTTCTATATAAAAAATATTTTAAAAACATCCAAACTCCTAAATATTCCTTTCAGCCTCGCACGCAAATCCACTTTCCCCCACCCCCCAGCATCTACTTTGTTTTTTGTTGCAGTCATGAGGCAAACACATGACACGAATATCAGAAAATACCGTGAGCAAATTGTCCGAAACATAAAAGAAACTAATGTACATTGAACTCATCAAAAGCCACCGTTAAGAGGGGTTCCATAGGATTACAGATTAAACCTACATCTTCAAAATTAACCCCATGAAAGACAATTCATTCAAAATGCAACCCAAACAGTTTAAAACAATTTGTGGGGTGAAGAACAAAAGGAATCCCTAACAAATCATGGGTGAAGCAATCACAGCCTGCAAACACCCGATTGCCCACTGTTTTGCTCGAAACACAACAAGCAACCGAACTAAACTTTCTTGGCTTTCAAAGCGGCCAGTGGGATCTTGCTCAGAACCTTAGCATCGAAGACCGCATATTGCTTTTTGATCTCAATCATTGCCTTCTCTGCCAAGGGGTCAATTTTGTCCTCGAACTTCTCATAGAGAACGGGTACAGAGTGTAGCAAAATGAAGCCTGTTAAAATCATTGGAAAGTTTCAGTATATAATATCTACGCAAGTTAAACAGACCGCATTAAATCAACTTCGAAGGTCATACATATATAAAACAAGGTCAAGAAATGGCACCAACTCCCCACAATTGACATGACCCACAATCCAGCGATAACCTGACATGAATACACACCAGCAATTTTAGGAATCACAATGTGAACCAAAAGCAATAATCCAACCCGATATAATTAGTCAGAGAAGGCAAAACATGAACACCAGAAATGATACTATTGATCAAATAATGCAGAACTCGACAGCAATAAATCTCAGATCCATATGTAGCAGTAATGAGAATTATTCTACTGAAATCAAAATAAAGCAGAAGTATCAGATGATCTACTTCAAATACTGGGTGGACCTGTAGAAATAGAAGTGATGAGATATACAAGAAACATACAATGAGAAACTTCTTCAAGTCTTTTCCTGCGGCAATACTGCGCAAGACCACAAATGCACCGTTAATCTCAACACACAGCGCTGAAGCAACCTGCAGGACTGGTTCCTCTGGAATATGAACTTGTGGGATGCGAGGAGGACTCCTATAAAACAACATCGGAAAGAAAATCACAAACAGCCCATTCCGAGCCATCAGTTGTCAATACATCCACCAAAATACACGGATCCCTAAACCAGAAAAGGAGCTAAGAAGCTCAAGGATGAGAGAACATTACTTTTTGATAAAAGAGTGAGCATTAGACCAGAGGAACATGAGTGCAAGAGAGAGTATCAAGATATGGCACACTAGAGTAAGCAGGTTGTATTCGGCCAACTCAAAAAGAACCCAGATTGCTGTCGCAAAACCAAGAACACCAGCTGAAACCTTCTTGTTCCTCCACAAGAACACATCAGCAGCTGAACAAAAAAAAAAAGAGAAAATCTGAATCATTCTAGTCTCCACTGGTAACAGCTAAAATAATAGACAAACAAAATTAAGCTAAGTAAATAATTTTAAAATAAAATGGATAAAAATGAATTAAAAAAAAAACATGAAAGTTTAACTAATAGAGCTGGTTTTAAGTGACCTACGCTTTCCACCACCGAGAACATGATGAAGAGGTTTTTCTCTACCAAACAAACGCCAAATCTTTTCCTTCACCGATTCGGAAGTATTCGATTTCTTCTCTGAATCGGACTCCGAATCCGACGACGACGACGACGATTCGTGATGAATTTTCTCCGTGACCGACTCAATCGGATTCTCAGATTGTTCCGCCATTGTAATCTGGATCCTCCAAATAAAAAATTTAAAATTTTCAGTGATCTACGGCGCAAGAAAAAGAGATACAGACACAGAGGCGATTGATGAAAAGTGAGGAAGTAAAAGGAAAGCAAGTGAGGGTTATTTAAATCGTGGTTGTGGGTCCGAGCCTCAAGTTTGGAGTCTACGAACCTGGTGCTTTGGTTGAAATGGAAATGAAAAGAGTGAGTTGACGGTGTTAAGTTTGGGAGGTTCGAGGAGTCACGTCGTTAAGTGAGAGCTAGGGGGGTTTGCTTTCATACGTGTAGACAATGAAGGACGGTGGTGGATGGGATGTTAGTAAAAGGCATAGACACGTGTCCGTTATATAGAGGGTGATGTGGGAATGGACGGCTGCTACTTTTTGGTGGGCAAGTAGACTGAAAATAATAGTGGGCTCCACGTTGGCCTAACGTGCGTCTTTTTTAGAAAAATACTAGGCATGTCACATGATATACTGTGGATCCATGTTTTTTCTCACAAAACTTTAGTATTTTTTTCTTAGAAAACAATGACTAAATCTTTTTTAAAAATTAATTGTCTGAGTTATAACATTAAGATTAATAAATTTATTTTGATTTAATTATATAATAGAAAAAATATAATAGTATTAATCATATTATTTACTTGTGTTGTTATTTTTATTATGCCAAGAGACATGTAATGTGTTGTTTTAGATATATATATTACTAACTGCTTTTTAGATGATATATTTGTAGTTATATATAACAAAATGTCAGCAAGAATGGGATATGAATGATTTGATGAATTGAAAATATATATCTCTCCTTTTATTATTTTTCTTCTTCTTTCAGAACTTATGACCTATATTGTTCCAATTGATATTAATGATAAAATTAAAACATTAACTTATCATCAAAAAAATAGTATTGGATATCATCTAGGTTGATGCTCATCTTATTTTTTTTATTAATATGGGTGTCCGAGTCAGACTACATGCTCATCAATGAATTAACATCTTTCTTTAGACGATAAGAACCTGTTTATCTTGTAAGGAGGGCAAGCTAAACACGAGATAGTACTAAAACCAGACGTGATTTCTCTTGACTTTAATGGTAATGATGTTTATAAATAGTTATATAAATATAATCAATACTTTGATATGGAAGATATTGAAGATCACAAGAAACTTAAATTGACATCTTAAAATAAATAAGAAAATTAAACAACAAAGCTATACATATCAAAATCATTAAAATTAACATGTCTTAAAAAAATAGTTTCAAATCCACTCAATTTCCCTGGCTAAAATTAAATATATCGATATCTCTAGTTTAGAAAACATCTCCAATTATTTTAATTGACGTTTTTCACTATAGATTCTTTTAGCATCCACCTCGCATTTTTACACAGGTCAAATCCGATCAAAACAACATAAGTAAAAAGCTTCAAATAACAAAATCATATATTTCAAATTTATTTAAATCAAAAAATAAAAATAAAACCATCATGCCTTGAAAAGGAAAATTAGATTTAAAATCCATTCATTTTTCCTCCACTTTTGTTGAATCAAATACAACTCTACTTATATTTTGACAAATTAAAAATCTTAATTATTTTAAAAAAAACTAAGAATTGTAAATACAAACCCACAGCAAGGTTTATCAAGAAAATCCACAACTATTTAAATATAAGGATATCAATGGGCGAAAATATTAAACATTAACTAATGGAAAAAAAAAACTTGATTAATAAACTATCGAAAGTTGAGATAAATAATAAAAATAAAAACGCAGCCATTCAAATAGAGAAATAAAATAAAAATACAGTTACTTAATTAGAAACAAATTAAAAAGTCCACTCACTTGACAAACATGCCATCATCCCACGTGTTAACCCAATGAAAACTCTTGACTGGAAAAAATAAAAACAAAAAAGAAATTCAAGCACTCGAACAGCAAAAATAAAAAGTTGAGAAGAATTGAGAATGGACGTCGTCGGCATCCTGTATCTGCCAAGCAGTCTTCCATTAAATTTGCTGTTTCCTGAGCCATGCAGAGTGCATTGCTCAAAGCCATTAATTGCAAGACATCCCACATGATCAGGAACTATGAATCTGCTGGCGTGCTCGTTCTCAAGCCTCCTTAGTGTTGTAATGAAATAATTCTTCAGGGACCAATTAGGTCTACATGCAACTGCAACCAAGTCATCCGAAGATCAAGCAACTATGAAAGCATACCTTATAAACACCGTCACGAATGAAAAACTGGTAACTGTGAAAGGCCTCTGTCAGCTCTCTTCTTGTTAATCGACAAACCACCTGCCACCCTTTCTTTGCTATACCCAGGTTTAATGACTTAAAAGATATAATCAAAAAATTTATTTTTTACTGTAATTTCTAATACATTGAAGCACGCGATGATGTAGCTGGACTACAAAGCAGCAAAAAATGCGTGCACAAAAAGCTCAGAAGAACACAGACCTCGAGCTGTGTTTATAGATTTGGAATAACATTATGAATTTACATAAAATGGGAGAATTCCACTTGGAAATCGTATATAAAGGTTCTTGATCGCAAAAAAAACAAGAAAAAAACCCAAGACAATATGAAAGAGCAACTTACCTCACAACTACAGCCTCCGTGATAGGTTCAGCTTGCACAACAAGTTCTGGTTTAATACAGAACATAATGAGCAGAAATTTTCTAGCCATTGAAGGTGAAAAATCATGCCAAAGAAACCACAAACTTGAAGGGACAGTGTGTGAGGTCCATAGCTTTGCCACTTTACCACCTAAACTGAGATCGATGGTGACAACTCCAGTTTCACTTGAAGAAGCTTCGACCAGTACGTACGTAGTTCAACTTGTCTAAGCAGAGGTTGCTGCAGTTCCAGCACAACAAACCTGCCTTGTCTTTAACTCTTACCGGATACTGAAAAGAACAAAAATAACATGAAATATTAATCAAATTAGTAGCTTTATATAAGTTTCAACATTTTTATGCACCCTCTCGTCAATGGACTGTATTAATGCTACCGCGTACAGACACAGATGCACATCACGGATGCTGCGCACTGTACGAGTGTTAAAAATTAATGCTAGTTGATGGTGCATGTGAAACTACATGTTAGTGAGAGTACTGGGCATGACAGGTCAACTTATGAATCTGTTTGAGAGGTCGTTTGAAATGTTATTTTCTCTTTTTATTTTGATATTTTTAAATTATTTTAATATGCTGATATCAAAAATAATTTTTAAAAAATAAAAAAAATATATCATTTTGATATATTTTTAAATAAAAAATATTTTCAAAAGCAACCACAATCACCCTCCAAACAGGCCCATAAATCAGCTCCAGCTCAGTTTATTTTAAAAAATATATGATTTTCGTCGGCCGGTTACTATTGAGGTAAAAAAAAATTAGGGTTGTGCTAAAAGTAAAATATACACTAACTATTAAAAGATATTAAAATGGATACGCTAGCAATGAACATATGAAATTAAAAAAAAAATGATGAATTGACATGGAAGTAAGAGGTTATGAAACTTTAATTGGTTGATTGGTTCGTAACATCCAGCAAAATCAATTGATTTTTATATCTAAAAATTTGATGGTCCGCATAGGGACTCAATATCTACCAGAGACAAAACATCCTCTGCAGACTCGTATGATAATTTGAGAATGATTCAATTGTTGTATCAAAAAATATAGGTTTTTGTGTAATTATTCTAGTCTGATGTGGCAAAAAAATTAAAAAACTATTTCGACAGAACTTCTCTATTTAAATAAAACACATCAATATTAAAAATATCTTTTTTCATGGCTAAAATATGACCATCACAATTTTCTCTATTCTCCCTTTTTTAATACAAAGACTAACAAAACAAAACAATGGACCAAAAACAAAAGGAACTGTGGAGTGGGAGAGAGAAAAGTCGGTGTTTTAAAAAGAATCTTTTCACGTGTTTTTCACTCTGGACACTATATTTTGCTGTGTGTTACACTTTGGTTCTTTCTATTTTAATTGTTTCTTTCCATAACAAATTTTAATTAAGAAACTGGCCAAAAACAATATTTTGGTCATAAGAGAATACAATCAAGAAAACCCTTGTATTTTTTATAAACATACTTTGTATTGTAATATGTGATTATATTTGGTACGTATAAGAGATTTAAATACACCATATTTATATCTTGGTATTTTGATCATTCTAATTTCCATCATATAATTTAAACTAACTTAATTTATAATAATAAAGTGAATAATGTCTTGTAAGGTTTTGATATTCTTACAAGATATGTACGAATAATATTTATATAAAAATATAATATTTTAATATTCTATTTAAGATTCTTATAGAGCATGTAAAATAAACATTAAAAACCATATTAATATTTTTATTTTTAGCTTTCCCTCCTTAAAAGAAGAGGAGAGAAAAGGCACAAAGATGGGCTACTGTAACTGTACATGTGGGGATCTTTGGCCCGGACCTGCTGCCTGCAATTGAGGAACATCCCGGCTCCAAATCAAATGAAAAGAGAGAATATTGAGTAGTCGGCTCCCCTCACCCGAAAGCTGGAGATGGCATCTGGGGACATTTCTGTAATTAACAAGCCTCACATATTATAATTGGGGAAAAAAGTGACTAACGAACCAAAATGCTATGATAGTTAGATAGATTTGTGTTTTTCTTTTGATTTTTCGAGTTTGTATCTCAGAAATTCAAACTAATATAAAAAAAAATAACATAAAAAATATATCATTGTTGAACACATCAAATTGTTATAAGGGTACTTTTAAAAATATACAGGTTGAGAATGCAGTTCATCGTCCATAGGAAAAAAAAATATATTAGCAAAGCAAAGAACAATCTTTATATTTTAGAAAAGAACAAAGCTTAGGTGTACGGGTAGCATCATCTACTTTTAAAATTTTTAGAAGGTGTTTGACTTATTTTTTGAAATGTTTTTTATTTAAAAATATAACTAAATAGTATTATTTTTTTTATTTTTTTAAAATTATTTTTGATATCATCACATCAAAATAATATAAAAAATAATAATTTGAAACAATATTTAAAAAAAAAAAGTTGAAACGCGAAAACAAACAATTATAGTTACACTTGTTCATTATATTTTATCCATTACATGATTTGTTTAATTAAATATTATTTTAAATACAAAAAAAACGCAATCTTGACATTTAATAATTGTTATGTAATGTGTGAATGTTCATGTCATTGCTTAACAAACATATTATAACCACCATACAAATACTTTATTGTGCAGGACGGAAAAAACCAAATAAATACTTGATAAAATCAAAGATCAGTCCTTAATTGTAAAAACTAAATAAGTGTAGGTACTCAAAATCACATTGTCTATATCGTATTTTTTTGAAATTTTAAAAGACAAAACAATTAACAGAAGGTGAGTGGACAAGATTGTGAATAAAACTTGGTAAAAGGAATACAAATGAGCAATCAAAATAAGCATCGAGGATAAAAGTGACGCCCTTCTGGGCCTCGAGAGGGCACCATCATCCAATTTAAACAGACAGACCGTGCATCTTTTTCAGAGTTGTTTTCAGTACGAACAGAATTTCGGAAAACCCCTTTCATCTTTGCTCTGCAACTTCAAAATTTTATTGGTTGTCCAGTCAGAGTCACGTTAATGAGGTCTGGCCCATTGGATTGAAAAGAATGCAAGAATTTAGATGTATCGAAGCCTGTAGATGTTTGCATCACATCAGAAACGAAAGGGAATGTCTAAATCTACTGCGGGGTACAATGGTTTCAATGGTTGTCGAATGTCCAGATATCAACCACGCAGGACTGTAAAATGTAAAGATAAATAGAATAAGTTAAACGGAAATACATGAATATAATGTCCTCGTAGATCTTTTAGCAAGGACTCAAGGAGGAAGCCAAGTAAATTGGAGAGCCCGGCCGAGTCAAAAACCAGAAAAATTCAGCTTCGGCATTTGTGTTGTTCGGCGGCTTCTCTGGCACAGCAGAAAAGAACACTTCTCAATCATAAAAAATAAAACCTGGGAGGGCAAAATCTATCAAGAAACTTGTTCTGCGTAACAAATCCAGAGTATTATCAAAGAATAGAAGCCGTTGATTTATAGTCAAGAGGTACAAGTCCCCGAAGAGCAATCATTTCATTAGAAGGTGTACCAAGATTAATAGTTGCTGAGACTTTTGGGAAACTGAACTCTCTCTCATTCATGCTGCAAAAGTCCCAGTTCCTACACTGAAATCCAATCCGATTCTGATCTTTCCTGGTTGATGTTAATAGCTTCAGGTATCAGAAAATCTGTTGTAAGATTCATCTCAGGGTCAGAATCTACTTGTTTGATCCATCTTGGCATTCCTCGTCCGAGAGATTGAAGCAATCTGCACACTTAAGGAATTACTTGCCGGCTGTATTAGCTAGCAAGGCAAGCGAAGTTTTTGCATCTGTACCAGCTCCATTGGACTTTTCGATTGCCAGGTAGCTTCCTCATGGACTCGTTTATGAGTAATGGCTTGGAGTATAGCTGCGGGGCCTTGCTAAGCACCTCCTCCTTGGCAATGGATCGCATCCATGAACCAGCAGCCTTAGAGCAAGTTTCTAATCGTCTCTGCAAATTTCAGATGGGAAGATGCCCAAATTACTTTCGAGCAATTATATTAGCATCAGTAGTTCATCGTACTCAAACTCCAACCAGTTATGAAATAGGAAAAGATCCAAGGGGCCATTTGTTAAGAAGTACCTGAAACTTGGAGCTGAATGAAACCTTTGGAGGCAGGAGGGGGCAGAGTGGGGGAGAGATGAGTTTGACCAGAGGTCTTCATATACTTTAACTATTTAAAATTTGCTTAAAAGCTGGGTTTGGAGAAATCTTGAGAATTGAGTCAGGAGTTTTCTTTTCTTTTCTTCTTCTTAATTTTATTATTATGATGATGATGATGATGATGATGATGATGATGATTTTATTGTATTATTGAGTTCTGGGCTTCTTGGTAATATTTTCTAGGCACTCTGCTTAAATATATTGAGATTGCCCTAATATTCATTCCATCCTAGGGTGATGATTATTTTTCTATAGAAATCGTGTTTCATGTTTATTTTTGAAAATAAAATTTTATGTTTTTAGATTATTTTAATTAATTTTAAACTAGATTTGTAGTTAAAGTTGGCTACAATGAGAGTCTCAATTTAAACTAAAAAATAGAACCAGTAAAAGACAAGGAGGTAGAAGTGGAGGACAAGAATAGGTTTGCTTTTTTGTACTTGGAAAATTAGACTACACTCTAAGCACGCCTAAAATGGTCGCGGGATTCAAGTGCTTCTCTTTCTTATGACATTTTCTTCCGATACATATCCCCACGCTACATTTTTTGTTAGACTACCAGATTCTCGCACGTCCATGTGTATGACTCGTGAATCATCGTGAAATAAAAAGGAAAAGAACGAAGAGAGAAGCACCGGATGCGAAATTCAACGAAAATCTGTGCTTAAAAATTGAAGTTTAGGATTTCTGAAAATCGGAGAGAATACTTTATTGAAGTAGAAAGTTTCGGAGATTGGTTTTGTATGGAATGTGAGTGGAGTAACCAAACAGAAGTTAAATAGAACACGACAAGAAAAAAGAATCAGAAACATCTTGCAATCGATGAAAAAGTCAATCATTGTTACAGTGAGGTAAAATTCGAAGGAAACAAACAAAAATAACACACCAATTCTTAGACTGCATTGGGAAAAAAAAAACAGTTCAGGCTCAAATGATTTTCCTGACCTTTCATTTTAGAACAATCACAAATCAGTGAATCCAATTCCACTACTCCCTTTTCAAAACCCAAAAATTTACAGTTCTCCATTTCCAAACACAACCCGCCACTCCACGGTCCACACCCAAACCAGATCAAACCAAAATCACCTTCTCCTCCGATCCGCTGCGTACTGCGAAAAAGGCACGACCTCCGACAACGGTGTAGACAGCGGAGTGGGCAACGGTGAGTTCCGACAAACGGGACACGACCCATTAAGCTTGAGCCAAGCATCAAGACAAAGCAAGTGAAAATAATGCCTACAATCAGGCATCATTCTTAACATCTCCAAATCTTTATACTCACACAAACAGATCGAGCAAGTATTACAAAAATTATTGGTTCTTTCACTGAACCCAACATCTCTACTGAACTGGAATTTCGGGTACGAGTTGATAACAGACTGGTGCAGACCAACAGCAGCGCTTTCTAAATCACGCTCCTGCTCTTCATCGTCTTCTGCAACGAAAATAATGCGAGGAAGTATTATGCCATCCGCTGTGGAGTTCGAATAACTATTGCTGTTGTGAGAGTTGCGAGAGCGATGGCGGGTGGCTCGACAACATATGTAAGAAGCAAGGAGAACAGTGGAGAGAAGCACGAGAAAGAAAAGGGCTATGGCTATGGAATAGCCAAGGCCAAGGTTGGTGAGGTAATTGGTAGAGGGAGGGGAGGTGGCGGTGGCGGAGAAAGTGGAGGGGATTGTGGGGGTGGACATTTGGGTTTAAAGAGGGATTGGGAGTCCATTTGAGGGGCGAGAAAAGAGAAGGGTATGGGGATCAGGGGAGATTGTTTTTAGGGAAGGTGGGTGGATTTTCCAGCTGCTGCATTTAATACAGGGTTTGGAAACAGAGGGGGGCATTTAGTATGTGCGGAAGTGGAGAGATCATGGGCTTCGGGCCTTGTTTTTGCCCGGGAATTAGGGTTTTTTTCTTTCTTTTCAATGGAGATTCATGAACGCTGGCTGAGTGTTGAACCGGTAACAAATCTGTGAAGTGGGTTGTTAAGGTTCCAAGTTGATGTGAAGGTTCTTGTTAAATTCCAGCATGTGAGAATATTTGGCTGCATTTGCAAAACTTTATGACTCCTGGGAACCAGATTTGACACTTTATTTTGCTTTTCCATTGGAAGAAAATATTCGCGGGTTTTAAACTTATGTTTGTTATTGTATTTTAAATAAAAAAAATAATTTTGAATTAAAAAAATAATTTTTTAAGATTATTTTAATGGGTTGATGTTAAAAATAAAATAAAAATGATTTTTTTTTTAAAATAAAAATAACTTTGAAAAATAACAACGGTCTAATTTGTTTTTAAATTGAACTGCAGAAGGGCTTGCTAAAAATAGATAAATAAAAAGGGCGATGCTTCCTCTTCTATAATTCATCAAATGTGAGTGATATTAAAATTAATAAAAAAAAAAAATCAGCAAGCCATGGAGAATTCACTGTTTCTTCGAATACAAATCATTATTCGCTAATGGTATCTTTTTTCCCTTCCAGTAAACAAATAATTAACTTGTTATTGTGGTAAAATACACTTTACCGCCGAGTTTATTTTTCATTAAAATATCTTTTAATTTTTTTTTAATCCACAATATAAAAGCTGTTACACCGGAAACAATTTATTTAAGAAAATTGATATTGAATAATTTAAAAAAATACATTTTAAAGGCACATTATAAAGACTAAATTATCTTTTTTTTTTAATATTTCTCAAGCTCTTACTCTTGCTTTTTTGTCATTTCAAAATGAATTTTTAATTACTATCAAGTTGATTTGGAGAAGATTTCATTTTTTGATAAATATAAATATTATTCAAAATAAAATAAAAAGTTGACACGTGCAAGATATGTGTCAACGGGTGGACGATGTTATGCTATTGGGGCGACACATGAGTAGTCATCCGTCTCTAAAGTCTAAACACCATCCTATGCAATGATGTTGGAAGCCATTCTAAGATCCGGTTTGTTATTATGTTTTAAATGTATTTATTTTACAGGAAAAAAATTGTTTTTATTTTAAATTGAGTTTTTAATGTTTTATATTATTTTAATATATTCATGTCAAAAATTATCTTAATACAATTTTAAATAAAAAATATTTTTTAAAATTTTCTCAATCTCAAATATGCAGTGAATTTGGACTGCCATCTTTTTTATGGTGTGACATGTGATGTAGTAGTTGACTTCGGTGAATTCTTTTCTCATTCTTTTCCTTGCTAAATATAGAGGCGTTATTTTACTTGTTTTTTTTTATATTTAGTCTGGTCATCATTCTTTTTGTATTTTTTTTTCATCTTTCTATATTAATTTATTTTTTATATTCAATTTTATTTAAAATTCTTTCGATCATTGTTTGTTTTATTTTTTTAATTGAATTTCTATTTTAATTTCATCTCTCAACATTTAATTTAAAAATATTTTTCATATCAAATTTAGTTCTCACTATCTCAATTGTTAGATCTCTTATTTTGGATCCTTTTTCATTGCATTTTTTCTCTATTCCACCCAGAGTTGTCGGTTTCATTCTGTTCCGGCTGGAATGCTCCATTCCAGTAAAAAAAACGGCACAAAACGGAGTGGTTTTTGCCCCGTTTTCTATTCCGGAATGCACCAGGAATATTTTGGTTGTTCCGTTTCGGAATGTAAAAAAAAAAAAAGCAATCAATCCATTTAAGAAGCCCCGTCCCCGGCACCTCCAAATTCCCAATTGATATTTTTTCTCCAAACTGAAAAACTGAAATCCCTAACCCACAACGAGCGACACCACCCACCCAATTGATTATTCTTCACTTCTTCTTCCCCAAAGCTCTTCCCGCGATAGCACCACCTTCAGGCTTCACCAGTTCTGCATTTCATCTTCTCCAAAACTCAAATCCCTAACCCACGGCGAGCGACACCACCCAATTGATTATTCTTCACTTCTTCTTCCCCAAAGCTCTTACTGCGATAGCACCACCTTCAGGCTTCATCAGTTCTGCACTTCATCTTCTCCAAAGCTCTTCTCACGGCGGCAAGCCAGCAACCCCATCATTTCTTCTTCTCCACAGTACTTCACACAGGAATTTCTTATATTACTTGCTTTGAAGTATACTCTGCGATGTTTTCTTATATTACTTGCCTGACAACATTGGAGTGGCTCGTTGTTTGTAACTTTGTAAAGATGAGAGGATTTGAGGGGTTAGGCAGCCTAACTTAGGCTGTCTTCGGGAATTATTTGAGAAACAATAATTTATTGTTTATATTGGTGCTTTATTGATGTAGGATGATAAGAATTTGGGATATAAATTATAAAGTGAATATAAGTTTTTCGCAATTGATGTATGGATACTTATGGATTTAATGATGTATGCCCATGCTATGCTTATGTATGGATAATTTGAAGTTAAATTATCTTGAATTTAAATTTTATTTATTAAATATATATATATATATATATATATAATTAATTAATTAATTAAATATGAACAGTACGAATCCGGAACGGCACGCCGGAAGACACCGAAACCGAAACGTTCCGTTCCACTAAAAAAACCGGAATGGATTTTACAACTTTGATTCCATCCTCTTTATATTTTGTTGTGCTCCGCTCTTTTTCAAAGTTTGCTTTTAACACGAAATTAACAAGTTAACCCAAGATACCGAGATTATTTTTTATGCTTTTTAAACAAATTTATTCTAAATTTATTTTTTAATATTGAATTGTTAAATAATTAAAATTCATATTTTTATTTAGTTTTCTTTCAATGGATTTTCTTTCAATGGATTATCCTATTGTCACAATCAAATTGTAGATTTAGCATGCTAACCTGGATGCGTTCAGTTGTTCTTGCCTTTTTTACGGTGTCATTTTCTTACTAGTTTATTTATTATTATTGTATTTCTTTATTAGTCGGGTTAACTGAACACAATCAAGCTAATAACTTGAATTTAAAATTATTTATTTTTCTTATAAACACTTACACCGTCTCAACATTATTTTTTTATACTGACAAAATTTTAGTTCAGCGGACTCCATAACACTACCTATACGAGCTTATCTGATATTGTGATAAAAGTTTATTTATAAATTATTTTTAGGCTGGAAATAATATTTTTATTGATTAAAATTTATTTTTAACATTAAAAAAATAATTTAAAACACAAAATATTTATAAAACTGAACTCGGCTACAAAATTGGTCTTAAAACCCTTATTTTCCTTTGTTTTATGTTATCATACCATCCATTCCCAATGTTTAATGCGATGCAGTCTCCTTCTTTAAGTGTCTGTTTTCGTCGTTGAACTTTTTTTTGTTTTGTTTTTTTATTTAAAAATGAATTATATATAATTAATTTTTTAAATATATTTTAAATGAAAATACTTTAAAAAACAAAATATTACTATCACAATACCGAATAAAATCTTTTCATCAACTGTGATTGCGGATGTTGGAAGTAATGAAATCTCTGATAACCTAGAACACGGAAGACTTGCAACCCTTCAATAATTTCTTTGTATAAAAAACAGAATGGTCTACGAATTTTCGTTTCCAACATGCCAGCTTTATCTCTGCAGAAATGGTGGCACCTTGTCATGTTCCGCACGTGATGGAGAAACAAGAGCGCTTCGGCCAAGTGGATCTCTTCTCAAGTTTTCCATGGTCACAGGTTTCCAGGCAAACACATTTACATCGACGGAGTAAACATGAAGCAAGAAGCCCGGAAGTTCTGTGTCGTGTTTTTGTTTGAAACTTTGAATCACTAAACAAATGTACATAGCGAAGGAATAGTTATATGGATCCAATTACAAAAAGATTACCACATGGTTAACCTGTTTTATTTCATTACATTTTCATTTAATCCTAAAAGAATTGAGAAAAATGATTTATTCTTTGTGTTTTGTTTGAGTGTTGCATGTTAAATATTATTTTTTAAAATAATTCTGTTTAAAGACATTATATATATATATATATATATATATATATATATATATATATATATATATATATATATATATATCAGTAATGCGGATGAAAGAAAAATAATTAAACTTTCACCTTTTTTATTTTTTATCTCTCAAGTAAAATCATTTTCTCCTGTTAATGGGATTTTCTCTTAACAGCTCTTATTTCACCTATTTTATTTCGGGCTGATTTCCCACGCCGAGAATAAGATTCAATATCCTCTTGTAGCCACTGCAAAATTCAACACTTTCCTAATGCCCTGCCGGGACCAGCATAAATGAAAAACACCAAGGCGAGAAAAGTCTTCATCTTCGGAGAGAGGAGGACCAGGTACCTCGAATTTAGGATTCAAAGATGTAACCATCACGAATTTTTTTTGCATTGGCGTTTAAAAAAAAATATATTGTTTTTTATTTTAAATTAATTTTTTTATATATTTTTAAATTATTTTTATATACTGATGTCAAAAATAATTTGAACTGAATATAGTATAGATTATAATATATGTTATATTTTAATTTTAATTCAAATAGATCTAACTTGATCTGATTGTGATTGAATTAACGTGATATAATCCAAAACCAACCATATTAAAATAAAAAGATTCTACGTAACAATATCATTTTTTATATATAAAATAAATCTCGGGCGTGACACCAATGAAACAAAGAATTCTGGCTTGAAATTCAACATGGAGGAGCTGCGAATACCTTGTGCATTGAATTTTTAAAATTATCAGCTTACACATTTCTTAACATCATTTTGTTGCTTTCTTTTCTGAACTTGTTTGCTTCTAATTTATGTCCCGGACTGTTATTTTTTCAAGTTCAAGAGTATTCTTGAAACAATTTATAAATAAATCATGATTATTTTTTTATAAATAATTTTAAGGAATCATGCTCAATATTTATTTATTATATTAGAAAAAATCTTAAGGTCGGGTCTAAAAATTAAAAAAATATAGCAACCATCTTTTGTTGCTCTCTTTTCTGAACTTGTTAGTTTTCAAATTTAAGAATATTCTTGAATTGATTTATATATCAATAAAGATTTTTTTTAATGAATAGTTTTAAAGAAACACGATCCATATTTGTTTAATATATTAAAAAAGAAATCTCAAAACTAGTAAACATCTTTTATTACTATATCTGTCATTATAACTAGTATTACCATTCACATGTTGTCAAGACAAAAGTTTCTGATTTAAGAACTTTTGAATTCGATACGATTTCTCTTACTTTTTTCTCACCGCCAGTAGAAAGTGGGTCTTAAAGAATTTTTTTAAAAAATAAAAATAAAAATAAAAATATATAAAAACAAAAATAGAAGATGTTACGAGCCCTCGTTGATAGCCTCCGATTTTACCTGGGAGGGCTAATAATTCCATCGTCATCATCGCAAAATGGTCCACTTCTTAAATGATACGAAATGTAACATTTTGGCCGTTGCTGCTCTCATTCAATTTGCGATTTGATAGTTCAACTGTCGAGCAAATTTCAAGGGTCATGTGTAAAATGGACGGATGCGCCGCGACCTAATTTTCCGTCGTCGGTTAATAAATCGGATCTGGCAGTCTCCGATAACTAAATTAATTTTTCTTTCTTTTTTATGTATATATATATTCTTCAAGCTGGCCCTCGAGTCAGCTCAGTGTCCAATACGCATAGTAATTAACGTCCGTAGTTCAGTGATTGAAATTTGAATATTGCGTTGCATTTCCGGTGCCGTTTTCACCCTTTCGCCCAAAATTGTCCGAACACAGGTCATGTGTTTTGCTAACTCCTCCCACTTGCAGCGTACAAAAAACAAAACGAAAGATGAACAAAGGCCAGGCCAACGAAATTAAGAAATTATGTTGTGACCCTGGGAAAGGTGGGAAAAAAGGGCAAGAAAAATAAAGTAAATTATTATTTGATCTGTATTTTTAATGAAATAATACTCAATTCCTTTGATTTAAAAAAAAAAAAAAAACCTCAACTCCAGGTTCTTTTATTTTCATATTTATGTGTAATATAAACTTTTTATTGTTTTTTCTTGACAATTCAGCTTTCTCTCTCTCTCTAGACCTGTTTGAGAGGAAGATTGCGGTTGTTTTTTTAAAGTACTTTTTTATTTAGAAATACATCAAAATGATATTTTTTTATTTTTTAAAAATTATTTTTGACATTAACACATCAAAATAATTTAAAAACACCAAAAATTTCATTTAAAAAAAAAACAAACAGCGGTGCAACCAGCCTCCCAGCCTCTAGATTTCTAATCAAATTTTACAATCAAGCATCTACGCTACGCATAAAGAAAGAAGAAACCATGGTATGTGGTGTGGCATACTCTAGTAATCAACGTTCTGCTTGCACTCCTGTGTCTGGATTTGCTGGGTCGTAATATTAAGTGCCATGCTGCAATTCATCTCCACAACAATACTCCTCTTGACGACAACTATTTTCATCCTTCCCGGAACTCTCGTGTAGGCGTTCATCGACAATACCCCAGAGATGAAATCAACATTCAAGCTTGGGTTTGACATGATCCTGTCTGTGATGATGTCCACAGAAACATTCATTCTCATGGTCTGCCGGGGCCTGGCATGGCCCGGTCCGTTTCTAGCCTCGCCGACCATCTGGCCATGGTAGTAGAGGGTTGTGGTGGTGTTACTGTACTTGAATGATGCTAGGTTGGGATTCTTTACTGATACATCTGCAATTAGGGATATGTTCACACCTGACTTAGGAATTGTGCCGTTGGTTAGCTCTAGCCGGCTGACAGTGACACCGTTCATTTTGATGATCGGGTCCTTGACACGAAAGACAGTGAAACGCACAGCTACGATCGCTGTGACTAGGATAACAACTATGGCCGCGGTGAACGCACAGCATTTCCTGCCTCGTTTCTTTTGGTGTCGAGAAGCTCCCTCGTCGCTGCTCTGGCGGCCGGCAACCGGGGCTAGTGGCCTTACCTGCTCGCGTTCTCCCATATGGCTATAGGTTGAGAGGGCGTAGCGAACAGGGGATGTTTACAGGAGGAGGTGGTGATATGGAGGATTTTGAAGTGGTCCGAAGGATTTTGGAAGTATTGTGTTGTGGTTTTATTTTGCTCTTATAACAGTGAGTCAGCGGAGAAGTAAGGCTGGCAAATTGATGGGAATGGTCGACAGGACTAACTTTAGGTTGAAGTTTGAAGGTGAAAAATGCAAATTAACAAAAATAGCAATGGCCACGACTTCCTTCTAATTTCGGCCAAAAACAGGGACATTAAAAATCGAATTATCGTTTTTTTTTTTGGTAAAAAAATATCTTTAAGCCATGAATTTTAAATTAGTTATATATTAAGTGATATTTTATCTAATATTGAGATAAAATACATTGGATTAGGGTTTTCAAAACATGTGGGATAATTTTAAAAAATAAAAAATTAGAAAGTTAATATTCAATTAATTCAATGTTAAACAATAAAATCAATAAAAACAACACTTGATTAAAAAAATAATTAAACTCGAGTCAACCAACTAAACTCATGACACGAGTCAACACGTAATTAAAAATTAAAAAAAAACAAATATCGCATTGTTTGTTGTGTTCCATGACCATGACGTGTCATCAACCATCTTAAATCTCAACCACTATTATAATGATTATAAAATTAGTGTTATGAGTTTCTTACTTGAAAAACTTATTTTAACCCATTAAAACTCTAAGAAACTCTTAGGACATCTCTAATCCAACTCATCAATCTAATATAACCAAAAATTGATCCAGATTATAAAATCAAACCAAATAAAGTTTCTCATCCTCAACATAACTTGTGAGGTATGAAAAAACCTTAAATTAAGCTTATAAGATATTTTTATTTTAGTTATTTTTCTTATTTTAACATTTTGTTTTAGGTCAAGTCATTCACCCGTCAGCATGGCAGAAGAAAATCGATCCAGTCGTTAATTAGTTTTTCATCTAGTGAAACTACAGCGCTCTGTTGCTCGTGTATGCAGTGTAAATGAACGGAACGGATCACTGTCTATGCTGATGGAGTGATTGTGTATAATTTGTTTTGATTTTTTTTAATTTTATTTTGGTATTTTATGTGTCAATGTTAAAAACATTTTTTTATGAACAAAAAAAATATATTTTAAAAAGCAACTTTAATGCCCGAAATATGATTTAATGACATTAGAAAGTGATCGATGGCTGGCAACTATACATTTCTTTTTCACACCCGAGACTAATAAAAACTTGAAACAAAATTCAAAGATGATTAGTTGAATAGGGTCAGGTTGGTTTAAAATCAGCGATAGCAAGTTGGCCGAGGGTCACACCACCGGCCGACCACCTCCTTCGTAATAAAGATGATCAATGAATCGAAGAGACTTCTCTCGCCCGGCATCTCATCAGAGTTTATGTCAGCCTTTTCGAATGAAGAATATCTTTCTTCGAGGTCGCTTTTATAGTGATTTGAAATCGAAATCGAATTCAGCAGGTCAAGAATTATGCTAGGAGGCCGATAAATTATATAAAAGATGATATTGAACTTTAAACTCTGCATTTTTTAATATAACTTCGGGCATGAAAGAGAGAATCCCACGATAATCAGATTAACCGTTGCCGGGTTAGCTCCGGTAAGCATGACCATCGACACTTTGCCTTCGGATAGTCCATCGGGACCGGTGGAGTAGCAGTCTCTTGATACGTAGAAATCCATGTGAAATTATTACATGGACTGGGCTTACAAGAATCAAAATCGTGTGGGCCCTGGTATTGTCATGGACTGCTGTAGTTTGATGGGCTTGGTACATATAAGTCCAGCAAAAAATTAAAGCGATTTGGATGTTGATGGGCTTGATACAATATCCCGTGCACCTCTCGAAAATCACAAGGACATTTCACACGCGTTCACATTAATATATATATATATATATATATATATATTAATGTCAAGTTAATTATCAAACACACAATCCACTTGGACCAAAGCTAACACACAGATGCAAACGTGTCATTTTACAATCTTAAGGCCCCCAGATGTAGGTTTAGAGAATATTGCTTTCAAAAGTAATCAAGTAATTTGACAAGTTCTAGATAATATGCAAAGACCTTATTGTCCCCACCCAGTTTATACATGATTTTTTGATCATTTGGAAAAGGCTATTCCACCCCGGGGATTGATGATACTGGAGTGGTGGGCAAAATCATCACTTTACCATCCACAATGAATTTACTCCCGGTTCATAATATTTGGGCTGGGCACTTATAGGTCACTGGGGAACTATCTTAGCAAGGTGATCGTACGGATGGGCTTAAAAGCAGTACACCTCTGCACGACAAGTTACCGAGCGGAATTTCTCAGAGCCCATGGGCTAAAATCAAAATAAACATTCAAACTTCCAACCAAAAAAAAGTAAAAACAAATAACCGAATGCATCCTGAATCCCATTCGAGTTCAAGCACTGATTATTTAAAGTGTGAGTACCAAAACTAACGAATTACTGCAATCTCAAGCAAATAAACTAGAATTATCATCGTTTTCATGAATTTTTATTTTTACTGTTATATAATTAAATAAAATAATTCTGGAAAAAAACTTGTTACAGTTTATAATACATGTATTTGACAAGTGAACAGAATTGATTTAACATATTATTATTTTAATATTTTAAATAACAAAATGAGTATGTTTTAAATTTATTTTCTTATTCGCGCTTCGTTAGCTGGCTTAACAAGAATTATCATCATCATCATCAATTTCACAAGTATTTATTTTTATTAAAAGTGTGAATACAGAAATTAATAGATAATTGCAATCTCAAATAAATATTTTGACACAAGAATTATCATCATTTTCATGAGTATTAAGTTAGGTAAAAATAGTTATGGAATAATAACTTAATAGAGTTTATAATTGAGTTTATGTATTTGACGAGTGAACACGGATTTATTTAATATATTATATCAGTATTTTCTAATGGATTATAAGATTGTTCATAGTGTAGCCCTGGAAGTCTGTATAGCACTGTTACTATACTTGAATTATGCCGCACAGGGACTTCTAAGTTTTAACAGGTAAATCAGCAACCAGGGACCCATCCTGGCTCAGGAATGGTACCGTTGACTTTTAATGAGTATCGGACAGTTATTCCCCCCCTTCACTTTTGATGATAGCGTAGGTTACTTGACTCAAAACAGTGTTAGTTTTTTAAATGTTTTATTTTATTTAAAATTATATTAAAATAATATGTGTTTTTATTTTTTAAAATTTAATATCAATCTGAAATCTGAATATATATATATATATATATATATATATAATAATAATTTATAAAATAATTTAAAGTGAAGAAAAAAATAAAATCTAATATTAATATATATATGATAACTGTGATTACTAGAGTTGACAAATACGGTCGTGAGGCTTCCACAGCTCTTAACAGATTTTCTCTTGTTCCACTTCACAATGGTTAAGATTAAAAGTAAAGTTATTATAATCACAGTCACGTCATGCTTTTTTATGTTATGGTCGAGGAAACTCGAATCTTAAGAAATGAATGAATTAAAAGTAAATAATTTCTAACGAACAAAAAGCTGGAACACAGCAATTTGAAAGCGCATGGAAAGCAAAATCATGAACTTGAACGAAACGAAAACACATTTCCTTTTATTTTTCTTTTAGCATAGTCGAAGAACAGATCGAGATCCAATTAACTTGAGGGCGAGAGTTAGAACAGATCAGTGAAGGTAGGCAGCTTGACTTCACCCTTCCAGGAGAGAGGAATGGTGAAATTGCCGATGATAGGAAGGTCAATTGTGAGACCTAATTCCAACTCGTAGTCTATATCCCAGTCCCTGCCAATGTCCTTCACCAGGCTCACCAGTACACTGTGCGGCACCTTCACTGGCACGTCCAAGAGTGTTTTGTCGTTAGCTTTCAGCGAGCCAGGGTCCGGTATTGTTCCTGATGCAATCACCCTGCTCCAGACATTCAAATCGACAAGTCATGTAAAAACAAAATCCACGCTAATTACGAATCTCCCATTCATTTGTTGCACCGATTTATTTTAAAAACTCGGCGTTCGCACGAGAAAATTGTACACCGATTTAAAAGCCGAGTCGAGTTTCTTGAGAATATCCACCAGGGAAATTCTTCATCTTTTTTTTTTCTTCAAATTTTTTTGCTCTCGGCTATCCTAATACTTTTCAAAAAGAAGAAAGAATCATGTATCCTTTGCATTTATTTATATATTGAAAAATGTTAATAATTTCAATGATTAAGAGCTTTTTTCGCATCAACCTCTTCTTTTTATGAGTTCATTAACGATATTGAACATTTGGCAATAAAACTAATCTCAGCACGAAATTCAACAAACTACGTAATCCAATAGTTCTGTATGTACAGATCTCACACGATCTTTGCACAATTTGCACTCGTTTTAGATAAAAAGAAATCGAAGATGAAAAAGGGAACATCAAGAATCACGCAGAAGCTTAAACTGTCAGTTGAAAAACAAAACAAAATTTCAGTTTATCAATTAATGAGAGGATAAATCTAAGAAATATTTGAAATCGCAGACCTGCCATCACTTTTGAGAACGTAAGAAATCTCGCAGATAGGGATCGAAGCATCATAAGGGTTATCGACAGACACCTTTGCACCATAGTCTATGCTGTCACGGTGCACGCTTTCAAGATCCAGGTCGGTGACGGCAGCCTCTGGCGTCTTGACATTGGCCACCTTCTCTGCGAAAAACTGCTTGGCCTTGTCTAGCAACTCGGACATTTGTGTGATTGCAAGAAAACTGAGAATATGATTAATTTTTGTTTATTTCCTATGAAATTATGATTTTCCCAGCCCTTGCTTCACTCTTGCGTTTATATAGTTGGAGATGCTTATATTGACGTAGTTGCTGCGTGTCCTGTCCGGCGACGTGGGTGGCGCCACGTGTGTAGCTAGTGGGTATCCCCGTGTGTCCAGATCTGTGCTTGCCTTTTCCTTCAACGAGGATTTTAGGAGAAGCCTTTGAAGTATTTTTAGTAATAATTTGACTTCTAAAACAAAATAATTCATCAGAGACATCCAAAGCCGTTTTTTAAATCTCCGATAGGGTCATTTCGGGCATTTCCACTCATTTTAATTCGGAATTTTATTTATAGAGACACCTTATATAAAAATATTACCAAGCCATGAGAAAATGACCGAACTAATCAAATGTATTGTTTGGGACTCAATTAAGAATGGGTATATATTACGGACTAAATCGAGGGTTTGCTCAGAATTATGTTTTTTAAGGTTTTAAAGAGAGATTTTATTTTCATGAGAGAAAAGTCTTTGAAATCGGATCTGTCTCTTCCCATAATTCCCCTTTTCTTTCCTTTTAATTCTGAACACGTAACTGGCCATAACTTCAATGCAGCAGAGAATTAGCAGGATGTGCATGTGAGTGTCGTTCTTAATTAGGCAGAGAAAGGACAAAGATAGAAATATGTTTAGGGTTGAAAATAATTATTACAAAATACGTTTTTTCCAGATAATTTCTAAATAAATTTTTGTTCACATGGATGATAAGTATATAACATATTCTTTCTATTTCAACCATTCTCCTTTTCTTAAAAAAAAACAGTAACTATGTATCTAGACGCGCGCTATTAAAATATAACTTCATTCCATGTATGGGATATACACGATGCGTTGAACAGCCTCCTTAAGTGTTTTATATATATATATATATATATATATATATATATATATATATATATATGTATGTATGTATATGTATATGTATATGTATATGTATGTATGTATATGTATATGTATATGTATATGTATGTATTTTTATGCATTAAAGTAATGTCATATTCTATTCTATAGGCTTATCACTTAATATATCAAAACAAATAGGTCAGACATTGTGCATGTGTACATTGTTCATCCCCTCACGTTTTATTATTTATATATCACTTATTATTGTGTAATTTTTCATTTTCTTTGTCCCTCAATTTTTTTGTTCCTTCCCTTTTAGTCATTGAGCTTTATTCTGTTTTATTTTATATTGGCCTTCAAAATTATTATGTCATAGTTTTATATTTTAAACCTTGTTTCAAATTACATAATCTTGAATTTGCGAGACGTCACACAAAGTTTTGATGCTAAATGAAAAATAATTTTCACCTAATAAAATACTTTTCAAATCTAAACTTTATTTATATATTAGTCACTTGCTGTTGAGAGAAGAGAAAGGAAGCCATTGAAAAAATAGACAGCAAGAGAAAAGGTCAATTTGTTCATGTTGTGACCGCAAAAAAAATCAATTTTTATATTATTAGATTCATCTTGAAGAGTGAGAATCGATAGAGATGATTTTGTCATTTGAAAATATTTAAAAATTATTATATTAAATATAATAGTATTATATTAAAAAAATACATTCGATTAGTTAGGTCATTTGATTATATTAAATAAAACAAACAGCAATAAATAAAACATGAATTAAATCTAAAAGTTGAAAGGTTCCTTTAAAATTTTGCTATGCATGAAAATTGAGCGTGAGAGAAAAAAAGGAAAAATAAAATTAGTATGTTGAAGCTAAAGTGAAGGTCACTAATCCACTCATGCCATCCAAGGATGGTGAGGTCTTTTGAACAATTAGAACATTGCCTTGGAAGTTATTATTTCACAATTAAAAGCCTCTTAATGAGCAGCGGGGACGTGAGCAGCCCACACGCTAATAGATGCATTGCACGCTTGAACATTTTTTTTTGACATAATACTATTATATTCCTACAAATACCAAGTTGTCCTTCCATCAATTTGATTATATAAAAAAACTATAATAGAAAATTTAATCATGTCACATATATTAAACAAAAAACATTATCTTCGATAACCGGTTATTTAGTTTGCTTTTAAAATGGAAAAAATATAATTTTATCGTGGGTTTCTAAATTGTTTTTCAAACCCGTTTAGATTATTTGTTTTTGTAATAATAATGTAATTATAGCATGTGATACATATATCATAATCAATTTATCATGTGGTACGCGGATCATTAGCTCATGGATTTTGCTGGCTTAGCCCTAATTAATTGGCACCACAAAGCCCAAACCAAAAGAACAGGGCCCCACAATACAATTTTTGGGTTTCTAATCTTTATCCCTCTCACTTTGCACAAACTGCGGCCAGAGAGTTGCAAAACTAAGAAGCTTCGGGGGAGCTTTATTCCTCTCAATGCTGTCGAGCTTGTTTTATGTCAAGAAAATTTACTCCATCTCTTTCTTATTATCTAAATTTATATTTTAAATGAACCTAGACTCTTACAAATGTTTTATACTGATATGATCAATAGCTTTATATAAATATAGCAGAGAAAGTAGACTTAAATTTGATATATAAAGACTTGCTCGGTAACCTGATCTAATTATAAAATTAAAACGAAAAAGGAAATTAACACACTATAGTTTATTAGTTTTGCATTATATATAAACACCGATCTTGGTATATTCACACAAATAAAACCTTGAAAACATGCATAAGTACAACAAGCTAGGATGCAACTGTAAGATGGCCACCAACAGTAGGTCTGCTGGCCTGTTCTTGAAAGTGCAGAAAAGCTGAAGAAGTTAAAACCTAGCAAGGAACTGCATCTGCTTGAGAAGAGGAGTTAGGGTTTCCATCATCTTCTCACATGGATGATTATGAACTCCTTCATAAGTCGTGACGACTATGCTCGTGTCCTTCGATAACCTCTGCACCTGTTTCTTCACGTTGCATGTATGATGCGTGCACCGATAGTAACTCCTTTGCGCAAAATGAAATCAAAGTGTCGGGGGTAAGAAGTATTTCTCAAAACAGATAATAGTTGATGGAGCGACAAAAATGTACTCTAGATTATGTCCAAGATTTGGAACATGAACAGTGCAAGACCATAAAATCAAACTAATTGCTAAGTTTATAGTGATGATGGGATCGATTCACTCATTAATCATTCAAAATATTTTGATCCATGTGACTTTGCCATGTTTGTGTATATCTATCTATGTATCTATATATTTATATTTTCAATTCGAGATAAATGGCTGATATTTTCAAATAGTTTACATGTTAGTCGAAATTAAAATAATTTTTTTGATGATTCTAAGATGTATCCCTATAACAAACAACATTTGTTTTTAGAATTTATTAAATTCTCTTGCATATCGGTCACAAGATTCAAACTTGGACCTTCAAAGGAGTATATAAGTAGAATATGCGTCTCCTTAATTACCCAAAACAACTAATTAGTAAATAAATAAAAGTACACGGAATGAATTGTTTGAATCCTTATATTTCAAAGAGTTTATTTTCATGTGTTTTGAATATTTAAGAGAAAAAATATTCCCCGCCATTGTAAATCTTAATTAAACTAGGGCACGGTATACCTTTTAGTTATTGGAAGAATTCAAATACATACACCGTAAGTCATATATATATATATATATATATATATATATATATATATATATATATATATATATATATAAGTTGCAGTCTCATTAATTACTTCAGCAAAATATACTTTTTAGTTTCTTTGCTTCAATTAATTGTCTCTCATTATTTTTATATTCATGAATTATAAATCTAATATTCATCTGTTATAATCTTAAGAGTAATGGTGTCGATTAACTAAAATATTACTATCCCACATTTAAATCTTTATTCTTCTCATCCAAGTTTGAAGCTCATAAATCCCCCTACAATGAAATTAAAATACTGTGGAAAGATAGTTAAACATCCACAAAGCAATAGGATGTGCATGCGAATAGCTATAATGTAATTGAAAAAATGAACAATAAAACATAGTACTTCACAAATATCATGTGACAATTAATCACTACAATATCCTTTTGTACAATCTCTCTGCTGTTGTTGTTCGCTGTCGATCGCGGTTGCTTTTCTTTCCGAATCCTAGCCCTAGCTAGATTTTTATGGCAAAAGAAAGAAAAAAACCCTTACATATATGTGTGTGATTTTAATTATTTAATAATTGTGTCGATCACCGGTGAATTCTCACCAAGGATGCATATAGTTTAGTTGGCTGAAAAAAGAGATGTCTAGAGTCTTATACACTTTATTTCGCTCACCTAAAATATGAATTTGGAGTTTCGGACTAGTTAGTAATTGGGTTACGTATAAGATCTGAAAATGCATACCATGCAACGACGTTAGATGATGCAAGAATCTTTTTTTTAGAATAGTTATTAGAAGTTTAATTAATAGCAAACCTGGGGTATTTGCTATTCTTCACTGCTTTTTGCCCATATTTCCTCCAACGATATCCATCATCAAGAATATCGTCTGCACTTCTAGTTTGGAAAGCAAATCTTGGCCGGGTTGCCTTTTTCATTCTTCCACCTTTCTTCTTTCCCTTTTCTTCTTCAGCTCCGTTTTCAGCTACCATGGAAGCATTGTCCATGATAGGCCTATTCTGCCCGAGCCCGGACTGGCCAGAGAGAAGGCCAACCCAATCAATATCTGGAAGGCCCTGAGGCTCAATTATAGAAGGGTGCAACGATGAGGACAGGAGTAATGAGGGTGTGAAGAGATAGGGAGAGTTTTGGGATGGAAATTGTGGTAAAGGTGGTGGTGGAGGTGGTGGGGCTCCTTGGCCTTCCATTGTGGAGCTACGTACAAAGAGAATGGCTAGAGAAGAACTGAGGATGTACTTAAGATTGAAAATATATAAGGGGTCAAGCTAGATAAAGATGGTGGAAAGTGGAAACTTGGGAAGGTGAGAAGAGGTTGGACAGACCTACAAGTAGAGAGATCAAACGAAGATAGTTTGCTAGATTTTGAAAGGAGAGTCCGTCTCAGTCTCAAATCCCTCTCTTGTAGCCATGGGTAAAGCCAACTGCAGCTCACCCACTTCTGTTCAACTGCCCTCAAGTAAAAGGGGAGACGTGCCCAACTCATGCAAATCGTTACCTCCAAAGCAATATATATAGCATGCATGATATACATAGACTGCTATATATATATATGTGTGTGTCATTAACTACGTTAGTATCAAATCAAAAGACCTCAATTGAGACACATGTTGAGATTTCCGTCTAGGTTAATGGATATGGTACTGCTCACCAACCAATATTTAATGCATTTTTTTGAACTGGTACTGCTTTGAACTTGCAATTTCTTAGTGCTGCGAGCAGAAGTATATATCATCTGTGGATTTCCATTTCAACTTTTACTGGTAGACCAGATGAAACAACAGGGCCTATTCGATCGCCCCATTTGGATGAAATCAAGACTTGCCTGGCATCGTGGGTATTAGTCCTTCATCAAAATCACAAGCAACACCAGGTTATTTAATAATTTAATGGAAGGGAGACTTGCAAGCTAACAGTTGTTTTCAAGAAAAAAAGAGAAGGGGATGAACAATAAAATGAAACTTTATTCTTTGTTTAACGATCTAAAGTTTCTATAGGATAAGAAGGGAGATTTTTTAGTTTTCTGGTTTCATTAGATGGACTGTAGGAGGTGATCGATCGTAAGATTTTTGCATATTTGAGGTCAGGTTTCAGCAAAAACAATCTCAAATATCACGTTTGCCTTTAATCATTCTTTGATGAAACACATGGTGTACAGGTCCCTCTTGCTGTGATTCATTGTTATATATATATGACCCGGTTGCTGTGACTCAGCCACTTGATGTACGTCCAGGCCCTCTTGCTGTGACTCATTGTTATATATATATATATATATGATGACCCGGTTGCTGTGACTCAGTCACGTGATGCACGTACGGGTCCCTCTTGCTGTGATTCATTGTTATTTATATATATGACCCACTTGCTGTGACTCAGCCCATTAAATATATTTGACTCCGGTGGCGCTTTGGAAGCCCCTAGTCTACAAGCTTAACATTCTGAAATAGTCCAGTTAAGAAGAAAACACTTGTAATTAGTCCTGATTAGCTCACCTAGCAAAGACTCGCCAGTTATCGTATTGGTGCCACGAGAATTAATCAGATGATCAGCTGAAAATAACCAATACATCCGTTCAAGAGTAGAGCACGTGTTCTTCATATAAAGAGAAAATTACTCTCGAAAAGTGAATAGATTGCATTTAAAATCCAAGAAAAAACACCAAAAACCTGGAACAGTGGAGCCATCTAAAAGGCTCTCCATAATTAAGTGAATTAAACATTCCTGAGGGATATCAAAATTCCTTGAGCTAAGTGAATCGAAAGTAAAGAGTCCGAAACAGAATCGTAAGCAGCCCAGATGTTGTTGATATTTCAAAATCATTTTTTACTTTTCATTTTTATTATTGTTTTTTTTATAGAAGATTTATTTGTTTTCAATTTCATCATTCAATCATAATTAATCTTTCATATATTATTTCTTTCAAAGAATACAGCAGTGAAACTGCAGGAATGTCCAAGAATTCATGCCTGACGATATTCTCTTACATATTAACCCATGCAGTTCAACAACCAATTTTTGTTTAGTTAATGAATTGCACGGGACATTAAAAAAAACATTGCATGGACAATATCTACAATAACCAGTTTGCCTGTCAGGAAACGAGGTCATGGCAGGAGATTTGCATTGATGTAGTGTTTTTAAATAGTCTCATGTATTCTTGACAATAAGAATTTCCAATATGAACATCTGGATATCTGATCCAAAGATCAGTTTTGTAATTGAAATTGTCACTGACAGCAAGGATATCCAGATTATCCCAAAAAATATGCAAGTGAAAATTGAATTTGAGCATACAATCTATGACATTAATAACATTCATTTTAACAGAATATTTTCATTATTGTTTTCTTTTAATATGGTTTAATTATATATTAAATACATAAATTATATATTGAATTCTTTTGCTTTTTTAATAAGGTATCAAACATTGTTTAAAATGGAGAATCGGCGGATATGTGATCCGGCGTAGAATTGGCGGCGGAGTTAGGCACAGACATGGAGGCGAAACTACGGAAAGAGGTCAGGAGAGAGTGGAGAAGGGGGATTTTATTTTCTGAATGTGGAACAGCACGAGGAGATAAGGCGAAGAAGGAAGCGAGACGGAGAATTGGTTTTATCAAGGAGGATGGCGCGTGATTGAACGGCATTTTGCTGGAGTGCATGGGAGGTGATTTATCGTGTAAGGACATGTGTGACAAAATGAGCTATGAATAAGTTGAAAGGAGACAGATATCTTGGTTGATCTGAGACGTTGATGGAGAGAGTTTTAGTTATTGGTGTTTGATGAATGTTATATATTAAAATAAATTTTTTTAATTTTTTAAAAAAATATTTTCAATATACACATGAAAATAATTTAAAAACTTCAAAAAAAATTATTAAAAATAAACATGGTATTGTACTTGTTTGGAACATGAATTAGATTTTGTTTTAAAATGATTTTCACCATCAAAATTATATATTTTTATTTTTTAAAATTATTTTTAATATAATATTTTAAATAAAAAAGCATTTGTTAAATTATTTTAAAAACATTTCTGAATCGAAGTGAAAACAGTGCCATTAGAGTCAAAACAAACGTGGATGAAATGAAACTGTATGGATATGCGGCTCCAATAAATGTCCTAAATGGCGTGCCAACGTTTCATCTGCGTGTGAACAACACGCTCCACAATGAGAAGGTATCATTTGCGTTGCTGTATGTTTAAGTGCCTTAATTTGTTATTATTATTATTTTTGTTACAGTACTTAATTTGTTATTATTAATATTAAGACCCCATGCGCCATCATTCAACATGATTTTAGGCCATTGTTTTTGTTCATCCTTCCACGCAGTAAATATCAAAAACCATTTTCAAACTTACAAAAATTGAATTCTAGCTTTTAGATCCAAAATTTTCCAGTTTTCAGAATATCTAAATTTTATGATAAAGGAGATTGATTCAAGTAAACTCATGGTGATGGAACCATATAGTTGTAGATCTTGTGCCAAGTATTTTATAATGTGTATCAAAATTAGAAGAAAATAAATGTAGAGGATCTAAAATAAAACAATCAATAATTGAAAGGACCTTTGTGCGTTTAGGCCATTGTTTTTGCTCGCACAAATTCAAGATCAAGTGAATCTACCACTAGAAGTTAAATGATAGCAGTCGTCATTTTAAACGTTTTTCAAAAACACCATAAATAAAGCTTCTTGGGTCAATAAAATCGAGGCTGTGATGAGCGAATATTTTTTGCTTTGGAAGAATAAATCAATTTACAGGTATTAGCTCAATTAATCATTGCTTTGAAATAATCAAATCCAAGCTGTGATATGATATCTCAGTTAAACTTGTCATAATATTCTTACATCAGATTGAGTGATATAAGTATATTTATCTCCGTGATTGTTTGAGAGTGTAGTTGTGATTGTTTTTTAAAATATTTTTTTAAAAAAATATATTAAAATATTTTTTTTATTTTTTTAAAATTATTTTTGACATCAACATATAAAAATGATATAGACACACCAAAAAAAATAATCTATAAAAAAATTCAAAAATACTTTCAAAATACAGTTACAAACACTCCCTTAATGCAACTGAATTTAACGAGTATACTGGGATATTGGACGAGGTTTGGATATTGGCGGTATTATTTTCTTATATCTACGGATGTATACAATGTTTCCAAAAAAAATCACCATATTTTTCATTTCATTAATGATATGGAGGATATATTTATATTGTATTATTGTAAATATACTTATATACATATATTTGTATATTGTATCATTACAATATACTCAAACCCCTTAAAATTTCATTATAGAGTGAACAATGAAATGTCAATATACTATATACTTTGGTCTTTAAAATTTATAGTTTTGTTTTCAATTTCTTTCTTTAACATTATGTTTATTGAGCACCATACTTCATAAAATATCTCAAGTTGCTTTGACATTAGACTTCATAATTCTATATCAAGTTACTTTTTATAAAGTTATCTTTGTGTTTTTACCTGGACTTGATAGGTTAACCCTATTTTTTATTTGTATACTATGAGGTTATTACATTCTTGTACTTCGAGTTGCGCGTTAAGCCAAATAACTTTTTTTCCTAGTATTATCATTTAATACTAGGTTGATCGAGAATTAAGCTTTATAATTTATGCTGGTGTGTGTTATATGAGTTTTTTGTTTTGTTTTCTGACCTAGATTACAAATTTGTTCTATTGACTTTTTTTTTCTAATCATATCCTTTAACATTAGATTGAATATAAAATGAAATTTATAATTTGTTCTAATAATCCGCTCAAGATCTCTAATCATTTTGATTTTTTCTTCTAAATTCATGTTGAGATGTTTCAGGTCTACTTCAATTATTTTGTCTTATATAAAATTTGACAAAACCAAAGTGTAATTTTACTTTTCAATAAAAAAAATTGACCTAAAAGTTAAATTTAAATCCTTGATTTTATCAATACCTAATATTGAGAATGACTATTACTATTTTTATTATTTTCCCATAAATAAATTTATCACCAGTGTATATGATTTATATTCATATTGTTTTATTTAATGCTTGTACTTTCGTGGGAGTTTGAGTAAAATAATTGACACCTTATATTTCACTAACATCAATAACATTGATTTATTGAATGAGTATATATGGGAAGAACCTAACCATAACAAACATGATTTAAGTCAAGAGACCAATAAGACATCTTTGTCTACTCTGACCCTGATGGGTGAAAATACATATTTTGATGGTGATGATAGTTTAGTGGAAATAATATCTATTAAAATATTCAGTTGAAAATCAAAATTATCATCTCAATGGATAGAAAATAATATTTTTATATTAAACATTTTTATATTTTTAACATTTTAGTATTTTATTTACCCTGAATTACTTGAGGTTAAAATTATAGTTAGTCACGACTCTTAATTATTTATAAATATTTTAAAATATATAATTCTATATAGATATCTATATTATACTTGTATGGTAGGACTTGGAGTTAATTTTTTTTTAGATTTAAATAATAAACATGTTGAATTGATGTTTTAAATTATATATATATATATATATATAAGATCTTCAAATAAAACGGTAAAATACTTTAAAGCTAAAATTTACCATTCTTATATATAAAAAACACCAACAGGATAAAAATAAAATAAAAAACTCAGCTTAAAGATACATTTTACTGTTGAAGTAAGGAAACAAAATCCTCAGCTGTATCGATATTCATGTTAAACTTTGTTTCCCTTTCGAATTATTTTATTTTAATAACTGGGGTGTTCAGGTCAACTTACGTGCACCACAACTAATTCACAGACTCATTAAACATCCTGCAAACCCAGTAAATATGTAAAACACCACGGGGATGACATACATGCATGATAGGACTTGAACCTTGATACAGAGAAAGGAAATAAGTTCCTTTAATCACTAGGCTAAGACCTCAGTTGCCCCTTTCGAATTTAATCGTACCATCATCCGTCTACAAATAAATATTTTCCAAAACCTGATTCGAATTTCCTGGCACATGATATGCTTTCAGGTTCTCTTTATACTTTTATGACAACCCAGCATATACCACAGAGAGTGGCATTCACGAGCGCTGAAACGCACGTGTGGATAACAATCCCAACCATAGAAGTCAGCAACTCGAGACCGGACTACTCTATCAATTCGGAGCAGGTGGCGCAGCCAAAATGCACCACCCTCCCCACTAACTCCTCCCTCCATAAATAAACCTCCAAATTCAATCAAAATTTCTCTTCATTCACGCATCCCGTCTCTCGTTATCTCTCACTCCCACTCTCTCAAAAAATGGGTTTACCCGCTTACCTCACCAAATCCACCTCCGCTCTCAAACCCACAACTCTTCTCCGTCACCTCCGTTTCATGAGCAACGTCCCTGAAAACACCGTTTACGGCGGGCCGAAGCCTCAAAACCCACACCAAAGAGTAACGCTAACCCATTTAAAGCAAAAACACAAAAAAGGCGACCCCATTACTGTTGTAACTGCCTACGACTATCCTTCTGCGGTCCACTTAGACACAGCAGGTATCGATGTTTGTTTAGTTGGTGACTCCGCTGCTATGGTTGTTCACGGACACGACACCACTCTTCCTATCTCTCTTGACGAGATGCTTGTTCATTGCCGTGCTGTTGCTCGTGGCGCCAAAAGGCCGCTTCTTGTGGGTGACTTGCCTTTTGGGACTTACGAGTCTAGTTCTAACCAGGTGCTTATTAGAATTCTCAAGCTAAAATGTTCCTCTCTCTTGTTGTTAATCTTGATGGTAAACTTTATATTTTAAAAGTTATGAAATAGTAGAATGTTTATGTATGAAGTTTTTATCGGGGTTCATTGCGGGGCAGAGGGTTTTGTATTGTCCTGAATGTGGTTTTTTATGTGAGCAACTGGTTGGTGATGTTGATTGAGATATGATTGTGAGCAGGCAGTTGATACGGCAGTTAGGATTTTGAAGGAAGGAGGAATGGATGCGATTAAATTGGAAGGAGGGTCGGCATCGAGAATTACTGCGGCTAAAGCAATTGTCGAGGCTGGAATTGCGGTCATGGGACATGTAGGACTCACTCCTCAGGCTATTAGTGTTCTTGGAGGATTCAGGCCTCAAGGGAAAAACATTGCCAGTGCTGTAAAGGTGTGTTGATTATGTGTTTTGCTCACGAAACTGTTTGTTTTGTGTTGTCTTGAATTTGTTTATGTTGCACAGGTTGTGGAAACTGCGCTGGCTTTGCAAGAAGCAGGATGTTTCTCGGTAGTTTTAGAATGCGTGCCTGCTCCCGTGGCAGCTGCAGCAACTTCTGCTCTTAAAATTCCAACCATTGGCATTGGGGCAGGACCTTTTTGCAGTGGCCAGGTTTATCATATAGACTCTTGGTTTCTTTGTTTAATCCTTCGATAAAGATATTTGCATGCTATGCTTCAAATTAGACTAGGATGGGGGTGATCATCACTATAAGTTTATACTTATGATCGAAGAGTTTGATTATCTTTGTGATTTTCCAACACTGTTGCTTGTCTAGAGCTAGGCAGTGCAATTATAAACTCAAGCATTTAAAGCATGCTGCTTTCTATGATGTTCAGAAGCATTATTACACTTAAAAAAGAAGAGGTTGTGGTGACGATAAATATGCCATACTAGAAAGCTGATGATCTATGGTTTCCCAAGTAGTGCAAGTTAGTTCTGATCATTAATATAGGAATGTTATTGGATTTTATACTTTAAAAAGTGCTTGGTTCTAGGATTTCAATCTTGTTAAATAGGGCACAGGCTTTTTTCATGTCCTGTTTGTCTCTGATGACTCTAGAGAAGATATTTGCAATGGCACTACATAAACAAGAGTTCTAAAAAACTTACAATGTGAGTGAAAGTTCGTGTGTATACGTATAATTACTATAATAGGAATGGCATATATATTCATATTGCTCAGTAGATGGAATACCGAACGTTCTGTGATGTCTTGCTATTAAAAAGAACTTACTATTAACTTGATTATACTAAACTATCTATCAGCTCTAGGGAATCTCTTACCAATGACCATTGCCAGAAAGTCATTCAATTATCATTTTCAAGTACCCATGAATAACTAGAAATAGCTCTGCAATTTTTCTCTTTTTCAGGAAACTTGCACGCTTGTAGTCTTAATTTTTCATGAAAGTGAACGTTTCTGTCTATGATGTGATGCAAACCCCTAAGATAGCAACCCACAAAGAAGTAGATAAACAACCCAAGAAAGCTGGAATTCAGTTTTGGATAGAAACCTTGACCCAAAAATATCCATGTGCCTAAGAATCAAATGTATTGGAAATTGAGCCTGGAATAGAGAATCAAGATTTCAAAGTAATGCACAAGGTTAGTTATACATTGATAACTCAAATTTGTTCTTTGTCCTAGCAAAGAGAAAAGTGTTGCATCACGGAAAACACAAGTTTATTCAAAATATTATAGCTACTGAATTTTGCAGTAAAATAAACAATAATTGCATATGCTAACCTATGTCTTGAAATTATTGATAAAGTTTCAGCCTGATGCAATGGTTGGATTGAGAGTTATGCATGATAGCGTAAAACTAAACACTATTCACAATTACACAACAAATAATTCAAGTTTCCTTCAACCTTTTCTTGGATCATATCATGATTATCTAATTGTTCATGCAGGTGCTAGTTTACCATGATCTATTGGGAATGATGCAACATCCACATCATGCCAAGGTTAGTCCCATAATTGCCACCCTGGTTTGTCGATTTCATTCGCATAGCTAACGTTCTGTATACGCTCAGATAGGGATTGTTTTACTTGTTATAGGTTACTCCAAAGTTCTGTAAGCAGTATGCACATGTTGGAGATGTCATCAACAAAGCTCTAGTTGAATACAAGGAAGAAGTGGCAAATGGCTCGTTCCCTGGTCCTGCCCACAGTCCATATAAAATTAGCGAAACTGAGATAAATGGTTTCATGAGCGAATTACAGAAGTTAGGTTTGGACAAGGCAGCAGCTTCAACAGCCGCAGCAGCTGAGAAAATTAAAATGTCAGTATCAAGAAATGGTCCAGCAAATGATTGAATACCGGGGGATCCAGCAGATGTGTTTCTCACTCGGCCTTCCCTCCCTTTACTGACCAGAAAGAAGAGTGAAATAACAGAAGACCAGCCTGTTGGTGCATCTTTGAAAGCTAAGCCAGAAATTGCATCGACATTCGAAATCAAAATGCGTTTTGAAGGAAAATTGTTGCGGTAGAATTAATTGCGTGTGTTTTTCCTCTTTTTTTTCTTGCCTAAAAAATCAATAGAAATTAAAATACATCTTGAATTGGATTTGGAGCTATTTTTTTAAAATGTCATGTGATTTAACCGAACTGGTTGGGAGGATGGAAATCTTAACGTAATATATATAGAACAAGAATACATAAGCAAATGTGCTCTTAACCCTCATGGGTCTGGCTATGCTTCCTCCGTTTTAGGATATGCCGGATAGCAGGAATCCTAGCAGTTTCGTGTTGGCATGTGCTTTGCAGGGATATTAATGAACAGACTGATCTTAAAGACAGACTATTCACCGAGCAGACTCATGACCTAAATGACCAAGAACCCGAACAAAATTACAATTGTGTTTGCTGGTGCTGTGTTTTGTTCCTGAAAAAGTTTGTCCTGAAGTGTGGTAAAACTCAAGGGATAATGCCGGTAATGATGGAGGCTGTTCTCTATCGGTCCATTTACACTGAAATTGCCAGGAACCATCATTGCCCGCTTGGCTAATCAGAAGTAACCCAAAGAGACGATCTTATTTTTAGTCTAAATTTTAGAGTAAACAAAAAATTTAATAAAAAAAGTTGTAAATATATCAAGCTGCTGTTAAGGATATGATTTTATTTAAAATTGTTTCATAAATATATTTTGTCTTGTTTAAGGTATGATATATATATTTTATCATTAAAAAAAAAGTATGACTGACATCATTCGAGCTCAAAAACTAAAAGATAATTGTTATTATATTTTAAAAATATTTTTAAAAAATTTATTTTTTTTTATATTTATAAATATAAAAAGATAATTATTTAAAAAAATACTTTAAAAATAAATTCTATCATCTTCAAATACCTTGAAACGACGCAAGGAAAAACTCCCAAGCTCCTCCTAAACATAAAATCACTCCCTCTTCCTCCCCAACTCAAAATGAGCATCATAACAGTTCCAGCATCTAAGCACTCAAACCTCCTCCGCCTCCTCACATCGCACGCTTTCCTCCGCCGCCTTTCCACCGAACGTCCAGAACCACAACCACCGCCACAACAAAAAACCAGAAACCACAACTCAATCATAACCGAAGCCCTACAACTCCTTCAAACACCAGAAAATGAATGGGACACAACTCAACTCAATCAACTCCTCTTCCCCGACTCTCCTCCTCCTTCCTCTTCTCCACGCCTTTTCTATCAAATCACCCGCCGCTTGCCTTCCTCTTCCCAAGCCCTCAAGTTCCTCAACTACCTCCGAAATAACTCCCCTTCTTCGCCAGACACCCAAACTCTTCTCTCCTATACTTTCCAGGCCATTTTCGAGCTCTCTTTTTGCGAACCCGATTCAAATGCTAATCTATCCCGGCATTACAAAACCTCGAAAGAGTTGAATATTCCTCTCACCGTCAATGCTGCGTCGGTTCTCCTTCGCGCCTATGGAAGGAGTGAATTGGTGGATGAATCTCTCATTCTCTTCAATGAACTAGACCCATCTGTTAAAAACACCTATCTTCGTAATGTTTGGCTTAGTGTTTTGTTGAGGCATGGGCGTGCTGAAGATGCATTGAAGGTGATCGATGAAATGTTTGAGTCAAATGAAGAGTCTAATTGCCGTCCCAACGATGCTACAGGGGATATTCTGTTTTCTTTTTTGTTGAAGAGAGAAAGAAACGAAGAGTTTCTGAGTGAAGATGAGATTGTTAATCTGGTGTTGAAGTTCGGCGAGCATGGGGTTCTTATTAGTTCGTTTTGGATGGGTCGATTGATTACCAGGCTGTGCTGGAATCGGAAGACTAATAGAGCTTGGGATCTTTTTAATGAAATGATAAAACTAGGGGCTGTTTTGGAATCTGCTACTTGCAATTCATTATTGACAGGATTAGCAAGAGAGGGCAATTTTAATAGAATGAATGAACTAATGGCAAAGATGGTGGAAATGGATATTCAGCCGACAGTTGTTACTTTTGGGATTCTTATTAATCACATGTGCAAGTTTAGGAGAGTTGATGATGCGCTGGAGGTTCTTGAAAAGATGAGTGATGGTAAAGAGAGTGGTGGCATAAGTGTTTCGGTTGAACCGGATGCTGTTATATATAATACGTTGATTGATGGACTTTGTAAAGTTGGAAGGCAACAAGAAGGATTGGGTTTGATGGAACGAATGAGATCACAAAGGGGGTGCGCTCCTGATACCATTACATACAATTGCTTGATTGATGGGTTTTGTAAAGCTGGTGAGATAGAGAAGGGAAAGGAGCTGTTTGATGAGATGAATAAAGAGGGTGTTGCACCAAATATCGTCACGGTTAATACTTTGGTTGGTGGCATGTGTAGAACTGGGAGAGTCAGTAATGCAGTCGACTTCTTTGTTGAGGCGCAGAGGAGAGGCACGAAAGGCGATGCTGTTACTTATACTGCTTTGATCAATGCTTTCTGTAAAGTGAACAATTTTGAGAAGGCAATGGAACTATTCAATGAAATGTTGAAAAGTGGATGCTCTCCAGATGCAATTGTCTACAGCACCTTGATCTCTGGTTTTAGCCAAGCTGGAAGGATGGCTGATGCCAGTTTTGTCTTGGCAGAGTTGAAAGAGCTTGGGATCCGCCCTGATACTCTGTGCTATAATACTCTGATTGGTGGGTTTTGCAGGGTGAACAAGTTCCATAGAGTTTCTGAGATGCTCAAGGAAATGGAGGAAGCTGGATTGAAACCCGATACCATCACATATAACACTTTGATTGCCTATGCCAGCAAAATTGGGGATTTAAAGTTTGCTTGCAAAGTGATGAAAAAGATGATCAAGGCCGGTGTGGTGCCCACTGTTGCTACATATGGTGCTCTAATAAATGCATATTGCTTAAATGGAAATGTGAATGAAGCCATGGAGATTTTCAAAGACATGAAAGCTGCATCGAAGGTTCCACCAAACACCGTGATATACAACATCCTAATCGACTCTTTGTGCAAGAATAATAAAGTGAAATCTGCTGTTTCCTTAATGGAAGATATGGAAATTCAGGGGGTGACGCCAAATACCACCACATACAACGCTATATTCAAGGGCCTTAGAGACGAGAAAGATTTGGAAAGAGTCTTTGAATTCATGGATAGAATGATTGAGCATGCTTGTAATCCTGATTATATTACCATGGAGATCCTCACAGAGTGGCTCTCTGCAGTTGGTGAAATAGAGAGGCTGAAAAATTTTGTTGCGGGATGCGAGGTTTCTGGTTCCACTGCACAAAAGGCTTCTGCTAGGACGTGATTCCTGAAAACATATGTGCTGTCCCGATAATTTAGCAATGTTTAGGAGAGACCAGGAGGTACTCCAATTTTCTGTCTGTAATGGTTTCTTTCTCCCGGTTGCTATATCAGTCGGGGCTTCTAGCCGGGCGTGTTCTAGAGAACCGCATTCTCCAGAGTGTATCAATACGACCGTGCTAATACCACAGCACCATTCAATTAATGGTGTATTCCTTCCTCTCAGTTTGAAGAATGGGGGAAGGGAGATTGATATATTGCGAAGCTTGTCACAGTTAAATTGCATTTTGCTATTTCCCTGCTGAAAGTCATCCACTGCTGAATCTTTAGACAAAAGGTTGAATTTCGTGCCAAAATTGATTCTAAAATTATAGCAAATCTAGCATAGCTTAGTATGTCTTGCCAGTAAGTGATTTGCATGGTTGAACAGTTTTGCCGGACAGTCGTCTAGTGAAAAATGTCTGAAAGGGATTTTTTTAATCTTTCTAATTTCTATCATTTTGCCGGAGAAGGACTGGCTTCTGTTTTAGGAGACGATTGAGCTAGTGGCGTGAACGAATCCATTGGAAATTAATGAGATGGGAAGAGGATCATGAATCTTATGTCATCCTATATCTGAAATCTACAAGATCCATGGTATGTCCAACCTTTCAGTTGAGCACAATATTGTTAATCCAACTTACTGTATTTATTTGTATTTTCTCATTTGGCCCGACTCTGCGAAAATCTGTCCGTTGGAAAGCTGTCCAAACAACCACCTCATTGAAAAACTTTAGTACTTATTTTACTTTCTATGGCCATGATTTAGAATTCATCTCAACCGAAGTTCTCACCCTCGTAAATAGTTAAATGCCTTGACATAGCAAAAGCAAAAGGCGGATAAATGAATGAACTAATTTACTAACAATCTGAAGATCAGCAAAAGGAATAAACTCTTTACTTTTCCCCACCAGCATTCACAGGCACAAGGCATTGATGCCTTTGAGATTCTACTTCTAGCAAAATGATACAAGTAACCGAAAAGGAAGAAAAAAGCAAAGAAAATAAAATAAAAGCATAAGATCGATGTCAGAGATGCCATTCTCAGCTGATGTCAGATACTTCCGGCTGCCGTGGCAGCATTGTTAGCATGACAGGGCTGACCAAAACTTGCTGGAATATGGTCAGGGAAGTAATCTCCGGTGGCAGGACCAACAAATTCCTCTAAACCCGCAAAGAAATCGTCACTAACAGCTATATCTGAGAACCCGCCGATCTCATCTTCATCATCATCTTCCGTTATATCTTTCTCTTCTCTGCTTAATTCTGTGTTTGAAGTACTTTGAGCCAATAGCTCATCTTCCAGAGAAGTTGCTGGAGATGAGCAAGTGGGTTTAGCTGGCGATGATGGTTTGCTAGAATCATTAGCTGTGCCAGTTTGAGGTGTCGAGGTCTTCTGACGGGTGCTGCCTGCTAGAGAGTTTCTGTGAGTAGGAGCAGGGTGGTTGTGCTCTGCTGTGTAGGTCACTATGAACATTCCCGGGTCGGATCTGTTTCTTTCCACTTGTTTCCGGGCCAAACACCCTTTTGAGCTGCTGCATCTGTAATATCCCCTGTTATTCATTGAACAAAACAAGGTTTAATCAATTAAAAATAGAAAATTTACAAGTTTTGACCTGATACCAAACCGAAAATACCAAAATAAAAGGCAGGCTTCGATTAAATTCAAGATGGATGCAAAATAGGTTACCTTGGATAAGGAGAGCCTTTGATAGGCTTCTGCCCATATTTTCGCCATGCCCACACATCTGAAGAGAGAGACTCAGCTGGTACTTGGCATACTTTCTTTAACTGGTTCTTTCTGTGACAAAACAAAAATATACAAACGAAGTATATATCAGCAAAAAAGTTTGTCTTTCTTTGATGATTATCTACCAAATCAAAATCTTTTCCTTGCTGTAAGTGAAAAATAGGCAGATTTACCTTCTTTTGGATCGAGGCGTGTGAGAATTTGCACTACTAGTCACAGAACCAGTATGAGACTGCTTATGCTGTGACTGTTTTTGTTGTTGTTTTGGCTGTTCCTTGGTAAAACTGGTAAAAGAAGAGAAAGAAGAGAGAGGTGTGGAGGCCTGCGGAGAATAAAGGGGCTGCTGAAATTTGGGAAAGAATGGCTTGTAAAGCTCATGCAATTCTCCAATAGCATTTCTTGTTTCGAAGGGATCTGGATGAGAGAAAAGATGGCCAACTTGGTCACTTCCAAAACCAGAAAAGCAAGAATATTGAGGATAATAATCTGATCTATAGCCACTAGCAGTACTGTGGCTGTTGATGGTGGTGGTCGTGGAGGTAGAGGTGGTGGAGGTAGAGGTGGTGCAGCCTCTGACCACAGCATGAAGATCCCAATCAATATCCTCCATGGCTTCGGAGACAAGGTCTGTGAATCTGTACGTTCCTTCTGCAACTGATGTTACAGGGAGGACACAAAAAGGAAGGCGCTGACTTTTTTAGAGAGGGAGGGAGGGAGAGAGAGAAGTTAGGGGGTGTAATGAGTAGGGAAACAATAATATATAGCGAAAGTGAGAGAGAGTGGCAACTTGGCATCTCAATGTTTATCTTGTCCTTTCCTTCCTTTTTCTTTTTCTCTTCAGACAGACTGAAAACCAGTTTTGGTGTTGGTTTTTTGGGGTTGACCTGGTAAAATGTCAAAGGGTTTACGTGGGGTTTGGTTGGGCTGGGTTGGTTTATGCTTTAGTGGCTCTGCCTTTTAATGAGCGCTGCAAAGTCCACACGGTTGTCCATTTAAGTGGAGGTGTGTGAATTACCGACAAATTAGAAAATAAATCGGAAGCCACTTATTGGGTCAGTGCTCCAGTTTATGTTTTTCTCATCACCTCGTTCACGAATTTACTTTTCCCTTTAAAAGAAATGCTGTGGGCTCCCTTTTCTTTTCTTCCTATAATTAACAAATTTTATCTGTGATTGTCAGCGTCTTTTATGGTATTTTTTTAAGGGTATTATTTACTTTAAGAGTCTTTTTTTTTTAATTATTTTAAAAATACAAAAAAGATATAAATTAATATGAAATATAAAAAAACAAAGGTTATGATACTCATGAACACCCAAGTTAATGTTGTTTGTCACGTGTTTTTTTTTTTTGACAGTGTTTAAAATACTGGTGCTATGACCCTGATTAAAAACAAATATGTTCTTTTAGTATAAGATGAGATGACATTGTCCTCTTAAGAGACTTGGTTTTCGTCGTTATGATTATTATTGTCTCTAGTTTAAATCAGTGGCAGTATTGTAAATAGCATGGAATACAATGACTAAGTTGGAGCTTGATTAAAAATATCCACAAAAACACTCGAAAGAGGTGACTGCTGAATCATTATTTATTTGAAGTTTTAATGTCAAGCGATTTTCGTATTGACTTTAAATTCATCCTTTCAGTTAATAAAAACTCTACCTATCATTATTTAATAATTAATTTAATAACTCATCTTGATCCAAGTATGGTATTGTAGATTTTTATTCGTAATCGATGTGATCTCAGTATTCGTTCGTGAATCTTCCTTTATTTATTTTTATAAAAATAGTATTTTCTATAAATAATATATTGTATTTAAATGAAAAGACTTTGCTAGCTTTTATTCTCAGAATATTGTGTCCTGAAACAATGTCCAGTTTACTAAAATATTTTTAGTATAGTACATGAAAATAATTTTAAAATAAAAAAATAATTTTAAAATAAAAAAATAATTTCAACTGTATCTCCGAACCAAAAAAACCCATCAATTTACTGCACAGATGCCTGCCCATGATCAATGGCTGTAGTTTCTTTCAAGATTCCTTCGCACGTGCAAAACTGTTTGCTTTCGGAAACACACGAAAGTGTGTGTGTGTGTGTGTGTATTAAAACTCCTAATCTCCTTCTGTCTACTTCAACACGATATTCTGTTTCCTAGATGGATATATATATATAACTGGAAGTAGCCACCACCAATGAGAAAAGAAGGAAAAATATATACACTCACCGACGGTGTTTAATCTTGGGCGGGTTGACAGCTAGCAGATTTGCTTGGGCCCACAACTTTGTGGAAAACTCATAGCCGTTACCGGTGCCTCGTGATGCAAAGCGTACCGAACTTTCCCTTTCTAACGAATCCTATGATACAGGATCTGGCGGTCAGGATGTGTTCACACACACTCATCCTCGCTTTCTTATTAAGTAATTAAACGATTATATAAAACAATTACAAGATTGTTACCTGAGATTTTAGAGTCAATTTTCAATTTTTTCTACGATTAACTCGTTCTCTCTCGTGGATAAAAAAAATGTTTTCTTATATCACCACGTGATTGGTGAACTTCTTAACCCCGTCGCGTGTAATTGTAGAAGTAAAATTAACATAAAAAGTAATTTTGTGAAAAATAAAATAATTTATATTTTAAAATCAATGAATTCATATACGTGGCCAGGTGGTAAATAAAGGGTTTTACAAGTTGAGTAAAAAGGTAAATAAATGATTTTTTTTAGGGCAGGGACAGGTCAGGCTACGTACCTCTCTTGGCTATCCCATCCAAAGTCCCTCAGCTCTGGACATTTTATTAAATACTTTTTTTCAAATAATTTATTGAGATAAAATCTTCTAATTACAATGATGCGTAATTAGATGCGTAAATCATTCATAATTAAAAATCTAAATAAATAAAATAATATATACCAGGCTGGAAATTATATGCAGAGATAAAGTTTAAACCGCGGAGCTCGTCAATAAATAAACAAATACATCACGGGTCAAGCACACGTGACATTTGAGTGTCAATATTAACCAGCCTCATTAAGAATACTGTTTATACCGTCATAGAGAAATAAAAGCTTAGAAGTTGATTTTCTTTGAGCACCAAGCGTTTTAATTTTAATATTTTCAGCTTGTTTAATTATTATTTTTATTGTAAATCATGTTTGAAAAAAAAGAAATTAAAATTAAAAATATAAATAATGCACGTGGTATCGTTATTATTTTTTTAACAAGAGTAGAAGACTTGATCTTACTTTGAAAATTAGTCTCTATTTGATCGAATCTTAAAAGTTCAAGACTAAAGATTTTCTTTTATCTTTTACTTTGAAAAACCTAAAAGAGGACATTGATAATAGATTGAAATTTCAGAGGAGAAAATAACATGACGTGATAACGAGAATTTATGATTTGCACAGTATATATTGAATTTGAATTAGAACATGTATTTCTTGTAAAATCTTATAACAACTAGATTTTTACTCGCTCACCTGAACTTATAAAATATAATTTTTGAAGGGTAGCATTTGGATTCGGCTGGACCTAAATTGAAATGAAGTCTCTCTTTTCTAAAAAATGTTCATTGTCGAGGTTACCGAAGGATTCCATCAATTTAATGGTTCATATTTATTATTTTGTACTACAATGTAAAAGGAAAATGTTAAAATCTCAGTCACATGGATTTGTATTTATTCATTGTATGTTTTGTGACGGCATATGACGCGATGAGAGGGGCTATGATGACGTACATTGGAGGGATGAGACATTTTGAATCCTGAAGACGTGGGTGGCACGAGGGCATTGAATTGCAAGCGTGTGGGGTCCACGACTTCATGGGTCGAGGAGAAGAATCGACCCGATTTACATCATAATAATTCATTTGTTTTGACCAAACCATATGTTATCTCATCAAGTGGGCTCGATGATTGCCTGGCGATTGGTCAGACTTTCAATAAGTCAATTGAAAAGTCAATAAAAACGAAGTGATACCAACAAGGGCTAGCCCTCCTTCCTTCGAGGTAAATACACCTCAAATCCTCGTTGGTAGTGGAATTTGTATCTAATGATGACACGAAAGATATCAATCCTATCCAAATTGCTATAATTATTTTTTTAAAATATATTAAAATAATATATATATTAAAATGTTATTGATATCATCCCATAAGAATAATTTAAAAATATTAAAACAAAAAATAATTTTTTTTTAAAATAAGTTTTAAAACGCAATAACAAGCAACCGAGGAAGAAACGTCACATGCTGCGTGATGTATCTTTGCCTCTCCACTGTCTCTTCGGCCACACCACCGTCCAAACATGTTCTCAATCCCACCAACAAAACCATCCATTAACTATCAGAAAGACCCATTAAACTATAGTTTACTCCCAGCACTTTTGTTATGGTTATTTTCGTTTGTTCCCCCCCCAATCCTTTTCGATTCTGTTGTTTTCTAGTTCCTAATGAACCAGAAAAATGACACGAGAATTAGAGAGAGAAGTTCTCATTGAGAAAAGGGGATAGTGCCAATCAACTTTTTCCTTATTAAAATGAGAACTTAATTTTATTCGACAGTTTTCAACCTCGATTTATTCAGAGAGTTCATGTGTTCTGTTCTGTACAGCCCAATGTAGAGAGAGTAGCTTTTTCTATCACGCAACTCTTTTTTGCGTGCTCGTCCATGCAGATCCCAGACATTGATGTCAAGCCACTATGCACACCTTGCAAAGTGCTTTCATGAGGGATAGACAGACATGTTTGAAACTCTAAATAAACCCGACTCACGAGTGAGATGAGTGGCGGCGAGTTCACAATGCCGATCGTGTTTAGAAATGTGTTTATGTACGACGATGGATCTATTAATCTAATTATTAATTTTTAGGCTCAATATTATATCTTTAATTGTGTATAAATCTTGTGTGCGCAGGATCGTGCATAGCTAAAGAACCCACACAGATGTTTCCAGAACAAAATACAATCACGTCTCCGGCGCCTTCCTAGTTTTTATGGTGCGAGTTCCTTCATTGCCAATCAGTGACCCAGATCTCTTATTCAGTTCCCATATGGGTGCGAGACCAGCAAATCCATCTTAGCTTTAAATTATAATATAAATTATATTACGTGATTTCATCTATTAGTTTAAATTTTTAGGTGAATTAGTTTTTTAATATGGTATCATAACTTTATTGATTTAGCATTCACGAGTTTGAATCTCATTACTTTTATTCTATTTAATAAAAATAAAGTATAAAGTCCTGCAAATCTGTGCAAGTTTCAAGTTCAAAGAGCTTTTATTTACGAGAAAATATTAGAGAATAATATAAATTATATTATAATATTTCAACTATCTCCTTAAATTTTTAGATGAAAGTCCTTGAAATCTCCAAGCTTGTAACGGAGGGGTGGAAAAAAAAGTAGACAAGAAAGAGAGAAATCAAGTGGTGGTGATTGTACTACTGTTGAAGAGAGAAAGCATCTCAGAATTGGTCCACCACCACTATCCATGACAAAAACGGGCATCGGCACTCTCCGTTTTTCCTCTGTACACTTTTCCATTTTATTACTTTTCCATTTTATTATGTGATATCGACATCGTTGGGAAGCACTTGCCACGAGACTTCGGTGGAGAATGAGTTTTGATAATAACTTTTTTATTCGTTATCCCATCCGATAGAGGAAGAAGCATGCTGTTGGGCTTTAGCAGAGTCCCCATTTGCTTGGTCAAACACTTGCGCTAAAAAATGCCTCTTCAAGTCTACGTGTCTAGCTAGACATTGAGATCGAACAAGACTTTAGATTTCAGAAATACTCCCTTGGTTACTTGGAGATTAGATGGGCGTACGAGTAGATAGAGACATGAAAAGAGTTTTTGATGGAGCACGACCGATTGGCCACGGTGATACAGCAGCGATTTGTGGGGTCTTAGCACATCTTTGATTTTTTATTTCAGAGAGGGAAGTGAAATGTCAATTTGTCACGAGGGAAATGTTACGGGGTTGTATGACACCGTATTTATTTTTGAAAAAGAATATTTTTTTATTTTAACTTAAGTTTTTATTGTTTTTAAATTATTTAAAATATATAGATAGATAGATAGATAGATAGATAGATAGATGCTTTTGCTATCAAAGAAGATAACCATCCATAAGCAACTCAACAACCCACTGAACGTACTTCATCAATCAATCTCCTCTCTCTTTCTATTCGTTACCGTAAGATAAACTGATAGAGGGAGCACTTTATAGTGGGGGGTATGCATCACACTAGAAAAAATATAAGCACCTCGTCACCACACATCGAGGCAGTGCCAGGTGTCGCAATCGCTACCTCCACTTTTCTTCCCATTTGTGTGCCATTCATGAACGAGGCGGTGAAGGTAGAAGTCGTGCGTGCGAACAATTAGAGCCTTCATTTGTGCCGCTCCCATCGCTGAAGGCTATCGTGGCCTTCCTGTGGCGAGACAAGCCAGATGCACAAAACAAAAGCTCAAATTGGCATTTACAGTAAATGTTCACGGTGGTCTTCTTGTATGGAACCCACTTGGAACGAGTACTCTAAACTCCGAAAAACTCTATTGATAATGACTATATGATCATTAATTTATATGTAGATATATACTTGTTTTTAGTACTAGCATGGATGTCGTTCATAACATTAAATGTTTTTTAAACTCTAAATTTGATATGGATAGAGCTAATGCAATATTGAGTATTAAACTTATAAAAAAAACAATGGTATAATGTTAAAACAAGAGTATTATATAAAGAAACTTCTCAAAAAATTTGGTCACTTTAATGTGACACCTATGAGTACTCTTTATGATGAACATTCAATTAAAGAAAAATAAAAGTAAAGATGCCACTTGGAACTTCGAAATGGATGGAACGAGTACTCTAAACTCCGAAAAACTCGTTAAGCTGGGATTCTGCCATCACAAAAATCAGCCGTCACGATTCAAAAATATTTTTGTAAAGATTTGAAATTTCTTTTTTATATTTCTTTTTTAGTATTTTTAAACTATTTTTATGTACTGATATCCTAAATTATTTTTAAAAATATTATTTTAATATATTTCTAAACAAAAATAACTTTCAAAAGCCAAACAGGATAGAGATGAAATAAAATACTTAGGGTATTATTAGTTTGTTTCCTTGTTTTCCCCCACCCAAACGATTACTCGAATTACAGGACGTGATGTCATTCCTTCAGTCCTATGCTTGAAAACACAATCCTTCTTTCCTTTTATCATTTTTTTCGGCATTACTCCTCTGTATTTCCTCTTGAAAACTCATATACAGAAATCTCGACTTTTATACACGGTAATCAACTTGAAACTGATTTAGAACTAGGAAAACAGACATGCACTGTATTTTTTCCAAAAACAACGACTCAAATATATATATATCACCCCTAAAGTGCCATTTTCATCCCGAATAGTGTCATTTACAAGGATACAACGGACAGCATAATCCTTCTCTGAATCATCAAAGCAAAACTGTGAATCTAGCATGTGAAATGACAGTTGAAAATAAAAACTCGACCCGCACCTTACCAACAACATGTTGACAAGATATACAAGAAAAATGGAAAAGGTAAAAATTCAAAGAAAACTCTGCTGTACCGGATTCCTGACCAGGCTGAGCTGAATAGATATGGGGGACTAAAGTTAATTTCCAAACAGCTCAACAACTTGGTCTCGGAGCCACCAAAGCAATCCAGTTAGAGACGACAGTTGCCCACCAGAGAGAGTGACCGTGCGAAGTATCCACCATTTCATGCAAGACATCCAAGAAATATGGAAAATAATATATGCACCAGATACTTAATCAACCAGAGCTTGTCCACAAGGAACTAAGTCTTGATGCAAGTTTAGCACTCTTGTAGTCCTCTCTAAGCTGAATAAACCTGAATTGGCAGGCAATCAAATTTCATTTATCAGAGAAATAAAAAACAAAAAACCAGAAAGAGGGGGCGGATCCACAATAAAGAAAATCCTTAAATGATAAGACAGAGCTTTAACCCTGGAGTTTTGACTGAAGCTAAAAAGATGTTGAGATATCTCTAAACCACATCCATTGTGTGGGATATAGATTCATAATTCTTTAAAAACACAAACACTTGATGTTAGGAGAAAAATTATTTGCTAAATGAAGAGAAGGAAAAGATTTATCTAGCCAAGTCAACTAGTTTAAAATTAAAACCTACTTCTAGTTGTGTTAAATATTGTATCCACTGTATCAGACTATCAGTACTAACTTTAAAGCAATCCAAATCAATTCTATAAAAATAAACATGATACCTCTGTGCATCTTTGCGTATACTGGGGGTGCCCTCAAACAGAGTGGAAAGACTTTCAGGAGCAACAATGAAGACATTGGCCATTCTGGAGACAAAAATTTCCCTCAGTAAAATGAGATAAGCAATTCTATATCAGTACTGAAATCTTGTCAATGTCTTGCAACTTACATGCCCAGCAACTCAAACTTCTCATCAACAGAAGGAGCATTAAAACTACGCACAAATTCTCCATACTCAGTTATATCACGTTTCAACCGCAATCCTCCACTGCAGAGGAGAACCAAAAATAAAAACAACTTGTTGGTGCCATACACAACAAATATTCAAACTCAGAAACTAAGATAAATCCAAACAGAAATCACAAGATTAGTGCACAGTTTACGCATTAGATAGGTTAATCAACTTTGGAAGAGAATCAACAAAACTTAGTTATTTAAGTTATTAAACTGGGGTATTCAAACAAACAAAAAAGCACATATCGAGCATCTAGAAGAATCAATTCAACTTCCAAAATCCCACTAGAGCATGGGTCACTGCAAACTCTCAACCGCAAAAACATAATCCCCAAATGCAGGGGAAACCCAATCATGAAATATGGTCAGCTTCTATGCTCATGAGAAAGCTCCAAAACCAAGTAAAGACAACATAAATTTCAGATCCAGCATTTCCCCTTTTTCGGATGTTATCACATGTCATGAAAAGTTAAAATGCTTTCTTCAAAGATCTCGACATTTCTTTCTTAGATAAGAAACTCACAAATTCTGAATGGACTGCAAAGAATTCCAACCAATGCTGTCACATGCAGTCACCAATTGAAACATGCTTCTCTTTACAAATAACACCAACCATAACTTAAATGCCAACCAAAGTTTCACCAAACTACCGAGTATAAATGTTAGGTAATTTAATGCATGAAGCATCTGAGCAAGGCAAGTTACCTGGGATTAAAAGTGAACTTCTGCCAGTGATTAAGAAGCCCCTTGTGCAAGCGAATTCCCTGAAATAATAAATGTGTCCATGTTAAGTGTTAAGTTTCGCAGTAAGCACTCTTTCTTCAAAATACTAAAATGTTCCCTTCAATTAAGTATAAACTGAAAAGAGATAAAAAAACATATGCATGTAAATTGCTATCCCCCACTCTCCCTTCCCCAGGCAAGAGCACAGACTATGTCAGTTTACCGCTGCATTAAGTGAAATTACAGGTGTCTCGGTCATATTTCTGGAAATCATAATGATCTCCCTTGTCACAGTATATTCCAGGAATGCTTCTAGAATGGGAGGGGTAATGTCAAATTTGATCCAAATGCCAAGAATGATGGTGTAAGGGATAAGCTTTTCAGTTTAGAGTCATGTGTTAGAAATGGCACTGGTTGTAATCTTGGGAATGTTCATCGTTCTGATAGGATTATGATTTGTTTAAAAACAGTTCATCAATTATAGACTTGCCAAAGCAGTGTCCTCAGAGCTGAAAGAGTCCACCTAATATTTTGAATATAAATGTACACCTATTTTCACTTAAAGCTCAGAGGCAATGACTGTTGTACCAGAAAAAGAAAAGAACAGAGAACAGTGAGAATAAAATCACTGAAGCAATAATAGCAAACATGCTCAAAACAGTCTTATTAAAGCAATTATCTCCTCCAATGCACCGAGGCACTCTTGTGTCAGAAATAATAAAGAGACGACATAAAAGCACACACGTCATTCTTTCTTCACCGGTGCACATAAAACTCCTTTATTTGCAGATGCATGAGCAGTCATGACTGGTAAATGAAGGGCAAACTGGAAAAAAATTGCAAACAGTTGAGTCAAAAGAATCCAGAGATAGACTGACCAATTCAGTCAGGAATGCTTGTTTGTTAAGACCTTCCAATGCAGTGAATGCAGCCTCGAGCACACGTGAAAGATAAGCCACAACCCTGGTCAAGAGAAATAAAGCAGCTACTATCAATAATGACTGAACTAATGTATTATTTTGATTAGATATATGCTATTTGAAGCTGAAACGTGACAGAAAAGAAATGATTCGACTGTCATAGATTCATAATATTAGTAGGTGTATGACTGAACTTGGTTTGAGGCTTGTGACCTTGGGGAATTAAAATAGTAGACTCTAACACAGAGAAACTATTACTCACCAAATGTGACCAGCAAACACAAATAAATAAATTTCTAAGAATCCAAAAAAACAAAATCTTTTGAGCAATGAAATCAGATAACTTGCTGAAAGAAAAAGGCCAATGTTCAAACTCATAAAATGGATTGACTTCATATCACTTATGTCTCAGAAACCCAACAAACATGCTTTTAGTTCAAAACACAAGTCCCAAGTATATCAAACTAAATTTACTTTGTGCAGGCATTTGTTGGACGATGATCAGGAGCCATTCCATCATCAGGTGACCGATAATCTGTTGCCCTTTGTTCAGCTGATAGCAATCGCTCTACCTGTGTGGGAGTTTCCCAGAGAAAATTATAAGAATGAGAGCTTAAAAAATGAGCTGGGAACAAATTAAAACCGCATGGGAGGATGAAAGCATATTAATAAGTAGATCTAGAGCTTTTCTCTCTGGATATAAAAATATGACCACAGAAAATAGAACGAAGCCTTAATCCAACAAATACAAGTGATGACGAATTAAAGACCAGCAAGTTTCCATCAGAATCCATACATTGCTAAAGAAAAAGAATAGGGGTCAAGAACAAACCTCGGCCATAACAGTTTCAATGCATTGTTGAAGCCCCTTATAAGCTGCAGCCTCAGCACTGGACATAGCTGTTGCCATTTCTTCACATGAAGCAGCATGTGCACCATCCACGGGTAGTAAGAGGCGGGATATAGAATTTGCAAAATACTGAAGATGAAAGTTGAAGCTATTTTAAGTTCTCTACATATCACAGGATTCTGCTTTAGCCAATTTAACACAAAAAATTAGTGTCAATGCAGTCCAACATACTTGCTGTACTATAGCCACACTACTTCCACAACGCTGTACAGCAACCATGAAAGATCTGAAACTGCTCTCACCAGCAGCTGCAGCAGCTTCTGCCTGCATCTCAACGTCAATCTCAATTAAGCACACTATTCTGAGTACATGTACATCACTTTTTTACAAAACTACATGATAGGTATATCTCATAAGGAAGGGGTAATGATAGAGCAAGTAAAGGCATATGATCAGATACTTACAGCAGAGGCAGCTGCAGCAGCCACTCTTCTACTAACACTTGTTCCCAGCACATACCGTTCCCTTAAAGCTGCAGCTTCAGTGAGGCCATCTCTGGCCCGTTCAAGACCTTCTGTTATATATTGCCCTACCTACATTTTATTGTTGAAAATCAAAACCTGAGCTAACCATGGAATAAATTAACAAAGAACTGGGTTTAGTAAGCAACTTACTTGATCTAGCAAGCAAGTGAACACTGCTTTCACATTAGCTGCAAGCATAGCAGGCTGCAGAAAAGCATGTTTGGAAACAATCAATAGAATACCAGTGAAATGCTTGTAGCTTTTATAAATAGAGAAAAGTAACATAGTCATATTTAAGCCGTCTTTTACTGCATATTATGGCATTTTTGCTTCTTTTTCAGAGTGAAGAATAGAAATAAAAGGTTCCGTCAGACCCAAACTGGTTAATCCTCATTTCATTTCATTTCTTCTAACTCAACAGTCTGTTTAAAATATGTATAATTCTTCTAAATTTTAACAATCCATCCTTTTGATTATGTGTTATTTGATTCATTGTCTTAAACATGGAGCCAGATAACATAAACCATAACAAACTATAAGTGGATGGAAGCCTTAACACCCACAAGAAGGCCTAGACAATCCACAAATGAAGGTGGTAAAGACAGTTCCAAACATCCAAAAGAGACAATATTTCAAAAGTCATCTGCAATTATGCATTTTAATCATTTACCGTCACATGTCCATAAGAAGATAAAACAAAGGACAAATTGACAATCTTATCCATGCACCAGGACAATTAATCAAATTAGCCTTGAATGAATCTATACATCTGCCAATATAGCTATAATTTCATGAATGCTTGTTAACCTTACTTTATCAAAGGAAAGAAAGAAAAAGGTTATCTATAGGAAAGAGCATTTCGGACAAGGGCACAGGATTTCCAGATGACTTGACCAAAAAGGAACATTTAAGCGTTCAAATATAGAGATAGCTACTGCTTAAATACCCTTTTGATAACTTAAAAGGAGTACCCAAACCTTTTACATTAAATCCCATGATATATAGTACAGCTATACAAGAGCTCTCAGTAATTGACAAGGTATATTTCATCGCGGAATTGAGTATTACCACAGATGAAAACAAAGAGCATCTTGATATTGCTTCCTCATTCCACCGTGCAAATTCTGTCACAACAGTAACAGATATCTGCTGGTGGGAAGATGCTACAGGAGCCCCTTTTGAGCGCCCAATAGTCCCAGTTGATTCAGAAAGGTGGTCGCTCTCAGCACGCAGTTCTTCCATCTGTGTATCATGGTACAGTCTATTGTCACCAAAGAAAAATGTGTTCTGGAAATTTGATATGTATATATATTTATATATTTATATTTATATATATATGTATATATATATATTACACAAACCTTTGCTTGATATAGCTGTCTAAGAGAAGCCTGCTCATGCTCAGGATATTCATCCTTGTGGGAAGAGAACAGAGACTCTGTGAGGCCTGTATCATCAAAGAAAGTCGCTAAGACATGGAAATAAAAGGCAAAATTCTGCAAGATGTTGGACATGTGTTAAAAATATTGGTTGATATACACATTTAGCAAGTCATGTTAACACTTTTATTCGGGAAATCAGTGATGTTGTGAACTATGATTTGCAGTAACATAGAATCTCCGCGGCAATCTGCTACCAAGAAAAGAGGAATTTTCTGGATTGAAGAAATCCACAAGTTCATTAAAACAATGCCCAAAATTTTCATAGAAGGTCATACATTACAATAGAAGGCAGAAAAAACTAAAACTTCCAGAGTTTGTCATACATTACTTAGAAGAGCTAATGCTATGATTGTTGAAAGTAATGCTAGTTGAAGTTTTTATAGAATGTCCATGTATTTTAAGTAAGCAGAGCCAGAACCAACAACTTAGCCCCCAAACAACTGGGAATAAGTCACCAGGAATCATCCATATCTCTGTTTTTCTTTCTCTTTTTTCATTTTGGTTCGGCAGGAGTGTGTAGGATGCGATGGCAGGAATGATCCCACTACCCTGCAGCCCTGGTATTAGCCGGGATCACATAGAGCAAAGACTACCCATTGCAACATGACATCATTAGCAGAATCGGTTCCACGATAATCAATATGGAGAAAGACAATCTTTCTTCATCAATTGATGATGTTCTACACTTCCATATTGCTGATAATTACACGCTAATATTCACAAAATACCAAGAATCAGGAAAGTTAATTAATTACCCTCAACATCTAAGTCACCACATCCCACGGCTTGTAGATCTCTAGCCAGTTCCTGAGTCTTCTCATATGCCACTGCTAGCATTCTAAGATACTGAAGCCTCAAGTCAAACATAAAAAAAGTCAAGATCTGATTGTTGCTTCAGACAGAAACTAAGGTACGATAAACGGTTGGGACCCAGCAATTCTACATACCAATAAAAGTCCACCTTCTTCCATGGGAGGCAAATTCACAAGAGATGGTTTCACTAACAATTTATCCAAAAGAGCTGTAACTCGCTGCTCTAAAACTCTCTGCACGTAAATGGAAAACATCAAAAATATGAATCCACAACAAAAATATATCACATGCCTTGTGCAATTTAAGACAACGTAAAACACAAGGTATAATAAACAAAAAAATCCTGCCCAGATACCTGAACTAAAATTGACATGACATCACTAGGAGAAGGGAATACTGCCATGATAGTAGCTGCTTCTTTACGGACAGTGTCTGCAGGATAGAATTGAAGATTTTTAACAATCCTTGGAAAAATGTGGTCCTTGCTTGAGATAAATGGCTATTTTTCAAACCTGTGATTTCTTTGAACAAGGAAGAAAGTCCACGAGCAACATTGCTTGGACTAGCATGAGAACCCTGATCACCCAGAACCAATCTAGTGTCTGCATTCATGACTTCCACATCAATGAACATTGGACGTGTTGCCACGTAATGTTGCATGGCACTTGTGCCCCTGTTGAACTGCAATGCAAAAAGAAACCCGAGAGTTAGACAGGAAAAAGAAAACAGAAAAGAAAACCTTTCAACAGATTTGCTAGATCCCTTTATAAGTGGATGATCCATCTTACTTCAAACAAGGATGAAAAAGAATTGAAAGGAAACAAAAATAACTAAAATTTATGGCTTAAACAATCTCCCTCCCATTTTTTCACCAAAAAGGGCAGAAAGGAATAACAAATTTGTTGGCATTCTGGACCAATTCCTGCAAGTCTGGAGGACTTTTCTGCTTATTTTCCAATCATCACTTATTCTGCTGTAAGTTGGACTAGAAGATTCAGTTCAAAGAGGAAAGTAGGAAAGATTATATCAAATCAATCAGTCCAACCCCTTATTCCCCACATCCAATATAATGCAGCCATGTTTAAGTGATTCCCAGTTAGGGTATTTGGCAACAAAAGTATCATGTTCAATCACTTGATATAAAAAAATCACCTGAGATAAAATTTTAGCACATTCTGCCATGGTAGATAATTCTCTTTTCTGCGATGCTGCATCAAACCGAGCCAACAGTCTATTCTCCAGTTCTGCAATGAAAATAGTAAGAGGAAAAAATAATCAATGCAATGTATGATAAACAAAAGAAATAAATCCACCAAATTATTCACCTATGTTGATATTATTATTATTATTATTATTTTATTATTATTATTATTATTTGTATTTTTATTTTTTTTGGGGGGGGGCTAGGACCTTCCATGACCACATAGCTTTACTACCATCAACAGACTAATAACTACAACAGGATCACAAAATTCTGAACAAGGAAATCTCCAGACAATGAATGCATGATGGTAGTTGCTTTCATCAAAATATCCTTTGAAACCCAACATTCAAAATTTGGATTCAAAGGAGGTGCATAAAAGCCAGTGAGATTTTCCTTTTAAGAATCATGATCTGCATATCCTGCTTTGCCAATATGGAAATGAGTTTTTTTTGGGGATAAAAGGAGAAAGTATAATTAGAAGGAATTGCATGGTAAAAATTGTAGAACAATACATCTTTTGAAAAGGCAAATAGAACAACCATCTAAACCAAAATAATAAAGCGCTCCAATCCAGTTACTGGGAAGTGCCCCTAAAGACTCCTGCTGACATTTCAAAGCCCAGAAGACTGTCCTATATTCCACAAAAACCAACTCTCTGAGAAGTGATGAGAGAAAAACCCTGCACCCCTCTCCATCAAAATGCACATACAGCACATCTCCATAACAAACTAAAATCTTTCTCCCATGAAAAAACCCAGAAGAATCCAACACTGCTTCTTCTACTGTCCTCAGGATCACCCAAGACTCGCTACTAAATTGCAAACAATCTTTGCCGCATACTACAAGCTATGTGGAAAGAAATCACTCTGAGATTCATCATTATGATGGAAAATAACACAAATATTAGGCGATTAGGCCGTATGGAAATGGATATCTTTAAACCTGATGATGTTTGAGCATATATGGTATAACTATTAATAATTATTAAATCCTATAGTTTGTTATTTGGACCTAGTTTGTTGCTATTTTTCACTACCCACTAAATCCTTGTATTGTTTCATGCACCATATATGTACTTTCCTGCGGCAGTAATAACAATAAAACTACAATATGCTGAACCCGTACCATTGCAGTAATCCTGAAGATTAGCAACTGCAACTTCTAATCCTCTGCTCGCAGTTGCATTTCCCATAACAGATGTTACAGATAAGCCTTGTCTTCCAAGATCTTCCTCGGCAAATGACCCTAAAAAACACAAGTAACAAAAAATTCACAAGGCTGTGAAAAGCAAACAAAAGCTATTGCATAAATCTTTAAACAGATTCTTTGTTATTGAAGAATTTCACAATTCACAAATTATTTGTTTGTTCTTCTTGTGCTTATTTAAATAAATCACACAGTTTAAAATAAATTTCACTGTGAATTCAGCATTCTAATGCCTTCCTATTATCCAAAAGAATGGGTCATATTCATTTTCTTTAATTTATGGAAAAGCTGCAGCGTCCCAAATTTACTCAAAATTCTGTATTTCATCAGAATAGATCCAACCAGCATACCAGGAATACTTTAAGAGAAGTTTTCAATGAGAATTTAGATGAATAAAACTTAAGGAGACTGAAGCTACAGCTAAGCTGCAAGGATACTCGCTACTAACTCAAAGAAAAAACAAGAACGCAGGACCGATATAAAAAATAAATTAAGTTCGTGCATAAGGCTCATGCAGCATAACAAGAACTTGAGGTTGAGGTTGCAAAATTATGCAATCTGAGCTTTGTGAGAACATAATGTCATCTTACGTAATTTCTGTGCAATTGAAGCAGCCTCAGAAACACGGCTGTCATCTGAAAACAGAGGTGAAAGTTCCATTAAATCACCAGGGCTGCCATTGAATTCCATCATATACTGCAAAAATTATGTAAACAAGGTGTTAACGCATTTTGAGCTAAGGAAAGCATAAAAATAAGTTGACAGACAGTACCTTTATGAGTTCTATTGTTTGACTAGCTGTTTCCCTTTGAGCATCTGCACTCTGACAAGATCATAATAAAAGGGGTGAAATAACTATAGAACTGAATGCATAGCAAATTATAATTGAGGATAGGAAAACTTTTACCTGCAAATGGTCTCCTATTTTGGCAGCAGTCTGTCCAACACTTGAAATACGCGAGTCAAGCCTAGCGAAACTATCAAACAAGCCATCTACACCCTGTTCCAGCTGAAAAGACAAAATACATAACAAATGGAAACTGTGTTAGGTGGATCTTAGAAACAGAACGGAGAGAACAAAATGATTGTATCTTAGAGGAGCCAAGCCAACCACATTCCCCTTAAGAACTAAAAACCTCTTGCCAAAAATGAAAGAAGCCACACACCTTTCATTCTCAAATTTCTGGATTCTGCATATTGCATAAACCTCTCAAATTTACTTTACTTTCTATTTCTTTTTTATTTCAAAAAGAATACATTCTTTTGATAGTCCAACTTCTATTCTGCTTTACTAATAATCTAATTAATTATATAATATTAACCACTAAAAATCAAATGACAAGAAATTACTATATAATGGCACTGAACTAAAGGAAATGGAATTAACTCGCAAACACGTGTACAAGAGTGTGTGTGTGTCTGCTGTAGATATCTAATCTAGGATAAAAAAATAAAGAAGCTTTTGCATTTTCCTTCGAAAATACAAATATCAGTTCTTTTATTTATTGATACCTCTTCTCCAGTATAGTTTTTACAATGATTCAAAACCCAAGCACCCAAAAACTCACCTCAGCAAGTGTTTTACGGTGCTTAGAATCTTGGACAGAGACCTCCTTCTTGAGATTGTAGAGCCTTCCATCAATCTTTAATCCAAAAACAAAATGTCAGCAGGGAAAAAATAATAATTATGACCTCAGAAATTTTATTGCATACTCCCAACAATCTACCTGTTTTCGGAGGTCTATCAACTCCCTACAAGAATCCCTGAACAGAGACAAAAGACTATCCACTTCAGGAAATAAGGGAGAAGACAATCCTTGAGCCAATCTTGCTGCATCGGATGGGGCTCTTGCATGCCCATTTGCTAACATATCACTCCCACCTATGTTACCTTCAGCTGAATCTGCTTCTTCATCTTGAAAAGATGGGAGCAGATCATTTACCAGGTTTCCAAATAACGCGTCAAATGAAAAATCACCCTACAAAATGAATTTGGTCTATAAATTTTAACATTAAGTAAAAAAAAAGACCCTAAATGAAATATGATACCGAGTTTCCTCGTAAAAAATCCACTATCTATTCCTTACCTTAAAATCATCTATATCGAGAATGAGGGGAGCGGGAGCGGAGGCAACTGACGAAGATTTTGAATTTCTATCATTCCAGATTCCATCTCTACTCTGTTTCATCTGCTTCACATTATCCATATCATATTTAACCATCATCATAAGTTAAAATTTCAAGAAAACAGATAATTCTGCTGTTGATTTTTCAGAAACCTGACCAAAACTTGATAATCATCGAATGGGGAGCAGAATAATAAATGTGCCGGAAAGATATATCTTAAGTAAGCTGATTTTTGTTTTGAGTAAGTTCTAAGCTGGAAATTTCATTTCAGATGAACCTAAAGTAAGTTCTAAGCTGGAAATTTCATTTCAGATGAACCTAAAGAATAAAAAAAACATTGAATTGAATCCAAATTTATCTCTCGTTTTCTTCAATTTTCTCATCAACCAAACAAAAAGGAAAAACTAATTCAGCTTCCTATCTAGCGATTAATCACAGCCAAACTATTAAAAAATACTCAATCGGTCAAAAATATCACAAAATTACTGTAACACCCCTCCATAAAATCTGAGAAAAATCAACGAAAACCAAAGCGCGTGCAGTTTACAGATCATGAATTAAAAATGGTAAATAGGTTACCTCGTTGGTTATTGAGTGAGAAGGAGCGGGACGCAGAGACGATTGCCAGGAAGAGGATTTGGGTCTTAATTTCTAAGATTTTGGTTGGGTAGATCGAGCTTCTGATGAGAAGGAAAGAGGGAGAACAAGAAAACAGACTGTTCATCGACGAAAGCTACAACGAAAATATTTTTGTATGTAATATAGTTACGCGTTTGCCCCTGGAGGTGTTCTCTGTGGCAATCGTGATGGGGTAGGGGTAAATTGGGGAATTACAATGTGGGGAATGATAATGTGCGGCAATTTAAGGTGGTATTCTCTCTTGCATTTTGTTCCGTTTGTGGGCGTTTGTTTTTATGCTTCCGAAAGCCAGGCAAGGGAGGGGTCAGAAAAGCGATCGATAAGTGTACGGTTTGGCATTTCATTTTAAATTGATTTTGAAAATATTTTAATTTTTTATATATATTAACTTAAATTTGTTAATATTTTTATATTATTTTGATGATGTCAAAAATAATTTTAAAAAATATTATTTTAATATATTTCTTAATAAATACATTTTAAAAAATAACTTTAATCACACTATGAAATGAGCATAATGTTATTTTAAAAAATTAATATCCCAATTAGCTCCATACAATATGATTTATTATTTTAATGGTGCCATATATTCTTTTTTAAATTACATAAACATTTCTCTTTTGTTTTGAATATAAAGTAAAATCAATTCGAATCTTTAGGAAGTAAAGATTTTTATTTTATGAAGAAATCACCTGGCACAAATCATTCTCTGACGGTGCAGGGGTCACAGCGGAAATTCCAGTGGCTTCCAAACCGGTACCATAGTTGTTGTAAAACCTGGATTGTACGGCAAGTTTATCCAATACATAAAACGATATGAATATGGAGATTAAAAAATATTGATTTGATTTATATTAAAAAACAATTAGAATCAAATCTCATTGGATCAGGTCTTAGAGCTATGCTGGCTGGACACGTCCAGAATCAACAGAATTCGACTAGGCGTTGAAAATCAGAAGCGCCAAAAAGATTGAGAGTTTTAAGCTCCTTTGTGGCGATGGTGCTGGAAAACTCATCTGGATTTTTCGAAGCCCTGCTAGAACGATGGGCTACACAGAATTACTAGAAATAAGCTCCGCCAATAAAACCACAACTAGCTCAGGTTTAATGATGGATTCATATTCATGAAACACAATCAAATGGCTAAGAAATTTAGCCACTGCTCCTTGGAAATGCAGAGGTGTTCTAAATTCAATAGCAGAGCTGAAGCAGCTCTTCAGTAATTTAAATCCATCGACGCAAGAAGAGATTCACATCACTGTACAGATCCCCTGACAAACAAGGAGTCATCTGATAGCCTGAATGTAATCTTACAAACAACCTTATATCTTGTATTCCTCTGTTTGTTCTTCATGCCTGGTGATGGTTTCTGCATTTTATAGGTCTTTGCTGCAACACTTTTGCTTATAGTTATCAGAGTTGGTAAGTTCATAGGTTTATTGGTAAACTCAAAACAATATCATTTTGACTCATAAATAATAAAAATAAAAATAAAAAGTCATTTACCTTGATCAAGAATACAACATCGTCGGTCATTTTTTCAGTGGCCAAACCAACAATTTAAGAAACTGGGTTGTCTACTTTGAGAAGATGAGAAAATTAATGAACAACTACCACATTCAAGAATGTTTTTAAGAAATGTGGCTAAGATGCTGTTCGCTTAAAAATTAAATTTTTTAGTGTTTTTAAGATTGTTTTGATATACTATGTTAATAATAAATTGAAAAATAAAATAAAATAGTATTTTAATTTGTATTTTAAACAGTAATCAGGGTAATTTAATACAAGCCAAAGTAGCCTAACTCGAAGGAAAGAGGGGCTGGATGGTGGTGATTCTCAGAAAGAAGATGGAAAATGGCACGTAACAGCTTCCCAAAAGTTTTTCATTAAATAAAAACAAACTTTCCCAAAAGATTTTAATAATCAAAAGAAACACCAATTGTAATTGGATTCCACATCTACACACGCATATGCACAGCAGTACAAGCAAAGCTTTGTGTGCCCGGAACTTCTACTAATCATCTTCTTAATTTCTCATGGTTTTGAAAATAATTTAGAAAAGTTGCTGGTTAAAACAGCAACATTAAGTTAAAAAAGAAAAGAAAAGAGAAGATCCAAATCAAATATATAATAATCCAGTTTCTAATAACCCTGTTGACTGCGTCTCGAAGCATAATTACTACCTGGTTGTGAAATTCCAAAACCCATCAATCTTGTCCTTTTGATCAGCACAAGTTTCGAGACCATCTCCAAGCAACCCGGTAGAAACCATGCCCTGTATCTATCTTTTTGAAAAGAATGTTGCAATATTCCAGCATCTCTAACTGGACACTTCAAAGTTCTAACATAACCCCTCGGCGCGCATCAGAGACCCGTTATTTCTCTCAGGAATTGGATGCCTTAAAAGATTGTAACGCTATTACCTTCGGCTCGGCCCTGGAGTTCATCTTCGACGCCTTCTTTTTCTCCGAGAGAGAATCCAGGAGCCACCTTGGACCTGGAGCTGGAGGGCAAGTGCTCAGAATGGGTATTTTGTGTTCCTCCCCGGTCGGGGTCTTGCAATCCCATGCCGTCTCGGGTATTTTATGTTCCAGCCCGGTTGGGGTTTTACAGTCCAGTGCCATCTCTGCTTCGTCGTCTTTGTTAGCTGGACTCGTATTTACCTTTAGAGTTTCTCTTTGCAGGCTTGGTATCATCATATGATCTTCGATCCCGTAATTTTTTTGCTTTTTCTTTTTCTTCTGGTGAATTGAGTTTAGGAGAATAGGTTAGGGCTGGGAATAGAAAAGAGAAGCAGTAGAAAAAAGTATGAAACAAAGCAGGGTTTATTGGAATTACCGTTACTTATAGTCGTCGACTTTGACCCCTGAAAAAAACACTTCCTTTTCTAGTTTTTTCTTTTAAATTTCCTGTTTTAATTTTCTTAAGGCCGAATACTGTATGCCAGCTCACGTGTATATCCATGTATTAATAAAACATTTTATTATATGGATTTAAATTCAATTTGTTAGAGTATTTTATGAAAAGAAATAAAAACAATGTGTCGTGTGATTTTAAAATAACCTATTCAAAATACAAGGAAATTGCTTACAAGACGAGTGGTGTTTGCATTATGGTACAACTGTATTTAAAAAAATAGTTTAAATTATTTTATTTATTTATTTAAAATTGTTTTGATATGTTTATGTCAATAAAATATAGATTAAAAAATATTATTTTATTTTTTCTTAAAAAAAATTGTTAACGAGATAATATTTATCACAAGTTCACAACCACAAGATGTAATCTTGCTGTTTTGAAAATTGATGATCAAAATTTTTATTGTTATGAAAAAAAGGAGTCTGATATGATTGATCTTTTCAAGACACTTAATATGATTAAAGTTAAGATTATTTAATTCACAAAGTTTATATAATATAATTTATCAATAAAATAACGGTCATTGGAAACACAAGGATATAGTAATCAATCAAAAAATAATAAAATAATTATTTCATTTGTAATCATGGATCGAGAAGAAAAAAATTACGATGCCATGAAAGGATAATTTATAGTCTATATGATTGATTATAACAACTGTTTCTAGCAACTTATTATTCATAAATTTCATGGAGCTATAAATTCATATCCAAAGTAATATGAGACGGTAATCGTTGTATAGTATATAATAAAGAAACCATTCTTGAAAATCAGAATGCAATGCAAAAGGAATAAATTTTTTATTTATTTATTTACATTATGCAATTTTTAAAAAATAAAAATTAAGAAATGGCACTTGAATTATCAAAACACCGGTAATAACATATAGCTTATCGATTGCATGTATAAACGAAAAGGATGACACCATGCTTATATTTGCTTGACAAATAGTGAACTTGGATGTCTAAAAATCAAATTATCTTAAATAATTATTATACCGAATCCAATTTTCATGTTTATATTTGCTAAGTAATTAATGAATTTGGACATGTCTCGCATGTAACTGACTACATTTACATAAATCCAGATTTGATTTCTTTTATTTTATTTTTAACTTTTTTCTCCCGTATTCTCACATGACCCCACAAATTGGAGCTGACACCCGAGAGTTTGATATAAGCCTATAACACAGTTGTTACGTTTCCTTGTTTAGTATTGCGGTCATGGTAATTTTTTATAGAGTTTTTTGCTTATAAATATATTAAAAGATAATTTTTATTTTTTAAAAATTACTTTTAATATTAACACATTAACAAAATTTAAAAAAAAATAATACGATTTGAATCAAGTAAAAAATTTAAATTTTAAACATAGGAATAAACGTATATTTCTTACTCCAAGGCAAAAGCTGTTGTCCAAATAACTTTTCCTCGTCAAATTTTTAGTTCAGATAAAAAAGTGAACAGAGAAGCTGAAAAAACCAACAACATTGATCATTCTACAATATCTTAGAAAGGGTCCCGAAATAAAGCATAATTTAATTTTTAATTAACGACGAGAGACCTAGAAGGTGTCTGGTAACGTGGTTGCACCGGAGGTTCAAACCATAATCAGTTTTGTAGCGTTTGGTAAAGCAAAAGGCAGATTAAATTATCGTGGGTCCCACAACAAAAGTTCACCGAAACTGCTATTCTTAATAAGCAAAAGATTTGTGCTTTTATTGCGTTTCATTTTACTGCATTAAGCAATAACAATAACTGCTTATTATAAAAAATGGCAGAGATCATGCACCTTCTTATTCTTATCAAGCAGACTTCCCTTGATCGCGAACCCTCGTAGCTAACTTCCCTTTACTTTTGCTCTCGCTGTTTTGAAGCAGATGGTTTCAATAAACATGAACCCTCTCCCCTTCGTCTCTCTCTCTAAAAAAACAGCAATCACCTCTCCCTCCATCCCCCCCCCTCTCTCTCTCTCCCTCTCTCCCTCTCGGTCAGCAGCTCCGCCCACCATCTCAGACCACCTAGCGCCACCCTCATTGTCACCTGTAACCTCCCCTCCACGCCAGCATCCAAGCCATGGCCTCCGGCGAAGCAGCAAAGTTAGCAGCAGCGTGAGCCCGCCAGCTTCCGAAGATCAGCCACCATTTTCGAAGTCACCACGACGGGGGGAAACTACCTTGAACTCCTCTACCCATCGGCATCGGCCATTGAAGCTATCGTTGTGGTAGGTCGGAAGCTATTATGCACGTGAATTAATTAACGTGCACAGGTGCGCTGCACTGTCACGTGAAGAAGACGTGAACAGCGCAGCGCACCATTTCACGTCTTCAATTTTGTAGTTGGACTTGGGTTGGGCCTGCACTCGGCCCAACCCAGGTCCAATAGAGTTTGGCTTAGCCCCAAGTTGGTTGGGCCTACTCTAAGCCCAACTCGTTTTTTTTTAATATATATTTTTTAAAAGTAAAAATATGTAGATAAAGATCAGTCCTGATGGAAGAAAAATATATGTTTGTGATGAAATTGCAAGTAGTTTGATGGGAGAATAAAAAAAAAATTGTTTTTTCATGAATTATTAATTGCATTATATTATTATAATTATTAAATTTACAATATTTAAATTATATATATATATATACACACACACTATTTTAAAGTAATTTCACAAGTTAAAAGCAATATGAAAAGCTTGGTAACCAAACACATGAAACTGCTTTTCATTGATCTCAAACTTAAAAGCAGTTTTAACCAAACACTTCAAAATTTATTTTGAACCGCGGCTAAAGTGCTTTTTATGAAACTGTTTTTTTAAAACCTCAACCACAAAAATAAAAGCAATACCAAACACACTCTTAATCAAGTCGGTGACCATATCACAACGCATAAGTACCGTCTTGATCTAGTAGTCTAAAACCCATTTGATTTCAAAAAAATAAAATAATCTAAAACTCATTTAGAGGCCTTTTGGCATTGTGGTGCGATCCACGATTGCCAAACGACTTCTCAATTTAATGTTTGATAAACAACCAAACTGTGTTTCAAAGCATGGGACCTACGGTCAAAATCATCTGAATCGGCGTTTCATGTTGAGCAGATTTTTGGTGCTTTTCAAAGTGCGATTGTTATTTATGAAACTGCCGATTGTTATTTGAAGTTAATATTACCGCTGAAAACATAAATAACCCTACCTTATCCCTGCGCCTCTCATCCATGTCCTCTCGTCTGCGCCTCTCATCCCTCTCATCTCGTCTGCGCCTCATCCCTCTCCTCTCCTCTGCACAAAACGACTAGCTCCCCGGACTGATCTTGCGCCTCCCGTCTCTTCTCTTCTCTCCAACTATCCACATCTCTCTTCTCTTCTCTCAACCACCCACATCTCCCTTATCTGCAAAAAAAAAAACAAAAAAAATCCTCACCCTGCGCCTCCCGTCTCTCCCTTCACAAAACAAGAGCTAAGAACAGTGGAATAAATTTACCCGATTGGACCTTGAAAAGAAAACAGAGTAGAGAGACAAGACTAGGATATGCACAAAACAGAAAATGCAGGCAGGGGGAATCCAAGTGAAACTCGAGATTTAGTCCATACATTTTTTCTTATAAAAAAAAAAAGATGAGAGACACTTAACAGTTCTCGAATGTGGAAAAAACAAAGAGGTGAGAGGAGGTGGGCACCAGGTTGTGGATACACATCCGGGTGCTCAAGATGGAAGCGAGAATGAGAAATCTTTACATGGAAGGTTCTGCTTCTCTTCCTGCTTGTCTTCGGATTATCTATGTTCGAGGTGGTTGGGTTCTTTTAAGAACGTGGTCTGTAGTCTAATCTATATATTATTTATATAATATATATATATATATATAAATAATATTTATTTTTTCATGAATTATTAATTACATTATATTATTATAATTATTAAATTTACAATATATATATATATATACCCTTTAAAGTAATTTCACAAGTTAAAAGCAATATGAAAAGCTTGGTAACCAAATACCCAAAACTGCTTTTTTTTCAACCTCCAACTCAACTACAATTTTAACCAAACACTTCATTGTTTATTTTGCACCACAATAAAAGAGCTTTTTTTTGAAACTGTTTTTTTCAACCTCAATCACAAAAGTAAAAGCAATGCCAAACACACTCTTAGCTTTTTTACAAATAGATTATCTCAGTATATTTTCAAAATAATATATTTTAATAAAAATAATAATGATAATTGCACTATCGAACACATGTGAACCTGGATTACTCATCGCAAAAATTGTTTTTTCTATTTTTACTTATATATTTAAGTGTCTAACAACTTTTCTCTGTATAATTTTGCTGTATTAATGCATGATTTATATGTCAGAGTGTATTTTTACTTGACAAATGAAAAAAAAATGATTTTATTTGCAAGAAAAACTATAACGCACAACTATCATCTTTGGTTTTATATTCCACGGGGTGTTTGAGACTGCTTTTCAAAAATATTCTTGAAAAAAATTGAAAAATTTTTATTTTTATTTTTAAGTTTAAATTAATAAAATTTGGTGTTTTTAGATCATTTTAATGTGTTGATGTCAAAAATAATTTTTAAAAAATAAAAAAATATAATTTTAATACATTTTTAAATAAAAAAATATTTTTCATAAACAATCACAACCATACTCTTAAATAGTCCATTCGTAATTTGCCCATCACTCAACAGCTTTAAAGTTATCATGATACCGAGTTGGTCTTTATTTACGTTAAAGAAAACCTTATTTTATTGCCCGAGAGAATGAAAATGAGGAAACCTATGTGAGTGCCTTTTTGTCAAGATTTTCCTTTAGATCATGACAAAATTTATTTTTGGTCCATTTAGTCTTACAATTAAATGGATTGACTCGCAACTTTATTTTACTTGTATTCTAGCTTTTTAGCATTAAAAAAGGAGAGGACCATGGAAAAGAAGTGAAGGGGGGATCACGTACATTCGTGCTATAGATTCATTTAAATAGTACGACTAGTGTTAGTGTTATTATTTCGCATAGAATTATTTTTCCCAGCATAGCACGAGGGCGTGAAAGAAAGAAAAAACCATTAAAAAAAAGAAGTAAATTAGTGTCTTTTTAGAGTATAACTGAGTTTTTTTTTTTTAAATATATATTTTTTAAAATTATTTCTAATACTATTATATTTAAAAACACAAAAAAAACTAAAACTACAAATTATTATTTAAAAAAAAAACAAACAATTGATCACAATAAAAAAAACTCAAAATACTTTTTTTTATCATCAAGATAAAAAACATAAATCAAATAATAAAATCTCAATTTAGCCCGTAATATATTGCTCACCATCAATTTGGACCTAAATCTTATACCCGTCCACTCGACATGGTCACCTTTTACCCATCTATTAAACACTACTAATACTAGATGGATAGGGTGATACATTGTCTGATTTCGAATACATCATTTGAGGAACAATTATTAAAATCAAAAGACTTAGTACTTACTTGGCAATTGAATAACATATTAGGCTCTAAAGTGAGATTTCCCAAAACAATTATGCTCCGTAGTCTCCGTGTCATGCACGCGGCACCTGACCCAATTCTCCGTTTTCCCTCTCTGTCCCGCCAAACAAAATTTACAGCTTTCCCTCATCATTTTAAATTTCGCTTCCATTCACAACAATGAGAGCCAGGAAAATTGAAAAACACCAAGACGACAGCAACGAAACGCAAAAAAGGAGTCACAGACTCACAGCAACTAAGCGATGGTCACAAACCCTAACAGCTCTTTCGCGAAGACAATCTGCTCAATCTGCTATGAAGATCTCAAGCCCATTATCGAAGATCTACAATCAATCTCCATTTGTGGCCACGTCTTTCACGAACTCTGGTACGGAAACGATTCGCATGTGCTTAATATTTCAATTTCTTTCTGCAAACCTGGAAACTAGTCTGTTAATGTTTCCGTTGTTTATGTTTGAAACCCTAGCCTGCAGCAATGGTTTGAATATTGTTCGAATGAAAAGAAGCGTAGCTGTCCAGTTTGCAAGCAGAATTGCTCGGCGCAGAATGCCGGTCGCCTTTATTTTCAGTCGGTTGGGGATCAAACAGAACCGTTCGGGGATCGGAAGGCGGGGGAGTGCGAAGAGGATCCTAGGTTGCTGAGTGGAGAAGTGAAGAGATTGGAAGGGAAATTGTCGGGTCTCAATACTATTTTGGAGCGTCAAGCGAAGGAAATGAATCATCTCAATGAGGAAGTAAGATTGATTTCTCTTATGATTTGTTTGGTTGTTTTTGTCTTTGTGAAGATTTTGTAGAAAACCTGTTGCGCAGTTATCTTTGTAGCTGCAATTGCCCGAATCTATGGCTACATCAATGAAGTACTTGAAGCAAACCGATTATTTTGTTCTTTTCCGGGTCTTATGAAGCTATTTTTTCCCAGTTGTATCTTTGTAAAGATGAGTTGAAGAAAGAAGTTGAATTGAGGACTCATGCAGTGGAACAAAAAACATCGATTCAGCACCTGCTTCGATCGAAATCTGAGGTGTACTATCGTCTTCAAAGTTGCTCTAGTTTTTTTCCCCTTTTCATGTCTAGTGGTGGCAATTAATTGGTTTTTTCTAAGAGGTTCTGGTCAATTGTGTTGCAGGAGCTTGATGCACTGAAGTTGGAGCGCATTAGGCTGCAAGATAGGAATATGGCACTTGCCAAAGAGCTTGTAGCACTCAAGTTGTAAGTACAGTTGTGTCAAGTCCAAATCGACTTTTATTATTTGGATTCCTGTTATGAACTCTTGTACTCATACGGTTTGTGATTTAGGGTATCAGATGTGAATCTGGAGGAAGATGAGGTGTTAAAGCTCGCATCTTTTGGTAATGAAACCAGTAACAAAGATACTGTAGACATCCTGAGAAAGTCTTTGGTCATTCGTAATAAGTAAGCTGTCTATTTTTCAGTTATAGTAACTAAATGTATTTTATGGATGGGGAAAATTTTGAGTTTTGACATTCAATTAAATTTTAATTCTCCTTCTCAATTCCAAAACGATGAGAGCTGTTGATTCATCATCAAAGATTGTGTCATGACAGCAGTGAGCTTTTTTACTTGATAACTATCTGTAATGATTGATCAGTGTTTACTCTTTACGATGTTTACATGCACTACCTTTATCGGATAGTTGCTTTTGCTACTGCTAGATTTTACCCTGATTTTTCCATTGAAGAATAATCATGTCGATAATTTTACCTAATTTATTCTCACTGCATTTTTATTTTGCTATTCTTTGCAAAATGTTATCAATGGTATTTCCTTATATTTACCCACATATCTTATTTTTTCAGGGTTTTGATATCTAATATAATTCGTTGTTTTACATTGCTTCTAGCAGGACTTACAAAGAATTGATGGCAAAGTGTAACCAACTTGGACAGGGTGAGGCTCGTTCTTGTAAAAGACTCGAGAAGGCAAAAGAAACGATCAATAAATTGAAGGTAAGTATGTGAGGACTTTGTTTAAAATTATCCAATAAAAGCTCATCTGGGGGATGACTTAGTCTCTGGTTTGGCTGAAATGATTGTCTTGTTGCCATAACCAGACAAAGGTCAAAGAACTAGAGATGGTTGCTGAAGTAAAAGATAACGAAAGTTTGAGGGCTTTAAAAGCTTCAAAGAAGGCAAATTGCAAAGGGCTTGTTGCTGAAGATATTAAGGGTAATTCCAATGCTTTGTCCACAAGTACTTCATCTGCCTGTCAAAAGGAACAGCATTGTGCATCTGTGGATCTAACAGGAAGGTCGACCAGTGATAGAGAAAATTTTAGTTTCATGGGTGATAAGGGTGCCAATTCATCCAAAGAATGTACTAGAATCACTGCTCCTAACAAACAGGAAAATGCATACTGTGCAAGTGATGAACCAGCTTTGCATCTTCCTACAGCTGTGTATGTAATTCTAGATTCTGATTCAAAACATCAGACCAGAGTGGGAGAATCTGCTCTTGCAATGTCAGAAGCAGTTTCTGATATTCACAGCGAGGCCAAAGTGCACAAAACAGTGAACCCATCTGGAGCTTTTGGCATAAGAAATGCAATCAACAATGGTAAGGGCAATGCTCTTGACTCTACTACAGACGAGGAAGTTATTTCGTCTCTTGATGACATCAGAGAAGTTCAACCCATTCTCAATATTAGAAAAGACTCCCCATCACTAGCTCCACTTTCCAGACAAGGTAATTTACTATTGGTATAATTTGAGTTTGGTGTAATTGGTTTGAAGGAGTGGCTTGGGCCATACTTTGTGAGATAACTACATTCATGAGCACACTTTTGCCCTCTGTAAAAATACATATTTTGGAGGATTACTTGTTCAGAATCTGATATTAGCTGTTTATTATGATACTAAACCTCCAGGGGATTTATGTTTCTCTAGTGGATTAATGGGCCCCGATGGAACAAATCGATACTTGGGGAGATGGTGTAAGCGTGGTCAAAGCAAGGGATCAGTGGCCATGCAAGGTACAAGTTCAAGTAGTGGGAATTTAATTGCTGTTGGATCTGATGGGCGAGGTGGTAGAGTTAAAGTGCTGAGATCTATAAATCAATCCTTGTTGGTAGGTAATGCGTGTATACAATCATTTAATTATTTGTTTGACACATTTTGGTTTGAAACATCTTAGTCTTTGCAATTTGTAGCTGCCTGCGTTAGTTGCTACTTCAATACCTGTCACACAATCATATGCTTATACTTGTATATTTTGTTCTTCTATGGAGTATCAATTAGTTTTCTGTTCATATCCCTTCAACTTGGCTCTTTGTTTTTCTTTGCTGCTTTTTTTTTTTGCTGTCCACGCTGTATATGGAATCACATATCTCCACATTACAACTTAGTTATGAAATTGATTGCCTGACTTCTAACTACGACCTTTTTATGCAGGATGGCAAGGAAAATTCTGTATCTGCCAAGAAGTGCAAGTATGGAACTAAAACAAGCAGCTTGCAATCTCAAGGCTGTTTACAGATAGAACACTTCTTTGGGAGGGCCAGTCAGTAATCAAGGTGTGCCCTTTAGCATGTGTAATGTTTCAGCTATTATATCGTGTCTAAGAAGGAAATGGAATAGTAGTACATTCTTTCCACTCAATTATTCTTGCATGCCTTTCTTCCTCTTGCGCCCTCATTATTCATAATTTAACCAAGGGGCAAAGTGTTTGCAGTGCTTTTCCGTCTCGCTCAATCAGTAACGTTTTGGGTAGATTATCACTGGTTAAATGGTTTTCATTTGGAAATTTGTCGGAACAAAGCATTAACATTCTGAGGCACAGTATATATGAGTTTTGATATGAAAGAGGATAAGATTTCAGCCAAACCAGAGACTAAATATTTTTTTCTCCTTTTATTTTCTTGATTTCTTAAATTGCTGTCTTGTGGAAAATATATTTTTTACTAGGAAGGCATAGGGTCATTTTTCTCATGATTCTGAATGCAGTTCAGCTTACTGGGAGATTGCAACCTCACAAATCCAAATGGTTCTTTACACACACACACACACACACACGTTCTGTTTTGTTAAATTGAAATGCACTAAATACTGACACCAGTAACATTATTAATTAACAAAAAACTAAGTTGCAGAGTTCTTATTGTTCACTCTTTCATAATCACTAATTGTATCATTGTATTTTTTTTTTCCATTTTGGCGCTCATTTTTTTTTCTTTTCAATTTGATTTTTGTGAGCCAAATTAATGGCCAATTACTTCTAATTTTCTAAGAAAGGAAAAGATTGAAGGATTTGTTACTGTTTATTCCTTAGTTTTTAAAAGTTCTATTTCACTATATAACTTTTTTTTTTCCAATTTTCCAGTCATTGGATTGAAGAATGTTTTATTATAATGGTAGAGGAAAAAATAGTTGTTTTGATGTATATGATAAAAGGGAGTTTTATCGTAATGTTCTTTGCCCTTTTCATCGCCTGATAGATCATAGATTAATAAAAAAATTGAATTTAGATTGATTTTAAATATTTGTACTAATTTTTAGGTTGTTTAAGGTTATAAACAAGTTTATCAAGTCTGTCTCCTATAATGTTCTTTTCTTTTTTATATAGTTGCATTTCTTGATCTGCATATGCTATATTGTCTGTGCTATTTCTGTACAAAAAAAATAAAAGTAAAGTTACGTATTATTTGCTTTTTAATATACAAAAAAGAGGTATATGCACCTGCCAAGCTTGTTTTTTATTGGTCCAGGTGTTTACACCCATGGTTTGTTTTTCCTTTTTTCTTTTTATATTTTGCACTTTGGTCCATTTTTTTCATTGAAATTGCATTTTTTGGGCGAGACCGTAGCCTTTTTTTTATATATTATTATTATTATTATTATTATTATTATTATTATTATTATTATTATTATTATTATTATTATTATTATTATTATTATTATTATTATTATATTAGCAAGTGCTCTGCTTACAACCTTTCATATATTTTATTTTATTTTATTTGATCCCCACATTTTTGTGTGTGTATTGTTTGATTAAAATTCGATCTTTTGTTTTATTGTGAAAGGGGGTGCTCATCTTCTATAGCATCGCACTCTCCTATGGTTTTCTTTAATTACGTTTTGTGACTTGTAATAAAAATACTTTTTGCTGCTAAGAAATCACGTTACTAATGGCTAAACGTTTTTCGTTTATTTTTTTTTATCTATCTTGTGAATAGCGTATAATATACTACTTTTTTTTTCTTTTAAAAAATTAAGGAAAAGTAATTTTTAAAAAATCAAGTCACGTCACTAAGGTGTATCGGTGGTAGATATATTTTTTTTCCTTTTCCCATCTTTTTCTTAGAGTTTTACAGGATTGTTTATGGTGCGTATCTTTTAGGGTTGCTATCAAATATTATTATATGATTCTGGTGACGATCTCAATGATGCATATTACCATGTTGGTACCCGAGGTAAATTTTATCTTTGTGATTGTATTTTACTTTGTTTTTGAAATTGTATTTTATATTATATGTATTTAAATGATATTTTTATTTTTATTTTTAATAATCATTTTAATTTAAAATAAAAATAAAAATAATTTTTAAATGCAGTGCCAATCAGCCAAAGTGCTTTTAAATTTTAAGTTTAACCTGGCTTATGTTAATGGAAGCATGAATCTTGGACTTGTAACAGTGATGAATCTTTTTGGTACACCGAGCGAGATTATTTCATTGTTTGAATGCATTAAAAAGGAAATATTTTCCTCTATGGTGAATTAATTTGCTTTTGTATTATCTAGGAAGACAAAGCGTGCATTGATTTGCTATTGAATTGATCGTTTTAGTCTTTAGCATGGGATTTTCAGGTGTTGAATTCGGAAAGTTACGTGCCGTGGAATATAAAAAAAAGTCGCAACGGAGTGTTGTGCACCTAATTCTGCACGAAGGGTTTCGCTGTCCGAATCTCATGACTATTAACTTAACTTACGTTGCAGGTTTGGTTAATATGTGACGAGGGAATTCCCATGCTCAATCAATGTTTGTTGATGGCTAATTTAGCTTGCATTGTTTTATGGTCGAATCATTTTATATATAAAATAATATTTAAGTGTTATTAATATGTTTTTTAATAATAAAAAAAAGAATTAGCTTGAAAAACAAGATGTTTTAAACAATTTTTTTATAAAAAAATGATATAATAATATATGAATGTAATTTTTCTTAAATATTGAATTGACTTGTGTTAACTTGTTTAATTTGTAACTTAGAGACCATGATAATTATATATAAACAAATCAAAATAAATTATGAAAATCAATTCTTGATCAATAAAACTTTTGAATGGTGAAATAAAAATATGTGTATTAAATTAAGAAGAGGACAAAAATAATCATTCTAGCTTACATGTCAAATTTGCAACTCAAGCCTTGAGATTAAGATGACCATGTAGATGATAAAAATAAGTAGATTATGAAGCTCAATCTTCAATCAATTCAATATTAATGATAAAATAAAAAAATTAATTAGAAAAACACAAATAAACAAGACAATCTCAATCAACCTAGGTTAATATATAAAATAAATTGATTTTTTTCAATTTTATCATTTAATTGAGAATGAATGTTCATGGTTTGTTTTGATTTGTTTTTTATAAGATTATCCTGATCTTATGACTCGAGTCATGACTTTGACATATTAGTCTAGATTGACATGAATAATTATATATCTTTTTTTTTTTCAATTTAACCATTCAACATTGAGTTGACCAAGGATTGAAATTCATAAGTTGTTTTAATTTGTTTTTTAATGAGGTTTATCACGGTTCATGACTTGAGTTGTAGATTTTATAGTTTAACACTAGTTGATTTGAATCAATCTAATATATTGTTATTTCAATATTTAAAAAAAAAATATTTTAATTGGTTGCTGAGTTTATTTTTAAACTTGTTAGGTTAGCACTAGTTAGTTTTCTAATTGCTTTATAATCTTAGTTTTCTTTGGAACTAGAATCAGAATAGTAGAGTATATCATGTTTTCTTTTTGGAGCTAATAAAAAATACAATAAAAAGCATCATAGATGGTTCCAAGTCTAATTGTTTGAATATAAATGCATGTAAAATATGGTTTTGATTGCTACTCCAAATAGTAGTTTAATCTAATTCTACTTTAACTCGTAGATTTTTTCAAAGTAGTATGATAATCCTATTTAAATTCATACGAGTAGTATGACACACGACGATTAAATAAGACACGAAATATCGAACATTAAAAGCCTTTATTGTTAATGATGTAAGGAATACAGAGAGCCTTCATTAATTCTACTTTATTCCCTCTCACACCTTATCCAATCCCCGTCCTTTTATATTATATATTATAGATTGATAGATACACGCACCCACTACCCCTTCACCCTTCTTGAAAGCTTGTGTGTATCTATCTATGTGTGTGTATTATATACAATTATACATTTTTTTTTTTTTTGGATAACGGGGGAACCACATGACCCGGAAAGCGCACTTTGTAGGCCCAGAGCATGTGTAAACCCCCGGCTGTCCCAGGCGTTTGCAAGGGGAGTTGATGTGCACAGCCTCGAACCTGGGGCTGCCAAACCGTTGCACCCCACCTACTTCTGAAAGGATAGAATGGAAAAATCTAGAAAATGTTGAGAAAGCAGGTTCTAGAAGAGCTGAGCTGTCAAAAATATAATTGATGGCATTTGACTATCTTGAGTCTTGACAGGGCAGATCAGCTCAAGGGTGGCAGGAGACAGCAATTCAGGTTTTGTTCGGGACCCTTCGCTGACCTTTCAATATTTTGATCATAGCTTTGTGTACTCGAATTAAAATGATGCAAGCGAACCCAATTGAAGCTTTCGTTGTGAGAAACCATCTATGATTGTTAAATCAATTTTTACATGGTAATGTTAAAAATATTTTTTAAAAAATAAAAAATACTTCCAAATACAACCTAAAAAACACTAGCCAAAAAGCAATTAAATCTCATCATTTAGTGATTGTTCAGACCCTCTCCTCTATTATAAAACTGGCCGTGATCTCTTCCTATCCCTTTCCATATTCCGTTTGAATCTCAACTTTCACAGTACAGACGACGTCACTATGACATTTGAAAACAATAGTGATTAAACTTGAATCTTAGGGTTTCATGTCATACATCTGGAGATTAACTCTTTCATTTCAGCAGCCCCGATTGGAAGTTTTATTTTCAAAGATGTGAAGGTGAAAAGAAATAGTTGGCCCTGTGGTACGAATAAATATTTGTGAAAAAAACTTATTAGCCAGAGATGAACGATTCGTCTCTATAAAATTTCCGAAGCAGAAAACTCCACAACCTAACTTCTGGTCTGTAACCAAGCAGCTGCATGTTGATTGTCAAGAAGAGAGGCGGAACCGACACCGACCAATTTAGCTGGACCATGGCACTTTTGATGACAGCAGAAAGCTGAAGAGGGATAGACAAGAAGATCAACGAGACCCACAGACTCGATTCTTCCTCCACGTATGACGCATGCACAGGGAAAGACGGTGAGAGATATCTTAAAATAGATAGATAAATAAATAAAATCTAGCAGGCGTCGTGACCCACCCGATATTCTCATGTATCTCCAAATTAATCACAATTTGTTTTCTAGCACCTTTTAGTTTTCTGGCTTGCATGGGAATTTGTCAAGAAATTAACATCAATGGATGAGGTCAGTATCGGCCGGCAAATGCCCTGAAAAAAATTTACATTCTAAGACAAGTCTGCTAACCCTGAAAGTGTGAAAATTTCCCCGCATGCTAATATCTAGTAAATGATACAGGGATAAAAAATTAGAATTAAAAAAATTGTTTATTTTACTTTATGAGTTGAAAACAATAGGAAAGAAAAAAAAAACAAGAAATTACATGAAAGAGTAGTGGGTGGGTGTGGAAATTGTATAGAGAAAATAGTGTACCGGTAGCGAAATTTCATTTATTCTTTCTACAAATTGCTCATGTCATGAAAGAGGAAATTACATCACCACCTTTATACAGATGAGATTAAAAACCATCATCGACCGGCCGGAAAAGTTGTCATATTTAATTTATTATAGCCCAACACTTAGCAGATTACACATGCATTTGGATTCTCTTCCATGCTCTGGACATAGTAATATGTGGTCATCTGAGGATTGTAAGCTCTGTAGGCCTTGACAAGCTCCGTGACTGGGTCCGGTGCCGGTGCCGGTGCTGGTGCCGGTGCCGGCTCTTTCTTCTCTTCTTCCTTCTTCTCTTCCTCCTTCTTCTCTTCCTCTTTTTTGGGTTCTTCCTTCTTGGCTTCCTCTGGCTTCGCCTCCTCCTTCTTGGGTTCCTCCTTCTTAGCCTCCTCTTTCTTGGGTTCCTCCTTCTTAGCCTCCTCTTTCTTCTCCGGCTCTTTTGCTGGCCCTACTGAGATAATATCTGCTTGCCAATATTTTCTCAATTTGCTGACTGCATTTACAGGATCAACCGTTCCGATCACGGTTAATTTCTTTTCCTTCATGTCCATGGCCAAGGAATCAATTCCTGTGAAATCGCAACATGAGATTAAAAACCGCTCCACAAATACTTTCTCAAAAACAACATTGCCACGCACGCTAACATTTTGTAGTGCAAATATATGCAGATCGGTACATCCATCATTTTCGATTCCTGTTTTGTTTATCGGGACCCCCCACGAGACTTGCTAGACAAGGTTTTCTTCTGTTTCTTTTAGATTTTCTAGGTTGACTCTTGTCACTGTTTGAGGTTTTTAATTTTATATTTTAATATTGAATTGATTTAAGTTAGACATTATAATTTATTTTTTTATAAAATTATTATATTCTCGTATTATAAATTTGATATGTTACACGAGTTAATTCAATTAAATTAAGTATATTTTTATTTTAGTATTAAAAAAATCTTAATTTTTTCAGTCGGTGTTTTTACATGTGTTTCTAAGTTATTTTTAAATCTTTTAAATTAAAAATAATTAGCTCGAATCAGCTTTTATATCAAATACTAGAAGATCAGATTTCTTTCTATGCCACTCAATGCACCTCCGAATCACACAGATGGAAATCAAACTTTCATGTGATGTGGGACAGGGTGGCCTGTATCATGATTCCTTAAAAAAAATTCAGCTTCTTTCTTGAAGACGTGGACAGGCTGAGAATTTGTTTTCTTTTGTTTCTTTTCTAAGTGAGGTACTTCAAAAAAAATTAAAATAACTCTTACACCCCTCTCAAGTCTCAATCACTTATTAAAAATACAAAAATAAAATAAAATAAAGAATAGTGGGTGAGATTCAAATGATATAGAATGGTTTATGAACTATTCAAGTGACTCCCTTGAAATAATTTTATATAAAAAAATTTGATTTAATAATATAATCTCATGTAAAAAAGATGATTTAATCTAAATTAGCTTATCAAATTCATGGCTTTCATCACAAGACTACGATAACTTCATAAAGAGCAAATCAAAACAAATTATGAAACTTAATTTTAAATTGATCATTCTAACTTAGTATTGAATAATAAAATTTATAAAAATATTAGTTAAAAAACTACCACAAAAAATAAATCAAATCAATATGGATTAACTTGTTAAATACTATTTTTAGATTATGAAGTCGAGATAACCTCAAAAAAATCAAATTTAATTAATTAAAAAAAACTAGTCAAATATATTAGACTTCAAATAAATTATGAATCAACTTGGGTTATCCTATTAAATATTATTATCAAGTCATGAAACTGAAATAACTCTATAGAAAACAGATAAAACAAATTATGAAGTCTAATTTTCAATTAATCTAATATTAAAAGATAAAATTAAAAAAAAACAATTGAATTAACTTGTTAAACACGTAACTCGAATGATGAAAATAGAATAAAGAAATAAATATAATATGAAATAATATATTATATATATAAAAAAAGCAGTGGTCAAAGATAATCAAAGTTGAAAAATAAAAAGACAAATGTTTTTCACACCAAAACATGCGATGAAAGTATTATTCATTGATAAATTACTTTCCATACGTCATACTTTAATGAATCATTAAATAGTGCACTAATAATCGTGCAAAGTACAAACACCAGCACGCTATCGCGTCCCAGTTACTGTCACAGCATCAACGATAACGCCAATCTCACAAAAAGTAATATTCCTCCCAAAATCATTTTCTGAAAAAAATAATAATCAATCACTGGATCTATGGGATCTACTTACTCAATACATATTGATTTTTCACGAAACAATTTCCCAAAAATATTTTATAAAATCTGTATTCCTCCGACGCCAAATTTTTCATTGCTAGTCTGTGTGTCGTGACAGTGGTATGGACAATCTGTGCCCTGTATCTTGAGTTCATATCAACATCTAGACAGAAACAATTGAAGCAGAGAAAGAAGCACCCAGCCAAGATGAAAAAAAAACTTTTGTGAGAAAATAAGAGAGGGCAATCATTACGAAAACGGAGGTGAAAAGAGAAGAAGAAGAAGAAGAAGATGCAAGCAGACAATATGCAATGGGACTGTGATGCAATTCTAAGCAATCTGCGTGCCTCGCTTCAACGACCCTTGTAACCAGACATTAGAAAGTGATTTTTCAACTAACTACCCTCCTGTCTGAAATCTAAAATAACCCTAATTACACGTATAAGAAAAAACAAGCTTCCATGGAGATCCTAGGAAAAAATAGAGATACTTGGTACCTGTAAGAGTAGAGACTGTTCTGAAAGCCTTCTGCTTGGCCTTGTCATCATGCAAGTCCACCTTCAACACGAACTTCTGCAACCATAAATCATTTGGATCTAACTCAGAACTTCAATTCAACTACTTGAACAAATTCATTTATCATTTTACATAAAACTTAATCAAAGTGATCCAGACCAGTTTAGTTATTTATTATTTTTCTGGCTAAAACATCGAATTGCCTTCACTTCTCCTATAGATACTGATGAAAACTAAAACGTCACGAGTGCAAAACACCAACACGGGATCGACAGAACTTTTAATGATCAGTTAGAGTTGTCTATAAGAAGACCAGAACTTGACTAATGCACAAAATTTTGGCACTCAAGAGACTCTGTTCTTGAGAAGAGCACCAAAAATATACTCATATGGACCCATCCAATCAGCTAAGTTACAGGAATCAAATGAGCCCATAAACCAGAATGTCTTAAATTCTTTTCAGAAACCAGAGAAGCATACGGCCTTTTAAGGAATCAAAACGGAATAATGAATTGTAGAGGGAACACATAAATAAATAAAGATTTCAAAAGATGAGAGAATCAAACCTTCATTGATGTGAGGATCAAAACCAGAGATGAGAGAATGTGCAAAAAAATAGAGAGACGGAGAGAGAGTGAAGGAAAGAGGGATAAGAACAGATGAGTGTTGAAAAAAAGAGAGGAGAGGAAGGAATCAAATCATTCCATGTCAAGCGATAGAGAAGTGTGATTATGGACACCGAAAAATAAAACGAAAGAAAACAAGAAATGCAGAGTAGGAGAGAGGAAGTAAAATAAAGTAGAGAGAGAGTGAATTGAGTGCTCGAATGTTGAAAGAGTGCGGGGATCTATATAATCCATCAGTCTCCACTCTCGAGCTCTCTAACCTCGACCAAACAGGAGGAAGTAAAGAGCCATCGTTTTCCATGTATGTCCACGCGAATGGGAGAGGAGTGAGAACCACGCTTGACCACATGTTAAAAATGAACTACCTTTTGGAAGACTCGTACGGTCCGTCCATATAAGAGAAAAAAACCTTAGGTTTCTTAAATTCTTTTAATTTATTGATTGTTTAAAAATGTAATTGTGAGTGTTTTTTAAAAATTATTTTTGATATTATTATGTTAAAATAATCTAAAAACACTATATATTTTATTTCTAAATAAATAAAAATTAAAAACTCTTAAATTTTTAAAAATATTTTTGAAACACGGTATTAAACACGTGGCTCGTAAGCTTTTTCATTTTCCATATTAAAACAATCCTCTTGTATTCTAGTTGATTCCAGGTGTTCCTTATTTTCATTTTAATGAATTTTCTATAATTATTTACATATTATAAATATTTTATGCAAAACAAATACTTTGTTGATCCTTATTATAAAGAATAAACGCGAGCAACAAAAGAAACGACCCCTCGTTTTGCTGTCTACATGGTTAAATCACCAACCATTTTTAATTTTCAATTTGTAGCGTCAACGTTAGTAAATCTGTTGGCGTCCTATAAAAATAAAACTGCTCGTGGCGATTACTGAGAAAAACAAACGGTTTGTCTAGCCATGTAGATGGCCGCGCGTGGACAGCAACCAGTACAGTATAATCGAGGTTACTCGAGTCAAACTAGAGCCGTCATTTTTGGCTTCCGATGAAAGTGCGGGCCCCGCCGGTCAAACGTAGAGTTTTTTTATTTGCGAGTTTTGACGATCACCGGCGGCGTTACATTTTTCAAGCCGTAAGTTTTAGAAAGCAGACAGGCTTGATGCTGTAGCGTTGCCTCGACGCCAACTGGAACCTTATTTTATTTTTATCACATCCAAGCGGGTAAAAAGAAACCAAAGAAAAGACAAGAGGGTGCTCCTAGTCTACGTGCCTCGACACCACGCCCGTCAGCCTCTGTCAGGTACGGTGATCGTTTCGAATTGAAACATTTCGATTATAATTATAAAATATACAATATGCTTCGTGATGCGACTCCGACAAGGTACTTTCTCGGGCTCGGGTATGGTTCGACAGCAGTGGCCTTGAAGTATCTTTTACTGGAAAGTTTCCAGATTTTGCACATTCGATGGAAGAACCCCTGTAACGGATGGTGAAAGTGAAACCACTCGGCGTAGAATCTGATATTCGAAGCATTTAATTTAAAGAGCTGTGATCTTTTTCAAACGTTTGATATATAAATTTGTGTTATAGGACCCGTCATCCACATCATTTTGGGTGTATTTCAAAAAAAAAAAAATTATTTTAATTTTTTATTTTTAATTAAAAAAATTAATATTTTTAGAACATTTTCATGATATTAAATATTATTTTTAAAAATTAAAAAATATTATTTTAATATATTTTTGAATGAAAAATATTAAAAAAAAAACTTCAACCACACTCCTAAATAGTAACTAAATGATATCCTAGAGCTGTAGATACATCTCAAATAATAACGAAGAAACTATGGTTTTTGTAATAAATTAAAAATAGTTTTATTTTAACTAAATATTAAAAAACAAACAATGATAGCATATAGATCAAATAAAAAAACAATCACAATAACCCGTGATCAAGATATCTTTTAATAAAGGGACAGATAATTAAGTTTAATTCTCACTCCATCAAATACACAAATAAGATTAGATAAACAAAAATATAAAAAAATAAATCTGTGTTAATATGTCAATCATGAAACCTTGACAATCAAGACTGAGTTAACTCAACTCAGTTTATACTTTCAAATATACGACCCGTATCATAATATCGGGTTAAATTAGTAGAAAATAACAATAAAAAACACAAAGCTTTTTTTTAAACAAAAAAAAATCAACTTATGTTAATTTTTTATAGATTGAAATTACTCTATTTACAAAACAACTTTGAAACATAATCTATATTCAATTTAGTATTAAATGATGAAATTAAAAAAATAATAGCAAAAAATCATTTTTTTCTAGGCTCATGATAATAACAAAAACTAATTTAAACATAAAAAAAGTCCTTTGACTCCGGTGTTTTTTTAAGAAAATATTTTAATCTTTACAGAAAAAGTATGTTTATTCTGGATTAATTTAATAATAATTAACGAATCCCGTGTGTTTTTTTTTTTAGAATAATAAAATCACGAAAAATACCAAGACAGCTGGAAAATACTATTTTAAGTGTGATTGGTAGTGTTTTCCGATATACTCAATTAACTTTTGTTAGTGTTACGGAAATTTGGTCGACCTCGTTTTCAGCAACTGTCAGCACTTGGGATGGACGAGTTTTTTATTGATTACTGTAGAAGAAACTCCATCCATGTATCGTGATCGATAACACCTGGCAATATAAGAAGTTGACAAGTGGCTAAATGAAGATGGATGCTCATTCATACCATAGCTTGCCAGGTCATATCCTGTACGGATATCAGAGTTAAAAATACAGTAATATTGTATTAACAATGTAATTACTATCAATCAAAGCACATCAAGTTGAAAATTATTTGAAATTCAACCTTGGTTCAAGACCAAAAATTAATAAAAAAAAATTAAGAGTTGAGAAGAAGAAATGTTTTCATAATTTTCCCGAGGTTAGTTACAGCGTATGTTAAATATGACATTCAATTCATATTAGTCACGATGGAAAACAATTTTTATAACCAGAACACCAAAAATAGCAATTAACGTTGCCACGTCATGGATCATATGCAAATTTATGTTCTGGTATGACCATTGCTAAATCTGTTGTTTTGTTCGGAGAAGAGAATAAATAAATAAAAACCATGCATTAAAATCATACTCTAACCCTAAAATATAGACGAACTTCATTGTCATATTAGCCCAACAAAACGCATAAAAAAATTCAATCTTCACAGGAGCCAATCAAAGTTTATATGGAAAACCCACAGCTAGCACGCGACACGTTTGGTAATTAATTAAAATCTTTAAACATATCAAAGTAAAAATATAAATAAAAATAGAACCGCGTGCAAGGATAGAATATTGGAAGGTAATGCAAAACAATCCTATGCTATGCAGGTTGTCAGCTTTGTTTTGTTTCGGCCGAAATGTTTTGTACCAGTAAAAAAAAAGATAAAACGATATTATTTTTATCTCAATTTAAATTTTGATCCATTCAGGAATATTCGGTCAAGTATTGCTTGAAATGTTCTGGTTTCATTTTGTCTATTCCGTTTAGGCCAGATAGCGTTTTTTTTAATAATAAATAATTTTACAGTATCAATCGTATTTTTTAATTCAACCGTTAGATTGAGATGAAATTTTGAAGTGAAACAGAACTAAAACCAGCAAGGCAAAAATAGTTTATGCACTTCAACGTACCAGTGTAATTTTATCATGTAATGCAACAGTATTTATATACACAATAGGGAGTTGAATAGAGGCAAGAATACAACGACAAATAGAAATCTAAGACCAAGATAGTAATTAATCCTTATCCTAAACAGACTCGGTAAGAGGCAGCCAATAATCCTTTACTGATACGGAAGTAATCTTCACAGTATGCATTGTCTGCAACTTCTATGGAAGTAAGTACTGCAATTGTCTTTCAATAAATTTTATTAGGAGTCTTTTGACATGTTTATATATATTATGTTAAAATTTTAGAACAATTAAAGAATGTAATAAACCTGCAAGAATAATGATGATATTCTTGTAATATTATACATGTTTATAATTTTGTTCAGAAAAATTATTTTATTGCGTTCTTTTTAGATTAAATAATTTTATTTTAGAGGGAATTGACAACTTTGATCCTATGTTATGCTGTGGTAAGTACTATATCGACAGGAAGCTGGTTTTTCTAATCTTGTTCATTGCATGTCGGGCTGTTACCTGTCATCCACGTTGCTTTTCATTTTCCTGTTTTCGTGGTGGCACTGAGTTGATACGTGAATCTTTAATTGACATTGCCGGACCAAAAAGTAAAGGGTGCTCTTGCCGGCCTATTCTCCACGATCACATGTATTCGCATCACAGCTGCTGTGAGGGTCCCTGTTTGACGAGTACCTTCGGCATATCAATTTTTTCTTGGCCAATAATGATAGCCCCGGCCCAGTTCAATTCATAAGCCGGGGCTTTTAATTATTCCTGACTCGTGGTGCTGTCCCCCGTAACGGAAAATTTTGATCTAGCCCAGACCCCTTCATTACGTTAACCTTTTTAGGCGGTTTTCTAGGGTTGCAAATATATTAAAATCACATATAAAAGGTATGGGTGTGGGTGTTTTACTTTGTACATGTACACAAATTATTGTGGATTCTAATGGTAAAAATTATTATTTTATTTCTTAGATAGAAAATTTTAACTCTTGAAACCGGGGGTGTTTCAAACATTTCTAGATACATGTATGGTATTTTCAAATTTTCCGGAGTTTTTTATTTTAAATTGCATATTAAAACTACTATTTTACCCTTGAGGATGGCAAAAAGACGTGAAACAGTGAGAGGTGTTTTCGGTTTTCACAAATATGAAACTAGCAAATACACACAGAAAAGACAAAAACGAAGACTTGGAGTTGGGTCATTGTGGTACTTTTATCGTTGGTTGATGATTTCTAGTTTTTTTTTCTATTTTATCTCTTCTGCCGCCGGAAAATATATGACAATCCTTCATATTTGTGATTGATTTATTTTAATCCATGTTATTTTGATTTCGGTTTTATTCTTGATTGCTTCAGTGTAAATTTTGACTGTTTTCAATTATGTCGTTCAATTGAAGCTGATTATATATGTTGGTTTTCACTTCAATCCTCATTCTTTTGATTTTTAGTTTTTTTTTTCCTTTAATTTTTTTGATATGCAAGTTTTAATTTTATCATTCAATTAAAATTAATTATATATGCTACTTTTTATTTCGGTCCATATTCTTTTAATATTTGAACATAATAAATATAGCCAACATGTGTTGTGTGCGTGAGAGAGAGATGAACAAATACGGGTAAAAACCAAAATTATTTCTCAATTATTATTTTTTATACAATAAAATACAAAAAAATTATTGTTCCCAAAAGATAATAGAAACGGTGTCACATTGATAGCTCCTGATGAAACAAAGCCGGGGACTGGCATGTGAAATGCATCATTGGTGGGGGCTAATTCGATTTTTTCACCCAACAACAACAACAATAGCAGAAACCTTGCCGTCAACCTCCAGCAAGAAGAGCTTGCGAGGACACGTGTTAATCACATCTCACGGTTGCCTCCTCATTCTCCTTGCTATTTCCTCTCCAGAGTTTTTGACCAGGTCCTTCACACCCGCAACAACTCTTGACACTCAAAAAATCACTTTCAAAAACCCTAATCCTCCACGTAAAAAATAACAATTCAAAACCCTCTTTTCCTCTCTAATGCAAAAAATAGAAACTAAAAAATCTCCACCAATTTTTACCCTTCCCAACAAACATTGCTATTATTTTCCTAACACCGCCAAACTTATAGAAAACCTCCTCCTATGATTCCCAGGACTTGATAAAAGATCCAAATCCAAGAATCCCTAATTTTAGTTTCTTTTGATTCCAAATTGAAGGAATTATACTAGGGTTCAATGGATCAAAACCATATCGAATCAAATTCCTACAAATATCTAATAACCAACAAGCCATCTCCATGGCTCGAAATCCGATTATTCTACGTAAGAATAACTCCTTGCGCTATCGAAAGCGTACCCGATCACCTGACCATCCGCCATCTCCGTCGTTCAATCAGCACTCCACTCGAAATCAACGGCTCTAAAATCCCCTCCTCTGATTCCGCCTCCTTAACCCTCCGTCGCGACCGCATCAACAAGGAATCATCGGAGGTCACGTATGTTAGCACGGACAGCGTGCGCGTCACCCGCGGGGTTGAATTTGAAGTATTAGATAACAAGGACATGGTTTTGTGTGGGTCGTTGGAGAGGATTGAATCGACATCGTGGGGGAATAATGGGAGTGTAGGGGGGTTGGAGAATGATGCGAAGACAGGGTGGAGTTTAGAATGCTGTGTGGCGGCTGGTGTTTTTGAAGGGAACTCGGTGTTCAAATTGGGGGTTTCGGCTCCGGTGATCGAGGTTTATATTGCTGGATGCTGTGGAGGTGTACCGGTGATTTTGACGAAGACCATTTTGGTTAGTCCCAGGAAGAAACCGTCAAGGTATGCGATGCTCGATGCGATTCCAGAGGATGAGGAGCTGGATAATAGGAATCCAAACGGTGTTATTAGCAATGGGTTGGTTAGACAACGCAAAGTTCAGGTAAATTAGTCTTGTTGTCATACATGCATCTCGCGTTGTTTGGATTTTTAATCAGAAATAGAATTATGGGAAATTTAGCTGTTTTGTTTTAGAGAAGTCAATCGAGGAAATGCAAGTCTTTGGTGTGTATTGCTTGTAATGTTGCAGGCTTTTTGTTTGATTGCCTTATCTTAAGTTGGATTGAAGTTACGTGAGTTGAGTTGATTCTGATTTAATTTTAAGTTTTGTATAATGCAGGTAATGTGGATTTTGATGTTGACTGTGTAGTTTTGCAATGTGTTCGAGGACCAGAGCATTAGGTTTGCTGGTCCTTGTTCTGAACCGTGCCCTGTGAACATAATTGTATGCCGATTTCCCCCCCTGAATCTATCTAGGGTACCCGCATTTTTTATTTCATGAGAAGTAGGTGCATCCTCTTGAACCACTTGTTATCTGGTGAGAGAGAGGAAGCCAGCTTCTATATAACATGCAGATACATGTTCCTCAAGGGAAGCAATTATGGTCTTCTAGATATTCAACTGTAGATCAGCTTTTAGAAGCTTAACAAACTCTTGCACTGGACAAACTGGAAAATTTTCTGATAAATTTCGGACATCTCTTTTTCATATGCAAATCAATGTGAATCCATGATGTGCATGGCTGCTTATGTTGAATATAAGGAAAACATGAGCATGATTCAATATATATTGAGTGATTTTCTGATCATGTGTTTTAGAAAGGTTGTTGACACCTCTGTTAAATTGGAATAGAATCCCCTAACCAGCAATTTATGTTATTCCAATTGTCTCATCAACAATGGGCCCTTGTGCAGATTACTGAAGCTGAAGATGACGACGACTATGAATCAGATGCGAAAATTGGAAACCGATACCACTCAGAAGACATGTATTATGGTGAGGATGGACAACTCTCATGGTTTAATGCTGGTGTGAGAGTTGGTGTTGGAATTGGCCTTGGGATGTGCCTTGGTGCTGGCATTGGTGTTGGGCTTCTCATGCGTTCATATCAAACAACTACGAGGAATTTAAAGAGGAGGTTTTTATGAACTGGATCTTTTCTTTCTAATAGCTTGTTATTGTGGGTGAGCAAAAACAGCTGGAAATAGTTCAGAATGTAGAAGAAGTACATCTGTAATATTGCTCAATATATGAAGTCGAAGGAGGTGGGGAACATATAAGGCAGGCCTTATCTGTTAAGTGTGAATCTTGGTTAATGATACGGAACCTGTACAATAATTTTGTTTGTGAGTCTTAAGAGATTTATATATCTTGACAAGGAGACCAGTTTAAAGCTCCGCATCTCATTCCTCTAGTTGCTTATAAGAGCATGAAGTGTGATGGTCCAATTGGAAGCTGGATAGAATGCAAATTTGCTTGAATGTTTGAGCTAGCAGAGCTCTGGAGGGGACAACAGCCGTGATCTTCTGATGAACCTGCAAGAGATATACAGGCCTGCATGGGTTTTTGGTGGTGCGAGTGTGCCTCTATAAAAATGCATATAGTTTTCTGGGTCCTGTAGTATATTTGTGTAGCTCTAGCTCTAGCTCTCTCTAGTGGAAGTGTAATAGGTTCCCCCCCCCCCCCCCCCCCCCCCGCCCCCCTTGTTTCCAACTCAAACTACTGCTGCTCATTTTTGCATTTAATTAATTTGTTCCAAGTTGCTTTTCTGAAATAATGTGAAGTGTTTTGACGACATATCATATCGGAGTGTTGTTATTTTTGTGATTTAATTGTTGCTGCCTTTGGAGGACCGTGGAAGCATCAAACCATTTATTAATTTTTTTAAAAAAAATTGTGGTTGAAAATGATAACTGATAGGGCGGGGAATGTAAATTCTTCCGTAATAGTGGGTAAAAGAAAGCCGCCCATGTAAGGTAATAGTAACTCTTCGCCGTGCTTTATAAAAATATAAAATTTTCTTGTTTTTTTCTTATAAAAAAATTGTTTTGATATATTTATAAATATAACTTTTTTTAAAATAAAAAAATAATATTTCAATATATATATATATTTTAAAATAATGTTAGTATACCTTTAAACACCCTGCCTCATGCAAACTCAACAGTTTCACTTCAACCTTTTAAAAACCGAACAATTACTTTTGAATACGGTTTATGCTATTCAAGATTCCAATACGCTTCAGCCATTCAAGAAATAAATAATTACAATTTGGGTACGGTTTATGCCATTCAAGATTCGAATACCCATGGGCTAAGTAGCGGCTGACAAAACCCGGGTCATAGTTACAGATTTTTTCTTCCACGTGTGTGCTCTTAAATATGAGCACATTTTTTTTTATATTTTAAATTATTATTTTTGTGTTTTTTTTTGTTGTTTTGATATATTGATTTTAAGAATAAGATATTTTTTAGTAAAAAAATATTTTAAAAAACATTGTTACAATACTAAATAAATTTTAAATCCTTAACGGGTAATGATGATCTTGAAAAACAATACTAATACAATGTATGTTTTTTAATTTTTTAAAAATATTTTTAATTTTTTAATTATTAATATTAAAAATTAAATGATATTTTTAAATAAAATATAAATTAAAAAACTACCACGAACACACTCAACCTAATTATGAAAGCTTAAACACTTTTCATTACTAAAAAGAAAATAAAAATAAAGTAAGGGGCTCGAGTCATCGAATAACCTGCAATTTTAAAAACCCCCAGGTCAAGGGGTCAGAAATAGTCTTCTGCCCTAGAACAAGGGTAGGGTAGGGACATTTCACCTTCTCCCTCCCATCCAAACCAGGGAAGCAAAAACAAACCAACAGAAAAAACGAGACTCCATCAGCCTCCCTCCCCATTTCAGTTCACAAATAAGTGAATAAAAAAGCTCTTTTCCCGATTCCTCCATTAAACTCAAGATGGCCAAATTCCTCGCATTAAATCCATACAGGTACAAAAATTGTAAATGAGCGCCACGAATGCCAGATCTTTAGCGACAATGTCACACCGCCGTAACACTAACACTCCTCCACAACAACAACATCATCTCCCTCTTGTTGTCACTCTCAACTGCATCGAAGATTTTGCAATCGAGCAAGACTCCTTATCCGGCGTCGCTTTAATCGAACACGTCCCTCTCAGCCGCCTCTCCGATGGAAAAATCGAATCTGCCGCTGCCGTCCTCCTCCATTCACTCGCTTACCTCCCACGCGCCGCCCAACGCCGTCTCCGTCCTTTCCAGCTCATCCTTTGCCTGGGATCGGCTGACCGAGCTGTGGACTCCGCTCTCGCTGCCGATTTAGGTCTCCGACTTGTCCACGTAGACACTTCTCGAGCCGAGGAGATCGCTGATACTGTTATGGCCTTGTTTCTAGGCTTGCTGCGCCGGACGCATTTGTTGTCAAGACATACTCTGTCAGCTTCCGGTTGGCTCGGCTCGGTGCAGCCTCTTTGTAGAGGAATGAGGAGATGTAGAGGTTTGGTATTGGGTATTGTTGGTAAAACTGCATCAGCTAGATCTTTGGCTACTAGAAGCTTAGCTTTTAAAATGAGTGTGCTGTATTTTGATCTACACGAGGTATTTATTTACTCGCTTTAGAATCTTCAGCTATTCAAGTTGCTTAGATAAGTGTTGATTTTGATGCCAAAAATGTCGTTTTTAAAAAGTTTTTGTTGCCTGTGAATTAAATTGGGGAAAATTGTTAGATTTTTTTAATAGGATTGGCTGATGGTTTAGTATAGCTATTTGAAGTTAAAGAATTTTTGAGTTTTGTGGATGTAGTTATTTATGGGCAGATTAGAAATGAGCTTCATTTTGATGTTATATTGGGTTTATGTGGAGATAATACATTTCTTGTCTGCAAGTATTTCCAAATTAGTTTGTTATAAGACACAAGTTGTTTTCTTATCTTTGCAAGGAAAGAAAAATAAAATCTTGGTTAAACATATACCTTGTTATATCTGATAAGCTTGGCATTTTCTTATAATGGCATTTGGAAGATGCAATTTGGGCAAGGATTGAGAAACATTCTTTTAGAAGTTGTTTAGTTGTGGGATTTGATGTTTTTGAAGTGTTGCTACTCTCAAATTTTACACATTGAGTTGTTGTGCACTCTTTTGCTTTTATTTTCAGGCGCACAATTTATTTATTCCTTGCATTTGCATTTGCCCTCCATTCACGTTTTTGCCTAAATTAAATAATGCAGGGGCCAGGAAAATTAACCAGGTCTTCTATTACATTTCCTTCAGCTGCTCGAAGAATGGATACTCTTAATGATTTACTGGCTGCGAGTGATCTGATTTCACTTCACTGCGCTTTAACTAATGAAACTGTTCAGATTATCAGTGAAGAGTGTTTGCAACATATAAAGCCAGGCATATTACTCTCCTTACTCATTTTGAGAAGTTTGCAATAATTTATTCCTGTTGATATTTATGTGGAAGAGCCTCTTTGATTTCTTATAGGGGCATTTCTTGTGAATACGGGCAGCAGTCAGCTGCTGGATGATTGTGCTTTGAAGCAACTTCTGATTGATGGGACCTTGGCTGGTTGTGCCCTGGATGGTGCTGAAGGGCCACAGTGGATGGAAGCATGGGTACGTATGGTTCATGAATTGGATTATGATGTTATTTTTAGGATATATCTAAGCAGTTTAAATGGAGTATGTTATTTCTTGGAATATATAACATTTCATGGCCTATTTGAAATATCAGTTCATAATTAATAACATACTCTCCCTCCTAAATAACTTAGCGAGTTGGGTTGGGTAGGTTGTTGGATACCCTAATCGTCTCTGTTTAGTTTAATTTCAATGGTAACCAAAATGCTTAGTGCTATAAATCATGCTCCTTCCAGTTTAATTCAAAAAAAGCTGTGGGCCTGTGCGATTTATATTACCTTTGACCCTCTTTAATCACTTTCTTCCCCTGCTAGTCAATTTGTATTTTTTTTCTCCAGTTTATACCAGTAGCCTGCAATGTTCAACTGCGATTGAATGCTCATGTGGCATTGCTGCTTAAGCAAATGTCTTGATTTCTTTTGGCCTAAAATCAACCTCGCTTTTCTGAATATACATGTTCCTCAAGAAAAATCTGTATTCTAATCAAACTTTTAATTGCTAGACTATGGATTGGAACAAAATTGATTTTTTTTTCAAGTATTGGAGGGTAAAGACCCTTATTGCTACACTTCATGCTTAGATATAGAATGGTGAGCGGTAAGAGTTGAGGTCTCAAAGCAATGAGCATGCTCTTTGATTTTTGGTAATGTTTGGAACAATGTGCGCTCTCGACTAAGATTTTAAGTGAATTTTGCATGATAGTTAACTCAGACTATAGCATCTCTTTCTAAGTGATCCATCCCTTAAACCTTTGCTTCAGGTAAAAGAGATGCCCAATGTATTGATACTTCCACGAAGTGCAGATTACAGTGAAGAAGTGTGGTTGGAGATAAGGGACAAAGCTATCTCTATTCTGCGGTCATTCTTCTTTGACGGGATCGTACCAAAGAATGCTGTTTCTGACGAGGAAGGGGAGGAAAGTGAAATAGGTGATGAAAGTGAACAACTTCACGGACAAGACAAAGAAAGTACTCTGCAGGATTCTGTTGGTGAGCAATTTACTGATGATATTCAGCTAACTCCAGAAAGCTCTCACAAAAAAGTCATGGGTCAATCAATAGAATCTACCAGCCAAGCTCAGGGTTCTGGCATGTCACAAAATACGGCCACAAGATCTGATGGAAGACGCAGCCGATCAGGCAAGAAGGCAAAAAAAAGACATGGCCGTCAAAAACCTCAACAGAAATCAGACAATCCTTCTCAGTTAGAGAAAGAAAGTACTTCACATCAAGAAGATGATACTGCTATGAGTGGCACTGACCAGGTGTTAAGTTCCGGTTCTCGGTTTGCTTCCCCTGAAGACTCAAGGAGTAGGAAAACACCAATAGAATTAATGCAAGAATCAAGTGCAGGCCATCTTTCAAGATCAGGAAAGAAGCTCAGTGGAAAGCCTGATGAGCTTCTCAAAGATGGGCACATTATAGCTTTATATGCAAGAGATTGCCCTGCACTCCATGTTTCCAGGCAAAGAGTTAAAGGAGGTGGATGGTTCCTGGATGCTCTGTCAAATGTAACAAAAAGGGATCCTGCAGCCCAGTTCCTTGTTGTTTTCAGAAACAAGGTTTGTTTGGCAGAAATCATTCATACCTTTACTAATGAGCACATTTTCCAACTTATTCATCATATTACAGTTGCTAGCATAATTGGATAGGTTAACTGTTGAGTTTGCTAATGTGTTTTTGTGGATGCATTTTTGCAGGACACAATTGGGCTGCGCTCTTTTGCTGCCGGTGGAAAGTTACTGCAGGTACTTTATCTCTTGTAAGGTTGAGTAAGTAGTTGGAGAGTGCTGCTTTACTAGTATGTCAAGAAGTTGGTGTTGATGTGGTAGTGTGATGTGGTTGTGCTCAAGCTCTCATGTTGTGCTAGTGTGATGTGGTTGTGCTTCTACAACTAGCACCATTCCTTTTCTTTTGCTGATAACACCTTTATACCTTCGTATCTGTGTGTGGAATATAGACATCTTAATGTTTTTATGTATTGCTGTTTACAGTGCATTGGTTTAGGGAAGTAGACATTTGCTGTGTAAAATCAGATTTTGGATTGATTATTTTGTTGGTTGCATATTTTCAAAGAAGATAGAAGCTTATTATTGTTTAATCAGGCATTCTTTTTGTTCTCAATTGTGCTCTTCGTTTGGAAAGCAAAATGAAAATTGTGCTTAGAGAATCTCCATCTTTGATCTATGTTGTGCCATTCATTTTTGAATGGTAAATGCATAACTTGCTAAAATTCAGGTATCTTGATGTAATTATTTGGTTGCTTGGGATTAAGACCAGGTTCTATTTTGAAATGTGCAGATTAACAGAAGAATGGAATTTGTCTTTGCCAGTCACAGTTTTGATGTTTGGGAGAGTTGGATGTTGGAAGGTTCTTTGGATGAATGCAGGCTGGTCAACTGTAGAAATCCTTTGGTACATTTCTCTCCTCTGTGTATTAAGCTACACGATAATTTTCCTCCTACTGTCTTCAACTCTCTTGAGCACTAATAAACAGAGATCTGTAATGGTTAATTATAATCTCTCTAGTTCAAAAATAGCAGTGCTTAGATGGCTACTAAGGCTGATTCTTCAGTCCGCTTAGGGCATCAACACACATGAAGCAGTGCATGGAATTTTGATAAATCCATCATTCGTAACTAGCTGCCTGCCTTCCACCCTGCACTTGCACAGAGGAAATCCAATCCTGTTTTACCTGTCCTCTCTCATTTGACTTGCATTAATTTATGCAAAACATTGCAGGCTGTTTTGGATGTACGCATTGAGATTCTGGCCGCCGCAGGGGAAGATGATGGTGTTACTCGCTGGCTAGATTAGATTGTGATAGCAAGAGTTGAGAAACCTAACCTTTTATTTTTGCCCATTTCATAATTCTTCTTGGCTACTCATTTTGTTTTCTCCCGAGGTTTGTGTTTGTCGAAAAAATCTGTAAAAAAGTATTTTTTTTCCCGTTTTCTTGTTTTTTTCCCCCTTCTGGTTTTGTAATTTAACAATTACATATGCACCAATACCCGTGGGATGTATAGCCCTCTTGTTGAAATGAATGTGCTCAACAATAATGTGAACTGTCCATTGTTTCGTCAATAGGATTGTTGCTTCTACCTCAATGAAACAAGTTCACAAGGCATTTTATCCTTCAGTGATTCCAAATATCTTCGATGGAAGAGAAGTCTGGATTTTTAAACAAGATCAAAGTACAGATGGCTGAGCTAGATTCTCTGTTTCACTTTCTTTGATCATGCTGTCTTAATAATTAAATGCACTCGTGTAATAATCTGATGGCTATTTGAAGTAAGCGTTCACAATTTTCTTCCAGGGTCGGTATACATAAAAACAGAGACGCTAACGGTTTTTTTGTCTGTTAAGTGTCAAGCTCGGTGGCCTTGGGCGGTGAGGCTTCGCTACTTCTTCCCCGTGGATTAACAAAGTACGCCATATCTCGGTGGCTGTCACTGAATAATTGGTCACAGTAGTTCATCTTCCTTTTCAAACATCCTGCATTTGCTAATTCCAAGTTTGATACGCGTGATCAGAATTTTCACAATATTATACGAGTTCGATGGTAGCTAAACGCAAAACAAATTGTGATTATTTGTTACTGTATTTTAAAAATATTTTTTAAAAATAATAAAAAAATATTTTTTAATTTTAAATTATATATATATTTAGATTATTTTGATATATTAATATTAAAAATATTTTTTTATAAAAATAATTTTAATATATTAAAAAAAACACTTTAAAAAAATAATCTCAATTAAAATAAAAAAACAGTTAATCACAAGCCTTCAACCGAAACTTTCGTAGCCCATCCCTCTTCGGTGTCTTCTATGAAGGGTGAAAAAATTAGTTAGTGTTTGTTATTGTTATTAATTTTTTTAAAAATGTTTTTATTAGGAATATTATATATATATATATATATATATATATAAATATAAATTTGCAAGTCAAAATAATCTTAAACAGGGAAACAAAAAACTCAATTTAAAAAAAAACACGTGTCCAGCCGCCTAAAAGGAACACAGTCATTATCCTACCATTTGAAAGTTGGAACGAAGATACTTATATTTTCTGGTTACAATATGCTTCCACGATAAGGTAAACTGGTAAGACAAAAGGGATTTTTATTTTTATTTTGTATCTATCGCACTTCAACCCACAGGTCACTTCCCCCACCTTGGTTAAAAAAAATATAGTTTAGGATTCGAGCTATAAAAGTATAAACCAACGAAGTTTTTAAGTGTTAGTTGAGGTTCCGACCAAATTCTGACTTGTTGCCGTTCCAAACTTCTTTCATCACCTTTTAGATTCGAGGAAATCTATATTTTCTACGCATTTTTTATGAGTTTAGATGAAACGAATAAAATTTTGATTGTTCTAAATTCTTATAAAATAAATATTTTTTAATTGAAATTTGAAATCTACAAGACAAATCTTAAATTCTTTGTCACCATATTATACCTCTTGGAAACTTATTTCATCACTCTAGCGCATAAAAAGAATTTAGAAAAATAATAAATCAGAAAAGACCAAGGTAAAATAAAACAATTTTAACACAATAGGTATTGGATATAATGATTTCAAAAGTCATTTATCATTCAATTTAATTTTATTAATATGAAAAAAACCAATCAAAAATCTTATGAAAATCTAATTACCAATAAATTAGATTTCAAATACAACGATAAAAAATAAATTGATGTGGCATAAGAGAGAATAAAATTAAAATATGTCAGAACAATGTTATAATTAATTAAGAATTTTGTTCGGAGATAATTGTTATCTTATTTGATGACATTCCAAAATATTATTGGTATGATCTCGTTTTCGTTTTCGATGTGTCCTGTTTATTATTTTTTCTTCTCTAATTTATGTCATCTACCATATTATTTTATTCTCTTATTTCTTATTTGAGTCTTTAATTTCTTTGAATTATTCAGATTTCATAAGATTTTACATTTGTGTATATTTATCATAGGTTAATTAATTTGTAATATATATATATATTGAAGCATGGTTAAAACATGATTGTGTTAGACTTGTATTGCTTCTCAAATATTTATTCGTCTAAAACTTTTACCCGAAAAGATGACCCCCCCCATGATTAAAAAAAGAAGAAGGAAACCCACGTAACTGTAACAAAAATTGCCACGTGCCGAGTCCACGGATATTAACTCTCGATCGAGACAACAACAATACTGCCACGTGTAAGATCATTGCCATGCCCACTACCCCGCCACCATTACAACTCTCTCTCTAATCTTCATCAATGAATCCTTTATAAACCACACATCTCGTCTTCCCCCTTTATTTCCTTCTAGCAAAACACAACACACAGCGCGAAAACCTTAACCGAAAAATCCCACCCAACAAACCTCTCCTCCTTCATTGTCTCTTTCTCGCAGGACAGAACTCACCATTAGAAAACCTTGACAGAAAATCTAGACCACCCAGAGAACCTAGACCGTTAGAAAAACAGCGTCGGTTTTGTTTTCTTTTAATGGTGTCGGTTAACCCGAACCCGGATCAAGGGTTTTATTTCTTCGATCCTATGAATAATAGTAGTCATATGGAGCTACCCGGTGTCAATTTTCTGCCACCAACTAATACTAGTACTAATACTGCTACCGATACTTGTAATAATACAGTTTCAGCGGCTAATAGTACTACTACTACTAATAATAATAATCATACGCTGGTGTCGTTCTCCGAGGATCCGAATAAGAAGATTCGGAAACCTTATACTATTACCAAGTCTAGAGAGAGCTGGACTGAACAGGAGCATGACAAGTTTCTAGAAGCTCTCCAATTGTAAGTATCAGGGTACATCTTCTTTCTTCTTCTTAATTTTTATTATTGGGTGGTGGTTTTTAGTTTTTGTGTTTTCCTTGGTCGCTGGAAAAGAAAATTTGTATTTAGTTTCACCTAATTGTACAGCTAGATGAGAGATATTGAATAGAAAATTATAAAGGGTTTTTCAGCTTGACATTAATGATTGGCATGACAATTCGGGGTATTATTATTATTATTATTATTATTATTATTATTATTATTATTATTATTATAGTTTGGATTTTGAATTTGGGACTTCAGTGATTCATTAAACGAGATAATTTTAATAACAAACTGACGGAATCGAGGGTACTTGAACTTGGGGTCACCGAAGAGCTTGCGTTCTGGTTTAAACTTGTGTTAGTGAAAGCTTGTTTGTGTGTGTGTGTGTGTGTGTGTGTGTGTGTGTGTGTGTGTGTGTGTGTGTGTAGTTTTAATTTAGTTTTTGAAATGGGAGCTTTAGTATTTGATGCAGAAGTGAGAAGATTGTTGGTTGCTGAAGAAATACGGTGAGAGAAAGATTTTGAATCTTACTTCTTATTTTGGTAAAAATGTTATTTTATGTTCTGATAATTAAAACAATTCAATTTATCACGTACATCAAGCTCTGACCAGAAAAACCCTAACGTTGAAAGCTTCTGAATTTTTGTTTTGGTCTTAATAACTAGAATATTGTTATATTTAGTTAGATGACTATGTGATAAAACTTTCCATGAGGTTATCTATATCACTGTAAATCATGCTTTCTGATTTATCTGCTAACAAACCATGCGTCCTAACCTAAAATATTTTGGTCACAGATTTGATCGTGATTGGAAGAAGATTGAAGCATTTGTAGGGTCAAAGACTGTCATACAGGTATCTTAAATAGTCAGTTCTATCTTCTTTTAAGTGGCAGGTTAATTCACCCTTTGGGTTTGATGTTCTTCATCTGATATATTTTTGCTATATATGCTCATGAGGCTACATTGCATAGTTAGACTTGAACAAATTTGTTAGTGAAAGGCATAATACCTATCTATAGCGTAGAATTTAAAGCTCTGAAACAGTAAATATATTTTCATGGTAATTACAGTTGATCAAAGAAATGATGAAACCAAGTGTAGAACAAGACAAACAAACAAACAATATCAACTTCTTGATCTTCACTCTTTGACAACAACCATTAAACATCAAATCAGGACAAACCAAGTAATTCAAGAAACAAGCAGAGCATAATAATGATAAGAATTAACTAAGGAACGGTTTTTATTTTTTACTTACCAAATAAAGACTGGTAAGCACTTAGAGCAGCCACCAAGACTTGGAAATCCATTTACATTATTGCTATTACTCAAGCAATTTCTTTCTAATTTCTCATCTCTCTTGTTGCCAACAAGCTCTCCCTTTTTGTTCAAAGAAAAAGCTTCAGGACAACGCAAAAGGGTGCAATCTAATACCACAATAACAACACACCACATCACAAGTCTCATTGGGCTTAACCAATTCTATGCCTTTCTCTTTCAACCCTTTTGAGAGCCCGTCCTCACAAGTCTCGGAATCATCACGTAGCAATGGCATGTCATAAGATGGTGAACGACCTGTAGTTTTAGCCAAGATTGCTTTGGTAGCTCTGCTAAGCGCGGTGGCAGAGTAAGCAGAGTAAAGCCAAGCTGCAAGAACAGGACAGAAGTGAGTCCTATGGAGGTGCTCATTTGCAGAGGAGCCACTTCCACAGGCTGATTTAATGCCATGAAAGAGTTCATTGGGAAGGTCTAATGGGCAGCCAGCAAGGCTGGATTGTATGCAGGGATTGTTGCTGGTGGTGATGAGAGTGCTTTGGAGATGTCCTTATGATGTGGTAGATTGACTCGCTACTCCCAAGACCATAATCTCAAAACATTTTTAGAGGGAGTTTTGGCCTCATGGGCACATGTCAGATGTTTTCTTATTCTTTTGTGTGTCTGTCTGGGTGTCAATTCAGTCAGCTATTCGTGAACCACTTGTCCAGCATCAAAATGTTTCTGCATGTAAAATGTAATGGGTGTTCTTGGCAGATACGGAGCCATGCACAGAAGTACTTTCTGAAGGTTCAGAAGAGTGGAACAAGTGAACATGTACCTCCACCCCGGCCAAAGAGAAAGGCAGCTCATCCTTACCCTCAAAAGGCTCCTAAAAGTGGTTAGTATGTTCAAACTTTGTTTTAATATTTTGAGAACGCGGGAGGAGGATGTGGATTGAATGCCTTTGATTCTGGATTAATATTTGTTCGTTTGTGTTTTTCTAACAGCTGCAGTTGCATCCCAAGTGACGGGGTCATTTCAATCTTCATCAGCTTTGCTTGAACCTGGATATCTCTACGGGCATGATTCAACATCAGTTCTTGGAAATCCAATTACAAGTGGAGCTTTATCTACCTGGAATTTTAACTCTGTACCACCAGTCAACTTGTCACAGATGACCAATGGTATCTTTTTTTTCTTCTAGCTCCCCTCCTCTTATCTTTTCTTTTTCAAGAGCTACGGTTATCAGGGTAAATCATGCATGTATTCTCAGATGATGCGGGATTGGCTGAGCCAGCAATTGCAAATAAATGCTGCTACAGTAGCAGCAATGAAAGCGCCTCAAGGCCTTGGCAAACTGGCAAAATAATTGATAGGCGGGCTCAGGGCCAGCCAGAGAGAGGTCAGCATCATGCTTCTTATTTGAAGTTGAGACAAGGATGTTGCTGAAAAATGGACTTTTTTCCTTCTTAAAACCTTTTGGCTTTCCAAAGCATGAATCACGAACCAAGTGTATTTAAGTTTTAGCTATGCTTTTGTGTTTGTTCCACATGAACACTGGACTTCTTCTCTCCTCTTCTGTAATTGTAGTCTTATTCTAATGATGAGTCAACCAGTGTTGATTGGTATTCTAGTTGTGTTTTAGTGCAGCGAAAAGGAAGTTGCGTTTGGGATTTGTTGATGGTTTGGTAATTGCGGGTGCAAAAATAGGGTTTCTCTTTCTTATTGAAGGAAAAGGGTTATGTTCTGCGAGTCTCTCTCTTTTCAGTCATTGTTGCGAGCAGCCTTTTCTGTATCATCCTTTATTTTTTTGCCGCTTCTTAACATCTTGTAGCTCAACAATTATAATGATGCTCGTGCTGCATCAAACAGACAATTAGCTTTGATTTTACATCATAAAGCATGCATGGATATCACCTGTCAATAGGTCTGTGTCAGTCACGCCAAGCTTCCTTGGTGCCTTGGATGATACCCTTTCTTGTTGCTGGCATTTAAGGCTCTTTCTGCCTCTAGGATATGAACCTCTCTTTTTCATTATACACGACTGGACTTGCAGATAGTGTTGTGAATTGTATGCATCATCTATCATCTATTGGTAAATCTTCTTGTATTCTATTCATGACGAGTTCATACTGTTCCAATTGCAGTTATGCCAGACTTTGCTCAAGTGTACAGCTTCATTGGAAGTGTCTTTGACCCCAACGCCAGTGATCACTTGCAGAGATTGAAGCAGATGGACCCAATAAATTTGGAAACAGTGAGTTGTTTTTTTGTCATTTCTATCTTTATGCCTCCATGATTCCTCTCAATGTGTGTTGTGTTCAGTAGGCCGGTTGGGGTACGTGGCATGTCACAGTGTTCAGTAGATTGAGCATCTTTGTAAAAAATCATGCCTCGTATGAAGAGGGTGGAAGCAACTGTGCATTCTGCCTCACCCTTTTCTCTACACTCTTTTCATGAAAATATATCTTTCTTGTATATAAAAATCAATGGTTTGCCTTTATTCCTCTGAAGAAATTGCAGGTTTTGGTTTTACTTATCACCTGGAAAACAAATTTAATCGAGAGATTTTATTTGGCTTTTTTCAGGTATTGTTGTTGATGAGGAACCTCTCTATCAATTTGACAAGTCCAGAATTCGATGATCATGTAAGCATTTTAACACTAGTTATGCATATTACTTTCTTTAAACTTGTTTTTTGTGGCTTTCACCTGTTATGCATCAAAATCTGGATTACGGAGCCAATTTGCATTAAATCGGACTCAATATTCATACTTACCTACTGTTCATGTGTGATTTATGTCCATTATGTTTTTTAATTTGTATTTGTTCTACCACATGCCACAAGTGGTTCTGTTCATTCATCACCAGTCCAAGGATGCCTCAAAAAGTTTTGGGTACTCAGCTGTTTAAATTATTGATTTACAATATCGGGAAATTTCTGTCAATAGAATTCTATTTATTCCTTGCATGGGTGTGGATATTTTACTCTTTCATTGGTTGACAATTTTCTTGCGATGTTCTGCTTTCTTGAAGGTTAATTTGGTACTCAACCAGTAACTTTATGAAATGATATATCTGCTACGACTGTTATCAGCACTCTTTTAAAACCTTTCCATGGCATAAGTGGAACGGTTTTTTGTCATCGTGTCTTCACTCATTAGTCAAACTCCAATGAAATTCATGCAGAGAAGGTTGCTTGCGTCTTATGAAGTTGACTCTGAGAAGGTGAATGAGGGTGGTCGGTACAGCAATACCACTGTTGATAGGTTGGGAAACCTTATTCCAGCTATTTGAACGGTGGAAATGAAAACTCATTGATCTTCTGTATTGTGGACGCCAGCCGTTAAACACCGATCTTGAAAGAGAAGGCAATGTGGATGGCATCGTTAATGAGTTAAAGTGTCTAGAAGTTGATCTCTCTCTCTCTCTCTCTCTCTCTCTATATATATATATATATATATATGTATGTATGTCTTTATAATATAGCACATGATCTTTTCCTAGGTCTGTCAGTTTGTAGTGTTTTGCGTGTACATATACACGTGTTCCCATAGCTTTCCAGGAATGGAGGACAGTTTTACCCTCCACTATGGCCCAAGGGCTATCTTGTATAGAGTTTCGAGTGCGTTTACTAGGGTGTTCCTTTAGGTTTCTTGAGGTTTTTGTTTGCGGGAGCAGTATTTAGGAGCTGTATAATGCTGTATTGAGCAATCGATGTGGGGGAAACCTTGTACAAATAATATAAAGAACGAATCATAAACAAACTATGCCCTTGCTCTTCTATCACCTCACATTATCTTTACAAATATCGTCTGTCATGTGGTGGCATGTCTTTGGTACACGTGTGTGCTGTTCTGGAAATTTTTTTTTTTTTGGGTCCATTTATAGGACTGTCCATTGATTTCTGTGGGTGAGCGAGTGCAGCTAGAAAAACGTGACAGCAGAGCCCACCTTCTTCACTTGAGAAGACAAGTGCCGTGGCTTCCGAGTTCAAACTGTATTAAATGATCTCTTGGCAAGTTAGAACAGAACATGTTGGAATAAAACTGCTAGAGATGATTTGTGGAGAGGCGCTCCAAATTGAGCCGGGACTGTCATGCTGGCACCACTCCAATTTATAATAGCACGATCTATTTATAGTGAAACAATTTTATTTGATTAGTGGTGGTGCCACAACATGGTACAAGCATTTGATATCGTTGGATTTTGGTTCTGATTTCTGGAAGAAGGGAGAAAACTCGTTAATCTGCATGGGGCTTTTCCAACTCTTATTGGCCTGGCCGTGATCTTATGAGGTCAACAGAGGATTTGAGAAAATTCTTCTCATTGCTGATCTTAACTCCTCGGAAATTTGTTCTAATTCTAACATGATTTATGACCTCGACCAATGGTCGAACAGGAGCTGATAAAAAAAGGAAGGGAGGTGTTTTCAAATATGAAACAAGCAAAGCAAAGGTCCCAAATAGATGCCGATTTCCAGTCAATTCCATAAATTACATCCAACCGCAGGCAATCCCTTCCGAAGAAGCATATCAAACCCATTTACCATGCCATGCGGATCCAAGCATGATATCATGAATGTATCGTCACACAATGCGAAATCCACTATCTATATCCAAAACTCATGTCTAGCTCGTGACCATATATCCCTGGACCATGGCCTGGGGTGGCAAAAGGGTGGATTTGCTTAGAGTTTGACCTGAGTTCCATCTCGATCAGCCTTTGGAGTGCCTCCGGTTGATTGCTTTCACCACCACCATTCATAGCTGCACATTTTCATTGAGAACAAGAATCAGATTTTAGGGTAATGGCAGAAGTGCCAACATGACAGCAAAGATACTTGTACCTTGATCGCTATCACAAATGAATAGCAATATTACACGGTGCATGAGCAGGAGTGTATACATTATATCAAATATAATTCAAGGCTAGAATTATTGAGCGATCCCCTGTGTGTGTAACTTTCTGAGACTCCAAATCAGAAAACAAACATGCAGTTTCATCCCAAGTTCAAGAGTTTAGATTATAACTTTTTGACTTTTACTCAATTCAAGTTAATTTTTATAAACTTAAAAGGCAAAAACTAGTTTAGTTGCATGTATTTTGGCCAAAATAATGACTCAAAAACAACTTTTTTGAACAATGATGATAGCATGAGTTAAAATTAAGTGAAAAGTTAAAATGACTTGATTCAATCAAAACATTGATTTCAATATAGTAATAACTGAAAAGGAGGGACTTAGAAGTTGAATAAAAAGGCAAGCGGTTTAATAATTAGAAGGCAGGAAGGAACCAACTACTTGCTGAGTGCTATACCTTGAGGTGGAATACCAAGGGCACCAAAGTTGGGTGGTTGCCTTTGACCAATAGGTAAACCTTGCATTGGACTTGATTCCTGCATAAAACCAGTCATCTGATTGTTGGTATGTGGAGGCGGAATCACACCCCTGGGCAATTCATGTCGTAGGTGGGGAGAAGGAAAATTGCCACGCATATGCATTTGATGTAACACGGAATTACGCATAGTAGTATCAGATCCAGTCATTGCACTGCTAGGGTGATGGAAAGGGGGGCGAAGCATATTTGCTGGGAATTGATGATTAAGAGCATCATGGTGAGTGTTCTCTGGGGCCACTAATTTCATCTGAGCATTCATATTAGCAGGATGAGAGTCTAATGGATGGAACATTGGCCCTGGACGACTCAACTGAGGGAGAAGCTGGGGAGAACATGGCTGGACATTGAGATTATGATAATGATCAGGCTCCCTCATGCCATAAGGACCACGAAGAAAAGGTGGGCCTTCATGACCTACAACAAGCCTTTCTTTACTGAATCCAGAATTCAAAGCTGCAAGTTTCTCAGCAATTTCAACTGATGTCCCTGGAGTCGGTAATAACTCAGATTTAGTTGAACTCTTGGCAAGTAGAAAGTTTTGGAGATTCAAAGGGTCACTGACTGTAACCAAGCTATCCTCTTCAGGGAGTCGAATTTCATAAGACCCATCATAGCCACCAAGCTTAGAGCTCATTTCAGTTCGAAGATGTGATGAATCCACTTCATTTTGAGGATCAAAGCCCAGCAAATGCTCTTCAGTCCTATCCAACGCAATTTGCTGTCTTTGCTTTGTTGCTAAGACACCACTTCCATGACTTGACATGCTTGATGGAATTTCAACTGTTGGAAGAAGGAGACCATCATCTATTACAGGTATGGGTAACCCATGAGACTCTGAGGCATCATCTCTAGCATATCCAATCGAGTCCCTTTGACTGGAAATAGGTGCTCCCACTGATTGCAGTTCCTTCATGAAAGCAGTTCCAAAAAGTGTTTCAAGAGTCAAACCCTTACCTGAATTGGGAATATTTTCAGCCTCTGCATATCTTGGCTTGTGAGTTGCCTTGCTTGGATTTTCCACCCCACTATTTTGTTGTCTGTCTGTAGCGTTAATCCCTATATTGGCAGATGGTGCTAAATTATTCAGGCCTGTCCCCTTCTGTAACAAGGAAAGAAGGTGCTGGGATGCATGAACATCAGCTTTCTGCTGCTCAGCCTTATCATCACCACCTCCCCAGCCATACACAGGTGGTGGCAAAGGCAAACCATTTTCTGTAATTTCTGAAAGAATAGATTGTTCGAGGTCTTCGCATGTCAGTACAGCTGGAGCTGTATCCAGTTTACCAGTGTTGGACAATTCCTTCTTATTTTCAACACTGACAGTCTTTTGATTTGATGTCAAATGCCTGTCTGCAAGTTCAAAGCTTTGGAAGGGAAAGGCTGGCAGCATGTGATCAGTAGCTTTAGCCTGGGATTCACCTTTTTCACAACCAACAATTAGTGAGAGTAAATCATTTGGCCTGCCAGATGGGAGATTGTCAACTGGTTTCTTTTCTGTTTCAGTAAAGAAAGGAATGAAAGAATTAGAATTCAGTAAAAGAAGTTCAACTCTATAAGCAATTGTGAATGGTGGGCAGCATCCAACAAATGAGACAACAATGAATGAATTGTCTTGTCTATATACCTTCTTCACTAAACCACTGAGCAAACTTGGAAGATTGACCAGTCTGAAGGCTCCGTGAGTCATCTGCTTTAACATCATGATGCTGAAACAACAGCAAAATATATTAAAAAGAGTGTCATTTCATGCTTAAACTTGGACACAAAATACTACCGCAAAAGGCACTTGATCCAATTACGACACAGGCAACAAATTCATTTACTGGAAAGAAGAAATTAGCTGGGTGTGAATCCATGCAGTAACAGCTGAAGGTGAACATTCATTTGGATTAGTGAAGTTCATCCAACCAAGTTGATAGCATTAAACTTCATACCTTATTGGGATAAAAGTGATGAATACCAATACAATACCAAAATTACAGTTTTATTATTTTGGCGAGGCTGAAAGCTGGAATTTTACTTTTTGCACGGCAAATTTTTCATGAGACTTGTATGACACAATCTTCATGGCATTTTAGTCATAACTTTCATTTTACTACTATAAGCGTCTATGAACCATACTAAAATATGATATATTCTTGATAAACCTTACAGGAACTTATCCAAAACTCTGCTGAACATAAACCCGGAAATGTGGAAGACAGGAGTTCAGTTATCTATGGTAGAGCTAGGAAACAATTATAACTGCTATAAGCTTGCATTTACATATACACAAATATTTGTGAAGACAGCTTCATATTCTGAAATTGATCAAAATTAATTCAGGTACAGAGAGCACTAAAAATTAACATCAGCTGAGGAATTCAGCAAAAAAAAAAAAATTTAAGTGATTATGAATGTGTACATTGAGAAAGAGAGTTCAGTTACCTCAATGAAACTGGAGGAACCAGTACCGTTTAGTGTTAAAGCACTGCCAAAAAGCTTGTCCAGAATTGAGGTTGAGTGGGATGAACCAGATTCACCCACATTTTTATTCCTTGGCACATTCTCAGCATCAAGATCTATTGCTTCACTGTTCTCAGAATCTATAAAGACTTCTGGAAGATTAGAAGTCTTAGAACCAATTCTTTTACTTGAAACATCCAAACCTGCTGCTAAATTCAGAATCTTTTTGCTCTTGTTATCAACAGAAACACAAGCACTTGGGCTTCTAGGATGCTGCACATTCAAGTCCATCTCCTCTGAAAATTGTTTTCCATCTTGATTATTTGAAGTCTCATCTAAAACACGAGTACCTTTAGCTTGCAAAAGGCTTCCCACAAGTTCATTGCTAGCCTATAGTAAATCAATAGATGAACAATTCAAGAAAGGTGGTGATTTATTAACAAAGAATTAGACTCAAACATCACATCAATCATAGTTGGAGAATGAATCTCAAAACATAGACAAATCAGGGCAGCATATACTATCAAGAATATATGATCAATCTCTTTGATTTTCATACTATGTTTAAACTTGATCAGTACCAGATATTATTTTGCAAACTAATATATAAATAAGATCTACACCAGAAATGGTGTGTAAGGAACAAGTAAATGGCAATATATCATATAACAGCCAAAAAGCTAAAAAGGAAAAGGAGACAATCAAGCAACCATTGGAAATGCAAATGTTTTCAACCTCAGCCAGGAGACTTCCTGACAATTTTCACAGGCAGCACGAACAAGGCAATCACAAATTCATTCAAGAGATGTACTAGCAATTTCATATTGTTGTGCTAAATTGGATTGGTGGATGATAATGTGACAGCAAGACAAGATGATATATGGATTAACAATGCAATTCCATGTAATAGGCACTTGAATGTTTATAATGGTATTCTCTCAAGCACCGATGGTTGCTGATGAGGTGTGAAAGTAGAATATTGCTCCGCAAAGAAAGCATTGTAAAACTTGCTCCATGAACCAGAACGATCCTGAGGCTTGCAGTCAAAAATAATCTTGAGGAAAAAGATATAAACAAATAGTATTCTATCCAGTCAACTTCTCACTGCTTATGTATTTGAGAAAATATAAGAGAATCACCTCTGAAGGATGAGAATTGGTTAAAGATTTTGCTCCAGCATGCTTCTCTGCTATGGCGCTTAAAAACCCTGGGGGCACAAGAGGTCTAGATACAGGAGCTTGTGAGGGGTATAGAGGCTTATCAGGATCATTAATTGCCATAGGCCGTATCACTGTCTTGTCCAATTCATTGCTTCTATTTAGAAGTCTTTTATTATCTTTTGAGTCCTCCAGTAACTCAGTAACATCAGATGCATATTTAGAATTTTCTGGATTCAATTTCTGCTTTTCTTGAAAAACTTTATGTTGTTCTTTCCTCATTGATTCAAAAGAGTCTGAAAAGAGCATGATATGTTAAAATTGCATTCGTTTAAGGAAACTTATCGCTAAACTAGAAGCAAAGTAGAATTACTTGCTCTTCCATATAAATCCAATAAAAACAGAGACATTACCTCTTCTCTTTCTTTCCTCCTCTGCCCTATCCTCACTTGTGTATTCAGAAGAACCAAATGTTTCGTCATTCAAAGAGTCCTTAGTTTCCCTGCGCAAATGAGGCACTGCCTGAAATATTACAGAAAAGAGTTAAAACGAACTTCAAACTTCAAGAGTAGACTTACTGGAAAAGGGAATGGAGTGCTTATTAAAAGCTACACACACCACCAGACCCACTCACTAGACATTATATGTCTGATTAAAATTTGATAGCAGTATTATACTAACAAAAGACAAAAAGAATAGGTCTCACCCTATAAGGGCGAGGTGGTTGATACAGCTCATTACTCTTATTGAGCTGGAATTGATCATTAGATCGAAGCTTTGGTGCTGACGTCCCTGCACCATATCCAGACGGTCTAGGAAAAGAACCACTTCCAAGAAGCCCATCATGCTCAGGAACTTGCCCAGATCGCCGAGATGGGTTGCCATGACGCCTTCCAGAGTCTAGACATATACACATCATACATCCGGTCAATAACTATGTTACATGATTTGTAATTCAGATAGTTGCATTACAGACCACCAGTAACTGAAATCTCAGTAACAACATATATCGATTGTAGCTGCAGAATTGAGCAGTATATGACAACAGTAAAGATGCATTGAGAATACGTTTTTTGCTCCCCAGAGCATTATATGAGAAGCCAACAGGAAATAACTCCTCTGAAGTGCATGACAAATGCAAACATGGAGCATTCATCAATCTACGCTTTTGTCCCATTCATCTGGCATGATGGAAAATAAAAATGAATGCTGAAAATTCTAATTCACCTCTCTAATGATGTCAGGGTACATATTGGTCTATACATGAACTACAAACTGTGTCCTATCTCCTGCTGCCAAGCTTTGGAGGAAGTTTGAACCAAACACAAATCAGCCATAAAATTCTCAAACCCAGGTCATTTTAAAACCATATCATTCTTGGTAGGAGAAGCTGGAATAACATGGAATTGGTATATATCATACTGCTAACTTCTAATAATTTACTAGAATTAAAAAAAAAGGTAAAATGGTATTGGCTTGCTCAAATAGTAGCCAGATTTAAGGTTTGACAAAATTCGTTCAAATATTCAAATCACATGCCAATTTTTGTTTTGTTTTGGCCTCCTGTCAATAGATTGTTCCTATGAAACGCCAAGATTTTTGCTGGGAAAATGCAAGTGTCTATTCCAAAGTCTCTAAATATCACATGCCTGTGATTCAGTATTATTCAAGAAAAATAACTGAGTTTACTCCTAGCGATTCATAGTTTTCCATTACTAATAGACAGCCTTAATCAGCTTCTCATTTCTTGATAAACAGAGAGGAAAGGAGGAATACCTGAGTCGCGCTAATAGCTGCTTACTAGTTAAATTATATTAAATGGCAGGGTTGAACTGATGATTCAGAGTTTACTCAAGTTATGTAGTTTCAAATTTCAATGCACAGCATGAGTAAGATTCTCTTGGTTGTCAGGGGTGAACAATTTCACATTTGGGCTACATCCATTGACATCAGCCTGGGGTTTCTCTTGTACATGTTGGAAAAATGGTTTGCACCTATCAGGGTTGGCCAGGAAGGACGACAGTAAAACTTAAACACTGTCCTGGTAGTTGTTGCAAAGAGCCATTTGAAAATATCACATTTTGAAACAGCATAGCACTTAACAAACTCAATATTTTCAAAAGTTAAGATCAGTACCAATAAAGGGTTTAAGTCACAAAATGTTCAAGATATTACTTTCAGGTGCATCTCATGAGGATGAAACACTGATTTTATAAATACTAGTCCATCAAGCTGACAGAGGATGGGGATTCTTGCCCGCACTTGGTATAGTAATTGGATGTTCCAACTTAACAACTTTTCCATTTAGCTTCTTGACACAAAAGTGAAAAATTAACCATACCATTGGCAATAATATAACTCTTACAAGTAAAGTACAAGACTGTTTAACTATTACCAGGATTCAAAAATGTGAACTGGTCCCTATAACAGAAAGATCAACAAAATAGCAAATGTAAGTCAAGCCTTACCTGGATCCCAATCAGATTGTGAGTCACTATCCCGATCACTCCTTCCAGAGGAACGGCTATCCCACCTTCCATGAATACCCCGAGAAAAATTACTTGAATCCCCTCGAGTGGGTGGGGATGAGCTATAATCATTAGCTCTATAACTTTGTGATGATGCACTGCCAGGAATTCTATATCGATCCTGTGAGGTGTCCTCGAATTCACTGTTAGGGGGAAGAAATGGGAATTAGTTTCACTACACATGAAGAGATATGGATTCTACAGACAAGACTTGACCACATAACCTACAACTTACCTTAGAAGTGATTGATCAAATCCACTTGGTAAGTTTTTGCAAACATCCAATTCACTCAAGGATAGTAGGAATTTTCTTGTATATGAAGTTTTTAGCTTCCTGTATCATCCAAACAACCAATATCACTTGCTAAAAAACCCCATCAAAATCAAGAAGAACAAAGCCACAAAAACAGAAAACATGAGAAAGAAATGCCATTACCTTCGTGATTCACTGCTTGTTTCCACGTGCTGATTCGGTCCAGGTAGATCATCACTTTGTAAACTCATTCTGCTAAACCTTAATTATATCGACAGCCAATCGAAATTCAGTCACTCACGTTCTCTAATCCACTAATCACTGCATGTAAGCTCCAATTTACAAAACCCCGCATCAGCTAAGCAAAACCCTATTTTCTATCACCATCTCTCCGCTTTCAACAACTATATATGTCAAAAACCATTCCTCGATATAACCCCGTAAAGTTCGCTAACAAAATTAAATTCACCACCACAAATTCGTCTATCCTGCTACTCCAACACCCATCAACACATATCCAATCAGATTCAAAACATCGAATTCAGTGCCAACCAGAAATGACCGAATATAAGCAAATATCACGCTAAAACCATTATCTGATCCAGCTCTGTCCACGATTAAATTCACAGGAGACACGGACAAAACCTTACTTGGCACAAAAATGAAGCTCGAATTTCACATATATACAAAAAATCACTAATCGTTCGTTCCTTCTTTCTTTCTTTTCAAGATAAAGAACTTGAAATATTGAACCCTAAACAGTCTAAGAAAGCGCCTGATTATAAAAAATCCTAAGATAAAGAAGTTCAGGTTTAGATCGAATTAGACAAATTCTAAATCCTAGGGTTTCATTTTAGCTAATCTACGGAGCTCCAAAAACTAGGGTTTTTGTCGAGGAAGGAGCTACCTGGATCGGAGAAGCAGAGGGAAAGAGCGCGACAGAGAGGGAGTGAAAATCAGGGTTTCAAGCTCCGATACTTTCCATTGTATCGGAGAGCTTGGTGCTGCTTTTTTTTCTTTTCTTTTGAGAGCGAGCGAGGGACTGGGAGTGGCAAGCGGCAAAGAGTTGCAGAAATGACGCTATTCGCAATATACAAGCTGAGGCTGGCAAGAAGAGAGAGTTTTAATAAAACAACTACTACCAAAAACGAGTGGTGTTTGTTGGAAAATCATACGCGCTAAAATAATGCGTGTTTTGACCTCCTGTTTATTATTAATAATAATATTAATTAACAAACAAACAACAGATGTGATCAAGAATACTGTTTTTATAATAATTTTTTATTTTATTATATAATATTTTATTTTTTAGAGATTGGGTATTAATAAGAAATTAAGTTTTAAAGGTGGTGTTTTTACTGCACACCAGTCACATAAATATTATTTCTTTCAATAATATTTTTTTACATCTATTAAAATAAACTTGAGTTAATCTGTCAAACTCGTAACTTGAATCATGAAATCGAGTCAATCTCAACGAAAACAAATAAAAAAATATGAAACTCAATTTTCAATAAACTCAATATTGAAGGATGAAATATATATATAAAAAAAATCAACTCGATTTTACATGTTAAACTTGTGAATTATAAGACCAAGATAA